>CM076578.1:1591957012-1592308204 GCA_034641835.2 Pinus albicaulis
CGTATGCTGCTCCCTTGTTGCTGTTGAGCATTGCTCACGCACCAGCACAGGGTATAGTTGCGCCTTAAGCTGCTGTGTTACCATTCTGCCGGGCTTCCATTTCACCAACTGCTCTTCCTGTAAACGGTCTCGTCCGTCCTCTTATCCAACCAGTCATCCGCAGGTTCAAACTGACTTTGTCGTCCCCCCTGTTCATAACACCATGCCTCGTCTTCGCCCGAGAATGCGTTGTAGGAGAGGTGGCTCCAGTGGGCGTGCAATCCGCAGGTCCTCCCCCTCCACTTCAGCTTCTTCGTCATACTCTTCAGAATTTGGACCTGTCCGCTTACCTGCTTCGAGGAGAGGTCGTGGAAGGGGACGTAATCAGTTCAATCCAGCTGGGCATTTTCGTCTGTCCTCCAGGGCGCATTCTCACCATGCTCGTCTTCATTTCCCTTGCAATATCAGCAACATCCCCCTCCTAGCCATGGTTACCATCGACCTCCAGGCAGCCTCCTTAGGACAGGTCTCCTCGGGTCAAGTCTTGGCTACTCCGGAGGCAACTCCGGAGCCTAAAGAGGAAGCCGAGCACAACATTCCCCAGAAGGACGTCCAAAAGAATGTTATTCCAGGCATGGAAGCCAATATGGGACTGCAGGCAAGCTCCACTGCTCCAATTGAAGGCGGACCTGCTCGCCAGGATAGTCCTCCTCCTGAAGATGATGATCCTTACAAATTTGGCTGCCTCATTGTTGAGGAAGAACCTCCCTCTTCGCATGAAGTCTAACCAGGTTAGCGCTTCTGGTTTTTTGGTCTCCGTAAGCCTGAAGGTGTTCAATTTCAGTTTGGTGTTCCTGCTTAACTTCTCTCCATCTCTTATGGTCACTCTTTTGTTAAATGGTTGATCTCCCCTGCGTGGGGGTCATAAACCGGTTTATGTTCTTGCTTTAGCACTGGTCACAGATTGTCAAACTGTTATTTTTGGTTTTGTTATGGCTCGAAAATGTAAGAATCTTGCCACTCTGGCTTACTCTATAGGGGTCACTCTGTCAAGGTCTGTTCAATCTCCAGTCATAGAAGTCAATCATCTCTTTGGGACAGATAAGGTCACAATTCTACAAAGCTCTCATGGTCAGATTCCAACTTGTTTTGATTGTCAATTATCAGCTTATTATGTAAGAATGCCGCAGCAATGGGCTGGAACTCCTGAGGCCTCGGCCTCTTTGTAATTTTATTTTGTATCAATATAGAAGTAGCCATATTCAGAAAAAAAAAAGAAAAAAAAGAAAAAAAAAACATATGCTTGATCTATAATTCAACCCTTCGAGCAAATAATGCATCGCTATTTAATAATTTAACGAGTCTAGCGATGAATGAAACTCAATTCTTGCCATGATCGACAAGCCCGTCACTATTTTATGTTTTAACGAGCCTAACAATAGTGACAGCCCGGTCCTTTTTCATATTTAGAGAGTTTGAAAAAGAGGACGAAAAATCCATAAGTACTTTTTTGTAAAGTTGTCGCTCATATTCGAAAAAGTGTAAAATAATATCTGAGAGAACCTCTTAGTCGTGTTTGACTAAGGCATTACTTTTTCGTAAACAATATATCTCAGTCCGAAAAAGGGTTAAACTTATACTGAGTAGATATCAATTCATTTACTTTTACGAGCTCGAAAAGACAAGTGCTCGAAAATCTTTTCACATTATCGGAGTTTGAAAAGAGCTGAAAGAAGACTCCAGGGGTTCCTTTTTCATTGTTATCGAAGCTCGAAAAAGAGATAAAAGTGCGCTTCAACTCCTTTTTCATTTTTAACAAAGCTCGAGAAATAAGGATAAAAGTATGCTTTGTGGTCAACTCATTCTTGAAATAAATTTGCATGACTAATCTACTCATCAGATGTAAAACCTGTTCAGAACAGCACCAAATGGATTAAAAATGCATGTTTCGTGATAAAATTAGAATAAAATCATAGTCAGAGCAATAAATATGATTTGCAAATAATCAAATGACTAATAAAAAGAGTTTTATTATTCATTTTAACCATTTGAAAGTTACCATTTGCATTTTGGAGCTCTGAACCTATTTTGTCCCCCGAACTTCAGTCGTTGATTGCGATCGTTTCTGTGGACGGTTTTCATCATTGTTCGATCCATGTTAGTGCCATGAACCCTCTCTTTCTTTCAGTAGTCAATTCATTTCCGTTCATTGTAGATTTTTAGGGATTTGGGCCCCTTAAGGTAAATTATGTTCCAAAAGAGGGCAACGCACCCTTGAGCATCGAAAACTGCATTGTGGAGCACCTAAATTGAAGCTTAGGTGCATATGCAACGCACTGTCCCTTGTTCAAGACTGCATTGGGCACAATTCTCTTCTTTTATTCTTGCAATGTACCCAAAATTTGCCTAATTTTTTGCATGAAAAGGGGTCTAATGGGTCTTATGGTTATGTTTCAAGATTCCATCGGACTAGAATGACGATTACTTGGAGAGAAAGAGAGCATGAAGAACAAAACATGATTGCCCTAAATGATCCGGGTACAGTAAGATCCCTAAGAGATTGTGGCTTGTTGTTGAGGAGGTAAATCCCCTCTGCGGACAGAGGCGATCCCTACTAGCCCAGCAGGGGTCTAGCAACAAACAAACAATGCTATGACGCAAGCTTCTAGTTACGAAATGAAAGACTTGGGATAAGAGCCTACCTGGATTCCAACGCTAGATCTGAAGAAGAAGATGTCCCCGTCCTTCAGCCCTGGCAGATCACAATCCTTCCACGATCTCCGTGGATGAACACCTGCACACAGAAGAAACGAACAGATACATGCATAGGAACCAGCATACGTAACTAAACATCGGTCAGAAAAGATATTACTCGCATTAACATGATGGAAAAAGGAGTGGAACCATAATCATAGTCATCTATTAAAGTGATAAACGAATAGAAGTTACAAGCAAGTTCTGACGTCGCAGCTTCCTTCGAACGGGTCTCCGGTTGTCCACGTCTCGCAAAGCTCGCCAAGGAAAGGGAAACCTCTCCAGAGTCTCGTAACAATGGTCTCCTCGCTTGAATGGGCCTTAAGGGAAAGAAAGGATTCTTTGGCCACAAAGGCACTTGGGAATAGGAGATGCAAAGCTTCAGCACTTCCAGACTAGCTTGCCATGGATTTGAGCAAGCTTTTATAGATGGGGAAGGAGGGAGTTGGGATCCCTATTATTATGGGATGGGCCCTATCAACAAGGAAGGTTCCATAGAAGGTGGCAAAACTACTTCCCTTCCATAGAACTCCCGTAGCCAAACCTCCCAACTCAAGATAGGCGGTGGTTGTGAGTTTGTTTGAACTCAACTTCCGCCATCCATATATAAAAAACAGTCCCTAAAATGGGTGGCGCGATTGCTGCTCTATGACAGAGCGCCAAGTGGCGCGACCTCTTTACAGGATTTCCCTGAGTGGCGCGAGTACTGAACTGTCTACCCGCGCCAATGCAAAAAGAGCTATTTTTCATGGATTTTGCAAGGAGATGTCTCAAGGGGAAATGAAGCTCATACTCAGAGGGATGCAATGATGATGTTTTCAGTGCATGACAGTGTTCACAGGTCACGTTATGGGTCCTCCATTGTGCGGGGCGGGGAATGGTAGGGACGGTGACAAATTACTGTGTAACAGATGCCCCCTAAAGCATGAGGCCCGAGAGAGAGAGGGGTGAAATGCTTTACGAGAACATGTCCAACTGAAGGCCCGCCGTCGGAAAACCTGCACAGACAGATACAACTGATATCTCAAGTACACGATGTATATATATGGTATGGACGCAGCCATCCGAACAGAGTATGCTATAATCCGGATCCAGGGTATGGGCGCAGCCATCCAACTAAGATCGAACAAATAGACTCAGGTATGGTCGCAGCCATCCAATCAGTGAGTCATGTACATAATGATAATAATCCACAATCGCAGCCTGGATTACAACAGACACAATCCAGGGTCTTGCGCTCCATCTCGACCCAAACAAGTACAAGTTCTAGCATGTGAATGTGTGAGCTGATGTCGAACATGCAAGAACATCGTCTGATTACCAGCCAATGATGAAAGCTGTTAACAGACGCGAGAGAAACCACCAATAATGACGATGGTCCTCAAGGTACTACAGGTACAATCTACGGCGTGCGAATAAATGAGTTGACGTCGAACACCCGCAGAATCATTCGATCGGAAGTCAATGATGTAAACTTCACGTCGAATGCGACGAACCTGCCATTGAGGCATGCAGGCTCCAAGGTACCATCAGGAGTCTCTAGACCAACTTCCTGGATAATGAGTTGAAGTCGACGGGAAGTGACCTTGATCGAAGGTGGGCC
The DNA here is from genome assembly GCA_034641835.2 of Pinus albicaulis. Taxonomy (NCBI): domain Eukaryota; kingdom Viridiplantae; phylum Streptophyta; class Pinopsida; order Pinales; family Pinaceae; genus Pinus; species Pinus albicaulis. Next base: position 1,591,961,349 of record CM076578.1, read on the forward strand.
ATAATGATTCCCACATCATCGACACGAGACAGAGGAACATATTTTGTTGTGAATCGGGGCCATATGAGAAACAGAGGAAGGTTGATATTCGCAGAGGCCAACTTCTCTTGAACATATAAACGGCACGACAATGGACTTGGCAGTATTTGACATCAACAGATCAAAGGTCATGGCGACGAGGCAGTGAACAGATGAGAGGTCAAAAGAGATTACCCAAACCCATGGAGGCGAAGTGAAGCAACGAGATGAGATGTCCCCAACCCGACACGAATGCAGACAAGTGCCATGTTCAAGAGCGACATACTGCCGACGACAACGACGATGGTTCCATTTTTCCCCCACCATTTCTGGCGAGTACCCCAATTATTTTTAATAACAAGCTTGAAGGGGATGGCATATGCTTGCAATATAAGTCCGCCCTTCGGGCGAATCCATCCTAGTGCATTTAACGAGTCCTAGGAAGGAGGAACTCGGAGAACGTCATTTCGACTAGATCCGATGTCATCAGGGTTTAACGAGTCTGACAAAGGAAGAACTTGGCGTCTTTTCATGTTTAGAGAGTTTGAAAAGACAGCGGAAAAGAAAACTCCACAGGTCCCTTTTCGTAAATAGTTCCCCAGATCCGAAAAGGTAGAAAACAATATACGGGAAAACCTCCTAGTCGCGATAGGCTAGGGTATTCCTTTTTCGTAATCAATCCATCCCAGCCCGAAAAAGGGTTAAACTTATACTGGGTGAATGTCGATTCGTGTCCATTTTAACGAGATCGAAACGACGAGGGCCTCGGCGATCTTTTCATATTTAGAGAGTCAGAAAAGAGCTGAAAGATGACTCCAGAGTGACTTTTTCGTGTATTTACCGAGTCCGAAAAAGTATAAAATACAACTCGTTTCCACCTTCTAAGTCGCAAAAACCTGTCACTTGTGGAGAGTAGCAGTGGTCCATTTGGAGCAGAATCTTCTGACGGCGATTGCGACCGATCCAGGCAACCATTCAGCGTCTCGTCTGTGACAGGTAAGAGGCGCTCCTTTTCTCTTTCTTTCCATGTATTTTTTAATGATTTCCCTTAAAAAACCAGCTCTGTAAGGGCACTCTTGAATTTTTAGGGCCGGCCCAAGTGGCGCGGGTATCGGGCACGGACCCGCGCCACTGAGCTCTTTTTATCAAAGGGCCCGCGCCACGTGGCGAGACTGTCAGCAAAACAGTCGCGCCAGCGGCGCAACCCAAATTTCCGCCTAAAAAACCCCTATTTATGCCAAATTTTTTGAATTTTTGAGCTTACAGAAGATCTAATTAAGGGCTTTGAACCATGTGAATGCAGATAAATAGTCAGAATGGTGATTGAATGGAAGGAACGGGAACACGGAGACGAGGACGAAGAGGCCATGCAAAATGAGAATTGCATGAATGCTCTAAGGGATTGTGGCTTAAAGAAATTCTTCCTCACGCCATGCTTACGAGCTCAGCCTGAGCTCCTCTAATATTTGATCAACCTCTGGGATGAAAATGACCAGGTATTCAGAATACGAGACCAGGTGTTGGAATTGGAGGTCACCGACATTTACTTTGTTACCGGATTATCCTGCAGGGGTCCAATCCCTGTACTGACTGGGAGCAGACCATCAGGGGAGAAGATGGAAGAAGTAATGGCGCGGGTGTGCCGTGGGGCACAAACAGGAACAGGGAGTAAGAAGGTGTACATCTCGACCATCCCGGACCTAGCACTGAGAGTTGTACTCCACACCATTACGCGGGCTGCTGGATCGCAGGCACCGCACGAGGCTACAAAGACTCAACTCTTACTGGCCTCAGAATGCATGGGTCCCCGACTGTATGACTGGGCAACATCTGTCACCATTAACATGAAAAGGCAGCTCACAAAGTGCAAAAAGGGCAAACTGAAGCAGTTTGGGTATGGTTCCATCTTGGTGTCGTTCATTCTGGAACGCATACCAACCTTCCAGGGCCAAGAGGCCCCTGTGGCGAGTCCAGTACCACGAGAGCCGAGAATGGCTCGCTGGGCAGCACTGATGCCCAGATCTGGAGGCGGGCAACAGATGTCCTGGAAGCCCGAGTTCTTCAGATGGATACGGCGCCAACTGATCGTTGTAGAAGATTGGCCCTATGCGGGAACTGACTTTACAGGGGACCCGGATCTCCCGCTACCAGAAGGAGACCACTGGGACGAAGAGCTGGGTAAGACCTCATATTTTTGATTTTATGTTTATATGATTTTTTGTTAATACATAGTTGTCTTAACACAAATATACATGCATGCAGATGTAGGACCTGAGAGACCAGCCGGGATGTCTCCTATCTTCCGGAGGACACAGCTCGCCCCTGAGATCCAGGGGGAAGGTGCCGGAGGAGAGGCACTGGTTCAGAACCTTGAGGGGATCGTTCATGGGATCCCAGACTATGCCCGACTGTCAGATGTACCGATGGAGTACCAGCGCCATACGGTGGGAGTCCCAAACCGGCTCCACCGAATCCTGAGGCGGCTAGTGCGTGCAGTGACGTGCTATCATGAGCACCATGTTGATTAGTCTCTAGGATTTAGCCACACCTATTTTTTGAGAGACACAGTGTCTCCGGATGTATTAAGACACTTATGTATATTTTTTGAGTTTTATGTGACACACTTCTATGTAAACATTTCGATATCTATATATGCATATCTATTTCTGGATGAGTCTTCTTTACATGTGATGATGATTTATAAATTGCGTAAATGTCTATCTAACACCAAATTTGCTACTGTATCTGCTAATGCATTCAAATGTCTGGGTATATGATGATATGTAATATATTCAAAATTCCTTTCCAGTAATCGAATACGCAAATACAATCGTAAAATGGACGGGTTTCTTACCGAATAGTGCTCGTTCAGCTGCAACACTACAAGCTGTGAATCTAGGTACACGAGCAATTCGCGGATACCAAGGTTTATTGCCTCGGTTAATAATTCCAACACGGCGCTATATTCCGCGATATTGTTCGTGGTACGCCCTAAACAAACACCTTGCAGGTTGATCAGCTCACCAGCAGGATCGTAGATTACCCAGGCTGCAAAAGACAGATTCCTGGTACTGCGGGAGGCACCGTCCGCGAAACCAACAAACGGATGAGTAGACATCTGCACAACCAGGAAGACCCGATCAGCAGAAAGACGTTTACAAAGCACACCACACCATGCACACAAATGACAATCACACACCTATGTACACACCAAGAAATCATTTCAGGCGTAGTACTTCTTGAGGTACAGCCCATTTCTGGGCTGCGCCAATGGAACTCCTTCGTAGTCTATAAGTTCATAGGCCCCATTTTTCAAAACACGTTTTACTATATAGGGACCGTGCCACATGGGCTGGAGTTTACCGGCACCAAGCTTATCATGTGCCTGATCATACAAGAGGACTAGGTCTCCTTCAATGAAAGAACGGGGAGAAACAGATTGATCGAAATGAGATTTGACCCTCTTCTTTTGTGCTTCGATGATCAAAGCAGCTAGACGACGGGTTTCATCCAACCGTTCAAGATACAGAAGACGCTCTTCCTCAGGAGAAGTATCCGGTAAGAGCTCCACAGCTAACTTAAGCGAAGGAATTTCACATTCAACCGGCAAAGTAGCTTCCAGACCGTACACCAGTTGGAATGGTGTGAATCCGGTTGCACTTTTAGCAGATGTTCGGTACACCCAGAGAGCTGAGAACAGTTGGAGATGCCAACTGGATTTATGAATCCCAACTATTCGTTGAAGCATGGTGACCAAAACCTTGTTCACTGCTTCAACCTGACCGTTCGCTTGAGGGTAGTATGGCGTTGAGCTGTCGTGACGCAGGCCCAACGCAGCTGTCAGCTCCGCCATCATGTAATCACGGAAATGAGTACCATGATCAGTGACGATAGCTTGAGGGACCCCGAATCGTGCAATAACATGGTTGAATAAAAAAGAAGCAGCCGTTCTTCCGTCAGCAGGAAGTGTAGGCATCGCCTCGGCCCACTTAGTGAAGTAGTCGACGGCGACGATGATATACGCATGCCCCCCGGCCGAGTGAGGGTTACACGTCATAAAATCTACGCCCCATTTCGCGAAAGGGCCGACGGTAATAACGGGATGCAAAGGCAACGACGGCGCGCGCATCTTGCGCTGAAAAATCTGGCACGGATGGCATTTTCGGACTGCAGTGATACAATCCTTGAATATAGAAGGCCAGAAGTAACCTGCCCTTAGAATCTTTTGGGCAGTGGCATATCTGGACATGTGTCCACCACAGGCGCCACTGTGGCAGTCATTCAAGACTTTCTCAGCCTCGTCCAAGGTAAGGCATCGTCGGAGCACCGAATCTACTCCGATACGATATAGGGTATCTCCCACTATGCGGTAGGGTTGGGACTGGTGCCGAATCCGACAGCGTGCAGCTTTATCCAACTCAGACCGGAATGTCGCGGTCTGAAGATACACTATGATGTCCCCGTACCAAGGATCACGAGTATCGATAAGAAACAACGTTTCGTCCGGAATATGATCTTCAGTGTGTTCAGGAAGAGAGTCTGTAGGGAGAGAACAAATCAAATCCGCGAAGACCAGTGATTTCGTTGACTTGGCGGTGGTGAACTCCAAATCAAACTCCTGCAGGATGACAATCCATTTGGAGTACTTGCCCCCCAGCAATTGTCTAGAAAGAATATATGTCATGGGGTTGCAGTCTGAAACCACTGTGATCGTGCGCAAAAGGATGTAATGGCGGAAGCGCTGTACAGCGTGTACGGCTGCTAAGGCCAACTTCTCAACATGTGCATAACGCGTTTCCGGGTCGAGAAGGTTCCGAGAGAGGTAATAAACAACATGTTCATCACCGTTCTCGTCATCCTGCACCAAGACCATGGCGATGGTGCTTAATGCGGCGACTAGATACAAAGTAAAGTCGCGGTGGTAGTCCGGAGGACGAAGCAACGGAGCATTGACTAGCAATGTCTTCAGCTTCTCAAAGGATTCTTGAGCGATTTCGTCCCAATGAAAGGGAACATTCTGCTTTAGCAAACGAGTGAATCCTTTGGCCACCTCGGCGTAATTCGGGATGAAGCGCCTAAGAAAATTTGCTTTCCCTTGCAGACTCTGCAACTGATAAAGGGAGGAGGGTGACGGGAGATTTATAATGGCCTCAACCTTCAGAGGGTCGAGGCGAATTCCGTCTTTCGAGACTATAAAGCCTAAAAGACGGCCAGAGTCGACGCAGAAGACACACTTATGAGGATTCAGCCTAATATTGTAGCGTCTGCAACGAAGAAATATCTGGCGAAGATGTTCGGGATGATCCTCTCGCTTACCCGAATGGGCAGGCAAGTCGTCCAGATAAGGCTGGACGATATGGCGAATATCATGAAAAGCATATGACATAGCACGTTGAAACGTGGCGCCAGCGTTCTTTAAGCCGAACGGGAGTTTTTTATATGCAAAAGTGCCCCACGGACAGATGAATGTGGTCTTATGTTGATCCTCAAGTGCAATGTTAATCTGGTTGTAACCTGAGAAACCGTCCATTAAGGAGTAGATCTCACTTTCGGCGCAATCGTCGATAATCTGATCGATAAACGGAGTGGGATAATTGTCCTTAGGACAGGCGCGATTGATATCGCGATAATCTACACAGACTCGAATGGTACCCTGCTTTTTATCGACGGGGACGATATTGGACACCCATTCTGTAAGGGGGATAGGATAAATAAACCCCGCGTTCAGAAGTTTTTCAACCTCTGCCTTGATAGCGGCGGCTTTCCGAGGATGCATGGGACGCAAGCGTTGGCGCACGGGTTTCGCACCTGGATAGGTTGGAATCTCGTGCACGACAATACTTGGATCAATTCCCGGCATTTCCTCGTAAGACCATGCAAAGACATCTCTGAACTCTTTGAAAAGTTCCGTATAGACCTGGATCTCTTCAGGAGAACAGGTCACACCCACATGAATGTTCTCAACAATCCCTGGTTTGACAGAGATGTTGATAGGAACCGTTTGAGTAATGTTACTCAGATTGCCTTCCGAAAAGACCTCATGCGTCAAGATCGGTGTTTGAAGAGGAGGGGAAGGAACCTGAGTAGCATAGCGCTCTAGACAGCCAGTCATTGCCCCCAAGCTAGGCATAAAAGAGGAACGATGATGCCCATCGCCCCAGGGTAGCTCCTCCAGAGACATAGTTTCAATGATAGCCTCATCTGAGGGAAAAATCTCTCTAAGAGGATCAGGCGAATCGGCCTGACCAAGCCGGGGGGATTGTGAGTAGACGTCAAGAGCCATGCTCATCGGAGCATACTGAGGAGGTGGAGGGTCCGATGCAGCAACAATCTCACAGTAGCTGATCTCTACTGGCGTTAAAGGCATGGACTCTCCAAACTCATATACCTGCTCAGGTGTAGGAATCAGCCAGGGGTCATCAGTTCTGGACAACATGTTGACTTGAGCGGTATTCGGTGGCGGCGCAGGGAAAATACCCATGAGGACTGGGTCTTTGAAAAGACCAGGTCCTATGCTGTCTGGTGGATTCGGGATTTGATCCACATACGGCACGTTGTTCTCGGAGCTCGAGGTAAAAAATGACAACTGGTCTACTGTGACAATCTTGCCCTCGTGAGGGAACTTGATGAATCGAAAGACAGTAGACGGCACGCAGAGCATGGCATGGGTCCAGCTGTGGCCAAGAAGTATGTTGTAGTTGAGTTTAGCGTCAACTACTTCTACTTCCACGTTGACAATTTTTCCCTGTAATGTAATCGCCAGACTCTCGAGAACTCCCAGGGGTTTAGATTCCCGGCCATCAAATGCCTCAAGGGCATTGGGAGATGACGATAAAGTTGGAGAGCCGATGGCTCTCCAACAAGCAGAGGACATAACACAAGTAGATGCACCCTCATCTACGACGGCTCTGTGAACGTCCAGGCCGTTAATCCTGACTTGAATAATCAAAGCGATTTGATGTGGAAGCCGGGGAGTAAAATTCTCCAGATCAAAGGTGAGAAGGCTCGAATCGGCGGGATCAATACCACCGATGGCAGACAATAAAGCCTTCCGTTGTGAAGGACAACTCTGAAGAACCTCAAGTGCAGACATGGCACATGGCGCCTGTGCCAAATCCTCAACAATACTGTAATGTTGGGTGGCACGAGCGTTTGGATTATAAGAGGATCTCCGAAGAACACCCTTGGGAGGTGGCTTCACAGCGGGTTCGAGAGTCGGCTTCTCAATTTCCAATGAACCAGAAGCAGATGCGGGAGGCGGTCCATCCGCCACTGCCTTCCCGGGTGCCTGCTGCTGATTATTGTAATCCTTGGACCTCGTAGCGATAGTGATAGGTGCATTAGTCTTCATCATGAAAACTTGAGACCCAAACGGTGCAGATGATGAACCTTGTTCGACCATCTGGGTCTGCTGAGATGGAAATGGCTCCTTTAAAACAGCCAGAGTTCCCTTTGAGCCTTTAAGAAGTTGACTGACTTCGGATCGTCTTGGACAATCTTTAGTGTAATGGTCTCCTTCACAGATGAGGCAAGGAAATTTCGGCTTACGTTGTGAGCCATCCTTAGATCGAGACTTAGATTCCGGTTTTGGGGCATCAGATCTTGATTTGCCTTTGCCCTTCTTCTTCCCCTTGGAGGATTTGTCCGCAGGATTGGCCTGGACGGCATTTACCTCCGCGGTTTTACCAGAATCGGATGAGGCGGGATTGGCAGAGGGATTATTGGAAGAATTAGCCTTCTGCTTCCCATTCGAAGACTTCTTCGAATTTTGAGAAACGGAACCAATGACCCTTCATCCCGGAAGGTGGGTTCGGGTGTTCACCGGCTACGAGCGAAGTACGTACGAACGGGATGTCATCGCGTGCCCGGTTAAAGATAAGACGGATCAGGAAATACGAAGCCACCTTTACGATAACATTCCTCCCCGCGTCACACGCTCCCCATCGCGATATCACGAGCGTTGTCTCGGTGAACGATGGGTCAAAATACGAACTCGGTGTGAAGCTTGATGGGTCGACGACGGCCAGCACTCATGGATGTCGTCCCAAAAGTGTGAGTGGCTTGAGTCTCCCCTTCGAACGAGAGGTGGTACGATCTCATCTTGGGGCCAGTAGCTGAAATACGTGAGAAAACCATAGCTAACGAGTTTCAGAAATCACGAAAAATACCACGGGGCCGGCTCTGTATGCCACTTAGCGGCGGCTCTTGTTAACGTCTTGTTTTGGAGAAAAAGCGCAAGCAGACGATGACAGTTCCAGGGTTGAAGCAGGAGCACGGTCGTGCGACTCATCACATGCGCACAGGGTCTTCTCCCAGTTTGCCCTCTAAAGCTTGGAGCCAGGTCTCAAAACATCTTGGGTGGGCAGAGACTGACAGATTGCAAAACAATCGGATCATTGGTAAACTTACAGCATCTGGTGGAGCCAAAGTGACACGAAGCAATGGAGGGTTAATTCATGGGTCAGAGCAGGTCAGTACCCATATCCACGATGGTTGTGAGCCTTCTGCCCACCAGAGGTTACGCTCATGAGATTAAGCAGCAAAGGCATAATTAGTATGTGATGAATTTATTAAGCCATTATTAATATAACATGGTTTAAGTAACAGTTGAGCCCCTTAATTATACTTAAATATAAGCGACGTTCAGATTTGAGCTGCCCAAACATAGTTAAACAGTGAGAGGAAGGATACGGAAACCTCCCAGGAGGTGGTTGTAGTTCGTTGAGAGTGACATGAGGATAATAACCACTCACAAAGAGATGGTAAACTAACAATACATCTCAAATACTAAGACTTTGGTACGTGTTGTCGGTACATTGATTTGGCTGTGACATTGGAAATTAAAAAGCAGTGGTAAGCGAGTAAACGAAATAGAGAGCTAGCACAGAATAAACAGTTGGCAGATAAGCCCGCTCTAGATAAACGAGTTGCTTTAAAATAAGCTGACTGATTCAGAGGCCATACTGGTTGTAAAAGTAGGCAGGTTCACCGAATAAGTCGGTTGGCACAGGCGGGGGACACAGTGCTCACGAGGATGGCCGGGTGCTTTGGTGGTGAAACAGAACCGGTCGCCAAAACCGATTTGACCGACGAGTGTAAAGTGGTCATGGCAGTATGCAACGTTAGAGACAACGAGGATCTGTAGGCACGCCCGGTGAGGGCGAATACACAAGGTCCATAGGTACGGTCCTGACATGCCATTTGGGGGGGCGGCGATTTGACCAGCGAGTTCATGTTAGTCCTTACGGATTTATAAAATGGCCTTGGCCCGCGAGTGACATCGGTTAGGTTGTCCTGTGGGTCGTCACAATGCTTCGAGTTGGCACTGCGAGTTTGACCTTGAACGTTGTTTTAAGTTACGGCTGATTTGCGTGTTCTTGAACATAAAGATAGGCCTCGGGGAGCGAGGGGCGCCATGTCCCCCGCGCACGTACGGTGGCTTAGAAAACCATGCCGAGTGCCGTCTTGTCGCAATGCGGCAAGGATGCGGGGCCATCCGGCTTTCCGGCGTTCGCTCTTTGTTAAAAACAACAAAATGCTCCTCACGGAGAGAATGTTCTCCGGTATAGCGATTAGCTAGATACGTGTCCTCACGAGTTGGCCCGGATCTGAACGGAATCTTGGGCAACACAATGGAAAAGCCACAAACGATCGTGTGTACGAACGGTGACGGGCGTGGAAGAACACCGGGCATAGTGGCATTTGGCTAAAGCGAGGATTGATATTCCCACATGAGCGACAGCACTGAAATAATCCCCGCCCCGGAGGTACGCCATCACACATGACGAAGGACGGTGGCAGTGTGGTAGCCAGCTCGGACTGGTCTCCTCGAACAATCTCGAGGATCTTGTTGGTAGTCTCGGTTCGAAATTTCCTCACGGTACTCATGGTTGATGTCTGCACGGGTGATGCCGCGAAGGCAGCGAGGACTGAGAGGAAAAAACGACGACAATAACGGCGAGAACCGGAGTACGAAAGAAATACGGCTCCCCAAAATATCGAATTAGGACGGAGGGGTCGAAAAAGGGCCGGTCAGGGGGGGTCAGCCTTGGCTCTCCCGAAAGGACTATACAGCGAGGGCAGAGTGCAATCAAAGGCTAAAACAACGGGCTGCGCGGGTTCGCGAAGGAAAACCAAGCCTACGAAAAATCGTCGTGTAAGGGACTGCCGATGAACGGCGGGGGTTCTTACTTAAAAATAATAAAAACAGAAGAAGAAACACACACATGGACGAAAATAGGTCGAACACACGATCGAACGATTAATAATGTCTAGCGGGTGTGTGTAAAACAGGAAGATTGATTTTGTTAAAGCGCCATGTTCTACCGTTTCCATGTTTTTGAAGTCGAAACGATAGATAGCTCTCTGCGGAACAACACAAGCGTGAAAAGGACAAAAGGCGCTCGGTCTTTTCAAGTTTGAAGTGGAAAAAATAAATGACCCTAGAAAAACTGACATGAGAGTGTACATAGAGATATCCAATGGCCACCAATATACACATGGTTTCAAAAATAAATAATCGACGAGACTTTCCGTACGTGCTACAGGTAGTACGAATACATGTTCGGTATCACTGGGTGGAGGGCCTGGCTTCACATGGATAAAGGATTGGCTTCCTGGGGGTCTCCCCTTACCTACTCTTGTGTGACAGTGCGGGGAAGGCATAGTCAAATACTAAACATTTGTCTAAACAAGCAAGCCAGAAACATTAATTTCACTGAGTTTCTGCAGCAGCAGAACACGTCTGCAACGGAACGCTAAGTATGTTTAAAACAGTTCCAATGTTGCCTTGGTTAATTGAATAAGACCCTACACAGGTTGATCTTGATTAATTTTCAGTTTCAAGGCTATAAATGTGTAGGTAACTCTTATAAATGCAAGCTATATTACACGATTTTTAACATTTCGTTAGGTAGCTAGTTAAATAGGGGTTGAAAACTTTTGTACAAACAAAATGAACGGAATACAAACAAGAATGTCCTACGGTAAACTAAGTGCAAAATTTGCACTTTCATTCAGCTTTAATCCACTGCATAATAATGGAAAAGATGACAATTTGCACTAATTAAAAAACAAAAAGAACTATCTGTTTTTTCAGCTGCAATATTCAATAGCGCGTATTGTATGAAAACAAAAAGAACAATTTGAAGAAATGACCTTTAAGAGAGCGAGAAGCAAACAATATTCACTCAAAAAACAACGTGAATCTCTAAATAAACCCAAAGTCTCTCAATCGAAGAAAAAACTACAGCTTTCAATGGACAGTGTGATGGAGTTGAAAGCAAAAACAACGAATTACGAATGAAAAAGACAGAACAATCACTCAAAAACGCAACAAACAATCAAAAATTTGCTAAGAGCGTGGAGAATCCAATCAACAAGTCGTGGAATGAGCTAAATTCCAAAAACTCTTAAGGAAGGCTAGGTTACTGCCACTAGATGCCCTGGGAGCTCCAAATTGTGAAACCGATGAATGAGGGGCAAACAACCAAAGGATAGCAGTGAATTGCTAGGTCAAACCCCGGACTCCAATACCTCGAACAATCGAAATCAGAAAGAAAAGCCTTCGTGGGCTCGAAGGCAAGAATTGAGAAAATACAAAGTCGAAGTCGTGAGCTGTGCCAAAACTGCGCCAGTCTGGGTGACGCAAGACAGAACTCCGTCCCAACAACGCCGGTATACAGCTGACAAGGCAAAAACCCGCGCCGGTCGGGTTATTACAATGAAAATTAAAAAACAAGCTAATACGAAAAAGGCAACAAGCTGACGAACAGCTAAAAATAATGAAAATCCAACCGAGTTCATCGAACGAGAGAAAACAATCCGACGAACCGGTGCTAAGCAGGACAAAAAAGAAGGCAACGTTGGTCGTTTAACCAATTTGTTGGTAATCCCCTCTGGGGCAGGCGGTCTACTAGCCGACGGTCTCGCATGAACAAAACGATGCTGCAGCGCAAGCTCCTGGTTACGAAGCCAGAAAGACTTGGGATAAAAAGCACAGATTTAACGCTGATTGAAAAGAAGACAAGTCACTCAAACAACGAATCACGTCTTCCAGTCTCGGTAGGCAGGCCACTGCACGAGAAGAAACGCTTCGGTCGCGCGGAACTTGACGCCCGCGTAAATATCGGTCGAGAGAAAAGATATTACTCATTAGCATGATTGCCAAAAGAGTGGAACCATAATCATAGTCATCTATTAGTGTCAGCAATAAATTACAAACGAGACCACAGCGTACGTATCATCGTACGGGTCCCCCAAGTTGTCCACGTCTCGTAAGCTACGCCAGAAAAACCTCTCCAGTCCATGCTGGCTGGTCTCCCCATGCTTACGTGGGCCTTGAGAAGGAGATTCTTTTTTTTGACACAGCTTGCTTGGGAATAGAGATACAAAGCTTGTTGTACAAGGCAAACTTGCCACCAGATGCGAGCAGCTTTTATGGACGAGAAGGAAAGGAGTTGGGATCCCTGTTATTATGGGATTAGCCTATCAGCTTCAAGGAAGGTTCCTGAAGGTGGCAAACTACTTCCTTTCACTGCAAAACTCCCAGTAACCAAACATCGCTCAGATAAGGCGTTAGTTGTGAGTTTGTTTTGTGAACCTGTTTACCATCATATATAAAAAAACGATTCCACTAAAAATGAATTTGTGATTATTGCTCTGTAATGAGGAGCACCCAGTATGTGACCTCTTTAGAGTTTTACTGATGGTGCAATCTTGAGCATCTACCGCGCCAATGCCAAAGAAGCTGTTTTCACCCAGATTTTGCTGAGAATCGCTAAAGAGAAGGCAGCGCCATACTCGGAAGGATGCGGTAGTGGTGTTTGGGTGTAGCCAGGTGTTCTCTGATCACAGTATAGATTATACGTTGTAGGGCAGTAGTGAGCAAACAAGTCTGTGTGTGAGAAATAACAAGCGAAACCCAGCAGGTGACATGCCAAATAACTTTAGACTGTCTAAAGAAACTTGAGTCTTGGTCACCTTCTCTTGTTGGTACACATAAAACCGTCAACATTACTATAGCCAGATTTTGTGGGGTGGAATGCTATGTTTGCAATCTTGAATTTTCGTGACTTGGGTGCACACCTAGCAGCAGTTTCTAATAAATATGATAGTGAAGTTAAATCCCATTCAGCATTCCCCGTCTTGTCATTTATAGCCTTTACCATCCATTAGGGTAAGGTGTATATTGTGGTTTTTGGATTCTAATATATTTAGCTTCTTATTTTTTTTACTATTAGTGTCAAGGATGAAGGATTTCTTATCCTAGTATGTTTTTCATGCCAACAGTATCTACCTCCTTCACCAATTTTCATTATGAGTTATAGAGGAGAGGTCCATGGACGGTTCACCACTCGTGGTTAGATCTCTGATAGCTGTTGTCCCTTGTGGCTCCATACTAGATTTTTCCACCTTTTCTTTCTCTCTAATTACATGATTAATTATTCCCTATGTTGGTTAGAGTTGTTGGAGTTGACATGGGCACTACAGACCAACCCTATCTCTTGATCAACGGGAAGCTAAACAATCTGCAATGGCTTTCTAGGATATGAATTATCCGCACATTAGGGATTAAATTGAGTTTTCAGAGGAAGAAATTAGATTGGAATGTTGTTTTCTTCTAAATGATGAAGTGGATGAAGAAATGAAGCTCTGGGTTCCTTGCATTAGTAGTAGTACGACGTACAATACGAAATGCTACAAAATAGTAAACCATATTGGAAGATTAAAACTCATGTGGGTAAGGTGACGTAGGAAAGAACTGACGCCTAAGAGGAGATTCTCCTCCAATTGAACAAGCTACGACTTGAAATTAAAGTGTTTTACAAAAAGCTTTCAATCCTAGCTAAGAGGATCCATGGCCTAGAGTGTGTATAGTCTAGGCACACTCTAGGAGAGTCTACTCATGGCCCTTCATCATTCCTTAACATAAATATCTACAACACATGTGTTCTTTTCTTTTCTGGTTTTTTTCATACTAGAGTAGAACCTTTGCTACATCCTCTAAGTCTAGTTCTAGCTATATGAATAGTCTTAAATCTCTAGATAGTTTCATTTTATATGACATTTGGAAATATTTCTATTTAATATGATATCTGAACTATAACACATACACACACACACACACACACACAGAGATATATATATAAACAATTAAGTTAGGTTGTTTCAAGAATTATGTTATCATTCCCATCTAGATTCAATTCTTGTATGTGACATGTTTAAAAATAATGAATATATCCTTGTCATGCTTCAAACATTATTTATTTGAGTGTTTATAAAAACGTGAAACCCATAATTTTTTATATAAAATATAGGAAATTTCTTCTTTTATTTATATGAAAACAACTTCTGCACTTAAATATTTAAAAAAAAAACTCTGTAATATTTTCTTTATATACTTTCTAATATTATAATTTATAAAATTTAATATTTTGTATATAGTTTATATCACTTAATATTTTGTGATTTTGAATTTAATATATGGAAAATAAATACTCAATCTAAGGAAAAAATATAATAACATTCTCCTTCCAATACAACATTTATATAATTATTAAAAAAAAAAAAATCTAATAAACTTAAAATTTTAATAAAATATTTTATATATTTCATTAATTATATTTTTAACAATATCTACATAATTTTTTATTTTTAAATATACAAATTATATATAAATCTATCTTTACATATAATTATATTGTTTTTAAAAATATATCTTATATTGTATTTAAAAATACATATTGATTTATATAATTTAATATACATTTCCCAAAACTATATTATTATTTATAAAAATATATGTTCCCAAAATCAAATTAATATATTATATTTAAATGGACATACAATTACAATAACGTCGGCCTACAATTAAACTGATAGACAAAATATTGTGTACTAAATAAACCCCCTCTCCATTTACGACAAAACCCCAAATCATATTTGAAAAATATGCCAATATTAAACCCTACTCTCATGAGAACTATTTGAAAAATATGGCAATATTAAACCCTATTCTTCATGAGAACTAATTGAAGTCTATAGTTATTAAAAATTAAATAATTAAAATTTATGATATAAATTATATTAATTTTATATACTTTTAAATAATGATATAGTAAAAATTTAAATAGAACAATGAGATAACAATATTATTTGAAATAAAAGAGGTTGTATATTTGGAATTTAAGTTGTTTTTAGTGGAAAAAACTATTATCGATGAAATAGGTAACCGGGAACTTTAGCTCAAAAAGACTCAAAAAAACATGAAAAAACATCCCAAAACAAAAAAAGTGTATTCCAAACTCAGCTAGTTTTTTTTTAAGCTCAAATTTCAACATTTTATAAAATTAGGCTAAAAACTAAATTGTTTTTTGAAAAAAAGATTGAAAAAACACTCTCAAAACAAAGCCAAATGATGCTGGAATAACAAAAAAAAAAAATTGTGTCATATTTTTTACGGTTTTAAAAATAAAAATAACATTTTTTAATTTTTAAAATTCAAACATTAAAAAAACCTAAAATTTAATAAAAAAATAAATTTTAAAAACAAAAACATTTTAAAGCTTAAAACTTAAAAATATATAAGAATAAAAAAATTTAAAAAATATATATATATATATATATATATATATATATATATATATATATATATATATATATAATTCAAACATTAAAAAACCACCTAAAATTTAAGAAAAAAATAAATTAAAAAGAATTAAAGATTAAAATTTCAAAATATATAGAAATAAAAAAAATAAAAATAAAAACAAAATAAAAATATTAAATTAAAAAAAAAAAACAAGTTGAAAAAAAGAAAGAAACTATAAAAATTAAAATATAGAAATTAAATTTAAAAAAGAAAAAGAAAATGTTTATTAAATTTAAAAAAAATAAAAAATTAATTTTAAAATAAAAAATTAAATTTAAACAAATATATTAAATTTTAATAAATTTAAAACTTTAAAATAAAAATTAAAAAAGATACATTATTTAAATTAAAAGTAAAAAAATGAAAAATAAAATACAATAAGAATATTAAATTTAAAAAAAAATATCTTAAAAATAAATAAATTTTAAAATATAAATTAAATTTAAATTATATATATATATATATATATATATATAAACTTAAATTAAAAATATATAGGTTGAAATGAAATAAACAAATAAATTTTGAAAGAAAAAATAAATTTTAAATATAAAAGAAAAAAAAAACATTGTTAAAAGAAAATTTTTAAAAACTTTAAAAATCAATTAAAAATTGAAAATTGAATAATAATAATAATAATAATAATTTAAAAAAATTAACTTTAATTAAAAAAAATCTAATTTTAAATACACAATTTTAATTGAAATTAAAAAATATAAAATTTTTATGTAATTAACAAAAAAAAAATAATAATAAAAAAGTAAAACATTTAAAAAATAATATTAAATCCAAATAAATTAAAAAAAAATACAAAATTTGTTAAATTTCATAAAATTATATTAAAAAACTAAATGTAAAACTTAATAATAAAGAAAAATTATGAAATTTAAAAAAAATAAATCAATTAAATAAAAAAAACAAAATTTAATAAAAAATTACTAACAATTTTAGAAAAAAAAATTAAATAAAAATGAATAAATTAAAATTAAAAAAGGAAAAAAACAAACAAAAAAATTTTAAACAAATTAAATTTCAAATATAAAAATTAAATTAAAAAAAATAAATAAATTAAATTTTGGAATTTGAAAAAAGAAATTAAAAAATCAAATTAAAATATAAATTAAATTTAAATTATATATATATATATATATATATATATATATATATTAAAAATTAAAAAAAAAAAAAATTTTTTTGATTATGGTGGCGCCGCCAATTGGCCTCTCGCCCAGCGGCTGGCCTCCGCCGCCACCTGGGCGGGCAGGAGGGTGATTCCCGGAATCGGCCTCCAGCCGTCGGAGGGCGATTCCCGGAATCCACCTCCCACCTAGGTGGCAGCGGAGGCCGGTCGCGGGGCGAGCGGGGGGCTGCATGCTTCCTCCTCGCCTGCCAAGCGGCTGACTTTCGCTGCCACCTGGGCAGTAGGCCGATTGGCAGCGCCACCACGATCAAAAAAATTTTTATTTTTATTTTTTTAAATTTTAATATTTTTTTTTAATTTGATTTTTCAAAAAAAAAAAATTAAATTCAAAAAATTCAAAAATATTTTTTTTTTAATTCAAATTTTTTATTTTAAATGTAATTTGTTTTATTTTTATTTTATTTTTATTTATTTATTTATTTATTTTTTATTTTGTTTTTAAATTAATATGTTAGATTAATTATTTTTTTAAATTTAAAATTCATTTATTAAATTTATTAAATTTTTATTTAATTAATTTTTTTTTTAATCTTTTAATTTATTTAGTTTTTTATTTTTTAAATTTATAAATTGTTTCATTTAAAAAAAAAAAGTAAATTTATGGATATTTGTTTTTTAATTATTTGCACGTGGTTTTTTTCATTTTTTTGTTTTTTAATGATATTTTTTTTTAATTTTAATTTCCTTTTTCAATTTTAATTTTTTTTTTTATTATTTTTTATTATTTTTTTTTGTTAATTTTAAAATTTGTATTTTTTTTCTTCTTATTATTATTTTTTTAATTTAAATTATTAAATTAAATTTTTTCTTTTTTGTATTTTATTTTTTTTATCTAAATTTTGATTTTGTAATTTAAATTATTTTTAAATTATCTATTTAAATTATTTGTTTAATTATATGGTTTTTTTTAATAACTTAGAAAAAAATGTTTTTGATGTTTTTTTTTTTGTTAATTTTTGTTTTTTTCTTTAAATTATGTGCTTTTTTTTAATTTTGTCATTTCTTTTGATATAATTTTCGAATATTTTTGTTTTTTTTATTTATTTTTGTTTGATTTTTTTATATTTATGAGTTAATTTTGTTTTTTTTTTGCATTTTTATTGGTTTTTTTATTGTTTATATATATATATATATATATATATATATATATATATATAAGTTTTGTGTTTTATTACCAACATGAAAATCACCACTCTAAAAAAAAGGTTGATGCTGTATCAAAATTAGCATGAGCATGAAAATCACTAACATTTTAAAACAAATATTCATATTTCATAAATAAAAATGTTAGTGTCAAAAATGTGCACAAAAAAAAAGGGGTGATTCTGCATCACGACTTTTCAAAATCGGGTGTTTTTTATGCCACAGTGTTGGAAGGTTTTTTGGTTTTTTTTTTTCTGGTTTAATTTCTCTAAAAATAAGCAGTAATTCATTGAGATCACAAGCTTGATGGGTAACCTTGCACAATCAAAGTATTTTAGCGCTTCAAAGTGCTAAATTTATATAAGAAACTACCAAGTTTAATATACAAACTAAGGTTTCAGTCTGGCATTGTTTCTCAATTTCAAACGAAATATCCAGTTCAGGGATTTGGAGGACAACTCCTTTAAAAACAAATTCAATAAACCATCAACATTTATAATTTCAAAACAAATTCAATAAACCATCAACATTTATAGTTTCAAGTAAAAAATAAAGATTTAAATATCGACATATATGGAATCTTCAAATGAAAACAGATTTACAAACTAATTGCGTAAACCATCAACAGTTATAATCCCAAGAAAGCATAGATCAACTAGAAAAGGTCAACTACAAACGTCTATAATCTAAAGAGACCATCGCACGTTTGGCCTATTCTAAAATATAGTTAAAATAACAATCTAAAGAGACCATCGCACGTTTAGCCTATTCTAAAATATAGTTAGAATAACAGATATCAGGAAGGAACATGCTGAGAACATTTATATATGTGATGTCTTTTTAAATATAAGCATGATATGTTTTAACAAATACACGTTATGTCGAACTAAAATACATCAAAATTTTCAAATTGCTCGATATGCATTCACATGATAGCCAGAAAATTATAGGTAGAGTATTGCATCGTTTCAATTCATATAAATCAATGTCACATAGTTTATGGTGAAGAGATATAGTTGATGTATATATAGTTTGAATTGAATTTTGTAGATTCCTAGTTTGGCTACTATTATTTTATTATGTATTATAAAATCTCGATCAATTATTTGTATATATAATTAGATTTTCTAAATGTATAATTTAGTATTATCAAAATTTAAGTTATTATTTTTATATTTTTAACTAGTTTTTAAGAAAAAAATGAAATTTTCTAAAATTTTGAATATGACAGGAATATTTTTAACTAAGTTCAAAATATGTGAGTTAGGGATTAATTTTAAATTTTAGTGATAAATAATATTTTAGTTTTTAAGATTTAAATGGAATTTTTAATTAAAGCACATCTATTTTTTTCATAGGATCATTTTATAAAAATATATCACGGTCTAGATCCCCATGTATTATCTATGATTTCATAAAATATAATGACAATATATTCCTTATTATTGACTTTGATTAATGATTTGGACAAAAACACCTAAATCTATTGAGACAAGTTCTAGAATATAAGACCATATTCTTCTCTTATAGTATTCACTCTATAAGGGATCTCTCATAGTCTTAGGCATTATTTGTCACATATTACACTATTAAATATTTTATTGGGGATAAATTTAGGTTTATATCGTGAAAGAATTATTTGAACTAGGAAACCCATCCCTAGCTCTCCAATCATTGTATTAGGTCCATATTCCTATGGTATGGTAAAATTCGTTGTACAAGGCTTATATTATGGTGCGCTTAGTTGATACAAGAATAAGGAATGGGGACTACATCCGTCGATTCCATCCGTTAACCATAGCTTGATTTATGAACATGTGTTATTGTATCAAATCCTTTAAATTAATCCCATATTCTTCTCAAATGGTTAAATTATTTCTATAAGGTTATATCATGGTCTAAGGCCCTATCCTTTGTTAGTAAGCCCAAAAATCATGGAATGGGGTTTACATCCATGCCTTTTAACCCCAAATGATTCCTCCAAATAAGAGATCCATCATATCATGCTCCAATAACCCATGTGTGGTTAATAACCACAAAAATTATAGGTTAGGAGCTCGATCCTGAACATGTATCCCTAAAACATAAAATTTAAATTGACATTGCTCCTCCTAAATTTAAAGGTGAGTCCTAAACGATGATGTTTAGATCTATTTTCCAATTAAGTAAGGCTTGTGGTTATCTGCATATCAATTCAATGAGTACTCCATGTAATTTTGTAGGTTGTATTAGTATAAACCTTGAAACATAGTGTTTGAGCCTTCTTCCGTTCACTTCAAATATGGTGAATGGTTGGCTACTAAGCTTTATTTGATACCCTCGTCCTTTTATCCATTGGTCCTTTAATGACACACTTCCTTGGAAATTCCTACCTTGGAATCTCTTCCTTCTTGGGAGGATCCTTCTTAATATTATCATATGCCTCCCATCTCATTTTTTCCTTATCTTAACACTTTCCTTAAAACTTTCCCTTTTGCTAGGGGTGAGTGACCCTCCCTCTTTGTTTTCCCCTCTTAAAACATAATTTCCTTCCTTCTCCTTCTTCGTGTAGCTCCCACCCACTATGTTGGCCATAGGTGTTTTTTTTTTGGGTCACGGGTTCATTCTCCTTCCCATACTATTGCCTATTTATATCATGCAACTATCATTTTCTGTTCATATTTCCTCTCTCTTAGCATATTTTTCTCTCCATTTCTCCTTCTTTCTTATCCTATCCTCGTCGTTTAGATGCTCATGTTTGACCTCACCATTTATTCATGTCATTTTGTTGATAGCTTGAGGTTATATATATTAGCTTGAAAAGGACTCAAGATTTTCTTCATGTTTACCATGTTGTGAAATCTAATCTCTAATGGGACCTTCTTGAGCCAACTTGGGAAATTTATTATTACTATCTTTTAAAAGCTAAGTAATAATATATCCTCCATCCTCAGTATGCTTCCTATTGATGGGCACCCTCCAAGTTCTTGTCTTGGGAAGGGCTTAACCCAAGATGTCTTCTTCCAACCTAGAACCATTCATTATGCCCCCAAACTTTTAGTCACTTTGCTAAAAAGTTGTCTTATGTTATCATGTTTTATAGTCTATAACTATAGAGACACTACCAACTTTCCAAGCTCTCCTTCCACTTTTCTTTCACTTCCTATTCGCATTTCTTTATCTCTAGAATAATAATTTCTCTTACTTCCTTCCATTTATCCTTTCACCTTCTTTTTCTTCCCCCCACAGTCTCTATTCAATAGAGACATTATTTCACCCTTTATTACTTTTCCATGATTCTTTAGCAATACTTCCCACTATGATCTTGATATTTCCATGATAGCAACATTTCCAACACATTTCTTCACTTCTGCACATCGGCTTTGTCATTTCATGCACTATCAATGACACTTAACTTGGCATTCTTCATGTGATCCCATTTCTAGTTGATCATGTGTATTTTCACCTCTCGACACCTACCTTTCTTCTCTA
This sequence comes from Pinus albicaulis, assembly GCA_034641835.2. Lineage (NCBI taxonomy): Eukaryota > Viridiplantae > Streptophyta > Pinopsida > Pinales > Pinaceae > Pinus > Pinus albicaulis. The sequence goes on from CM076578.1 coordinate 1,591,982,834, forward strand.
ACATTGTTGCTTATTTTCTGTCTTTCTTATTTCACTTACTTTCATTCACTTCCTCTCTCTCCCTAAGGAATTATATTGTAATTCTTGTGTCACATTGGGGAAGTTGATAGCATCTATAGTTAAGTCATTCTAGCACCCAAACCTTATCCAAGAAAGGCTTTAAACACTTTAATTTGGAAAATAACTACATAGAATGGGATCATGTCAAGAATAATATAGAGGTCGTGAGAAAGATCCCTGCACATACATTACATGATACATCTTTAATTAACTATACAAAATTGATAAACTACATTCTAAATAAAAACATTTAAAATTTGTGAATAATCCTATCTTGAACTCTAACAATAAACACATAATATAATTTTTAAATTTAAATAATTAAATTATATTTTTGTATTATTTTCATATAAAACCTCAAAAATTATCGTTAATTAAATCAAACACAATAATTAACATGAGATCAAATAAAATCTCCAAATTAATTATTAATTCAAATCAAACACAATAATCATTTGAGAAAACAGAAACTAAAACTTAAATTTAAATTTATGAATCTATGTCTCAATCTAATATAAAAAATAAATATGGATTACTAATATTAGCATTATGTGGGGACCATTAACTATATATTGAAAAATACTTTATAAACATGGACTAGAAGATAAAATTAATTGGACTTGTCTTTAAATGTTTTTTTTTGTTGGTTGGTTTTTGATTGGAATTTGGCAAAAAAAAGTTTGTGGTGAAATATTGACTTGTATAAGAGTTCAGCTCTCTTCAAAAATTTTTGAAGCTTTCATTGTGCACAATTCACCATCAAACTCTGATTTCCATAAATCTCTGCCAGATTTTATATAAATAAATCTCTGTGAAATTTTACATAAATTAGATCCGAAAATCAACCAGAAAACTTTTAAAAACCACACTTCAAGACAACTGGAAAATATATATTCAAACTTGAACTTTTTCTCGGAGTCGGTGATAAAGATGGTGTGTGACTAAAGCTTATTAAGAAATTTACAGAGCTTTTCTCAGAGTCTGTGATAAAGATTGTGTGTGTGACTAAAGCTTAGCTTAATTTTCAGGCTAAAGAATTGTGTTGCTGCATAAAATTTATTGAGAAATTTACAGAAACAAACAAAATGAATTAAACAAAATGCATCCATAAACGGGCTATTAAAGGAAGCTTCTGGAAAAAGTATTCACAGAAAATGAACGAGAAAATTTATTTTCTCGGCACAGCATTCTCAGGTGTAGTTAGAGGAACCTTCGTGTAAAAAGTAATCACAAACAGTGAAACGAGGAACATTCTCTCTTCTCTTCACAGCATTTTCAGGAAGGAAACATTCATTTCACATTGCAGCATTTTCAGTTCGCTCGAATTCTTCGAAAAGCTCCTCAAACAGCAGGGAAATGGTATCACTAGATTTCTGATTGCCGCTGAAGGCAGGAAGCAACAGAGAATTACTCTTCTGAGCCTCAACTGGATGATCACTCTGTATTATTGGAAGCTTTAGAAGATTATCTGTAAAAGTGGGATTGCAAGAATTAGTAGAGTTCCTGAGTACTGAAGATAGAAAGGGGAGGGTACTCGGAGGGGCATTAATTACAGCTCTCTGCGCTTTGGGCTTCAGAAGCAAACATGGATTCTTCTGCGATTCTTCAGCTGTACTGTAAGCGGGAGGCGTTGGCATTGCTGTGAACTTCTGCACCTTCGCGCGGAAATTGTATAGGTTTGTCATCACAACTGTAACGGAACTTGACTTCCATTAGAAGGCAAATCTACCCCCGTCATGTTTAGATCCCACGGTTGCATTTTCAAAATAGACATTCGTTTCACAGCGTTAATCTCGACGAGAGTAGCCACAGGATACACAAAAACCTCGTAGGAGTCCAGACACTACGCAGAAACTCAAATGCTGCGTGGAGTGCCATGGGTGATTATCGGATTTATAGAAATTTTGCGGTAATCATGACGTACAGGGAGATTGGTCAGCATAAACAAATAAAAGTATGAATAGCGAGAGATGAGCAGGAATCATTTCACGTTACATCAACAAAATAAAAAAAAATGAAGAGTTAACGTACGCAGACCTATTTTTGTCGTTTGGTTTATATTATATGTTCGGTCTTAATATGTGTGACAAATACTTGTAGATTCTAGTGCAATTTGCACCCCTAGCCATGGCATGTTGTCGTCACCTAGAATTACGACCAGCGTACCTCCCGGATCGGGGCAATTTGCGCATAATTATTATCTAGTATGTTTTTTGGGTCATGAAAATTAATGTAAATTTTGATAAGATTTTAAGAAAATTTGGAAGGGATTTTTGTAAATACAAGTTATATATAGTTATTAAACTTCAATATTTTGGGTGTCTTAGAGGTTTTTGATGGTGCTGAATCTATTTTCATCATCAAAAACATGTTTCAAACACTGTTACTGCAAAGTTGTTTAATTTTTTTTTGCCCAAATACAGACAACTTTGGTTGTCTGGGCAATTCCTCTGGCTAGATAAACAACTCCATAATTATTAGTTAATCATTATTAGTTAATCAGTTCTTTAATCCACTTAATCCAAAATTGAAAACCCAAAATTATACTAAATCCCAAATCTAATTAATTGTGATACTCGTTATTAAGCTATTTTTATTATTATTATTGATAGTTAATTCTGGTATGATAAGCCAGAAAACCTTAGCTCATAAAACACTTGATTATGTTAAGATCACTGAATATTTGGATTAATAGTACCATTTAATTACTTAACATAATTAAGTGTCATGACTCTTGGTTAAGACTGTGCTATGTAGGAAGATGCACAAACTTATTTCCTCCTTTGCTAATTAAAACCAAGTAGATAAAATGTGTAATGTTTATGGAACTCATACAAAATGAATTTTTTTTTTTTTAAATAAAGTTAAGATTAATTTTAAATGAATGATTAAAATAATAAAAATATATTTATAGTTATATTATATATTTTGATAAATAAAACATTTTATTATATTTTTGTTAATAACTGTTGTATATCTGCAATATTTATATTAAAAGATTTAAATCAATTTAATCATAATTTATTCTCGTAATAATGAATTATACTAAATAAAATATAATATGGTTTACTAAAAATTTCATAAAAAATTATTTATGTTTTTAAAAATTAAACTCTTAACACATTAATTATGTATAAGACACTATCATCACATCTTAAATAACTATGCAATAAATAAATTTAAAAAAAAATATTTGATTATCCTTTTTCAAGGACATTAAACCCTTTGAAATTAAAATGAATGCCCATTGATAGATGAAATAAATCTTCCAAAATGTTAAAACTTAAAAGATTTTCCCTTTGCAAAAGAGAATTAAATACTGGAATTCATGTTGCGAAAATTACAAATAATCAATTATGTGTAGTTTCATATAATAGATTGTGTATGGTGATGACATCAAGCCCAAGCAATGCTGCTTTTAAAAATATTGAAATCTTAAATCTTAGTTTACCTTTAGATAATACTCATCGAAGCGAAATAGTGCGAATTTCTAATTAGTTAATGAAATATTTATTCTTTACAAAAGAAATTGAACTAGATAACTTTTTAGATATGTAAATTATTAATACGAATCACGTATTCATGGCATATATCACTCAATTGGTTTTATTATTATGGTGTTAGCTTTCTATTCGATTTTAGTAGTTTTGTTAGTGTTTTTGTTTGAGATAGTTTTTTATGGTTTTTAGTTAACTCATATTCATGATCGTCTGTGTTATTATTGATGGGCTTTCAAAATAAGTAAATTATAATGTTTATAAATTCATTTTTGAGCATATAAAAATTATATTATGACATTTTGTATTTAATGATACTTTTTTATCTTAATGGGTTTTTAGGAGATTTAATGAGGTTTTTATATTTTATGTTGCTTAATATGTATATTGATCGTCTTTGTTATTATTTATGGGCTTTCAAAATAAGTAAATTATAATGTTTATAAATTCATTTTTGAGCATATAAAAATTATATTATGACATTTTGTATTTAATAATACTTTTTTATCTTAATGGGTTTTTAGGAGATCTAATGAGGTTTTTATATTTTATGTTGCTTAATATGTATATTGTGTAATATTTGAAGAAATATTGGGGCTTGTTCCTTGCTCCACGAGAGCCTCAACTAACACCCCTTCCTACTGCTGAGAGGCGGACTGAGAGACGGACTGAGTGAAATCTTCTTTTCTACGGGTTTTTTTCTTTTTTGGGGGAATGCAACCCTCCTCAAGGAGGTTTCTCCATATGAAGAAATAAGTGTAAATAATAAGAAAGAAGGCTAGATTAGTGTTTGCAAGCAAGATTTGTAATTCTATAATTTGAAAATAATTTTTTAGTTAATGAAAGTGGTGTTTTATTTCAACTCCTAATTTGATTTTCCTCCAGGTTTTTTGGGTTTTTTTGGATTGGACCCATCTTTGAAGCTCTAGCTACTTAAAATATATTTAGAAATTTAGTAGGAAAAAAATAAAGTGAATTAAACAGATATATTAAAAAAATTCCCATTCATAAATTTAGGAGGAAAAAAGAAAGTGAATTAAACAAATATATTAAAAAATTTACCCATGAAAAAAATTAAGAGAATTAAACCGAAATAAAACATCAATATATGGGTGTTAGAATCGGTTAATTTGGAGTATACGTTTTTGCCAAAATAAAGCGAATATAGCCCTGTCACAGTCACTTGCAATTAATTTATCACAGTAAAAAAAAAAAATTAACCCATATACTTTATTGTCACAGTCCTGAAAATATTTTGGACCTTACAAATTAAAAACCTCTTATGTCATAACATAATTGCAACTTTTAATCAAATATTGGCATGCGCCAATCATATATATATATATATATATATATATTATATGCTTGTGTTCGTATATATTCCAGCTGGAACATGGCGTGTGCTAAGAATAATTGTGATGTTAACGTTAACCATTCATATGTCCTTGGTGTGAGATTTTTGATATGAGGGGTCATCGTCTATCTCAGTTTCTCCGCGGCATTAATGATCGGATTCCTGTATCGTGATATTTCTTAATTACTCAGTCCTGCTCGGTCCGATATCTTGACACTTGGCACATAGTTCTCACCGCCGAGGCGTGTGCAGCGATCCCACTGTATCTGCTATACGGAGTTAATATTTCTAAGGACAGGTGTAATCAAAATCTTGAATTCCTCGGTGATCGAGAGGGAAACTCTGTGGAATTCTCCCACCTGCCGAACTGGTGTGTCATTGTTGCCGCTCCCCAGCGATCTAGCAAGCAGAGCTTCTTCCTGGTTTGTGTGGTGGGATACTGCTGTCTTTATGGTAATTCTACCAAGCTTGCCTCGTCAATATTTTCCAGTTAACGGCATGGTTATTATTATGCAATATTTAATGGGTTATACACTATTTCTCTGAGATGATACCCTGATGTTAATAGGTTGATTTTGCAGGTTTGAGATCTTGGCCACCATGGCGTGGCTTTCACTATACTGTTCGAGGTCTATAACCCTAAACCCAGCTTCGGTGAAGTTTTCCTACAGGCATGGAAACTTTTTAGACTTGTTTTGTTTTCAGGTCAGGGTTTTATCTCTGCTATATTGTATCTTCTAAGTTCAGTTTCTTACAGGGTTGTGCCAATTTTCTCTTACCCGTTTTTTTTTTGTTTCCAGAGAATGCACCAGCTAAGCGAGATCAGTCCTCCTCCACAGGTAACTGACCAAAACACTTCTTTTTCCTGTTCGGTGCACCCCTTTAGCCAAATATGTCTGCCCTCTAAAGTTAATATTCTTCTTCTAGACTCTCATAGGGCTATTTGTTTTGCAGGTTAGGCCCAACCCTAAACAATGCTTCTCAGGATTTCCTCCAGTTCATACTGGCAACTAACTCATCCCCAACCTTTACTCGCAGGTACCCTGTGCAACAAATAGGTGGAAGCCTTGGCTTCAGGGACTTGCATAGAAATTATACTTGGTTTACTGGTTACGCTGCTAGGGTTTTTACTTGTATTTTTATTCGTTGGCTTTACAGAGCCTACATTGTATTTATATAGTCCCTCTCTGATCGCAAATTCCCAGTTAAACATTATGGAGTTAGCCGTTCTTCTATGGATTATTTAATTACCTTCTTATGCTTGTCAATCTTATGACTGAGATATTTTGTTTTATTATGCCGCCTTGACTTAATCTGAACCTTCGGTTCTATATTATTGTTTAGTCAGGATTTATTTCCCTTTTTTTTTAATATAAGCCGGACAAGCTAAAGTAGTTACAACATTCTATGAATATTCTACTCGTTAAAGATCTAGCTGTAGATCTTACTATTTTTCATTCGTTTGTCCATGAGTTGCTTCCGTCAGAATAATATAATAGCATGCATGTGAGCATTTATTTTTTTGGATTTTTGACTAAGGACTTGCTTTCTGTAACACACTATTCTGGCGTTCTACCACTTATGGAATGTTGATAATGTACAGGAGCTGTCTTTCTTGCGCTGGGTAACTTCTTTTATGGTTTTATATATATCAAATTAAATATCTGCTTCTTTTCATAGTTTTCGCTGATCACTATATGCGTTGCAGTTTATCGTAATTTTGTATGGTTTTGGCTCACGGGTTATCGACTTTTCCCTACGAAGAAACTTCTCTATAACTACTTAAATTGTGACCGAATGGTTTAATTTAATGTGTACACTGATTGTTGCTATTGAAAGAAGTTGCTCTGTTTATTTATAGTTCATCTAGGCCTTACGGCACCAGTCCGCCGGTTTAATGGGCTATGTATAGTTTTAGTATCGAACAGCGGTAGGGTAGGGTTTTCAACCCAAACCACAATTTCATGTCTGTCACAACTCAGTGCTTTAACTGTAACTCTGTTCAGGGTTTAATACTCTTGTTTTCTGGTTGCATGCATAACAATTCCTTCTCTGTCTTTCTACTCCAGTTACAGAGTTTACTTGGTTCTGAGAGTTCTAACTTCGTTATTACATTTTCAATGCTCTACCAGTTTTGTTTTTAGTTCGCTATACCAACCCTATTATCTGATTCATAAAGTTCTTGTAATAAAACACACAAAACCCTTATTCTGTCATAATATAAACTGTTAAAAGAAAGAGAGAAAGTTTTGGTTCTGGCCATTTTTCTTGTTGAATACACATCGCATCTTCACAGAAAATAAATAGGTAGTTAAGTCTATTTTCAAAACCTTTCTTTCCTCTACCCATTAGTAATATCATTCCAGGTTAACTGGTAGTTGCCAGTTTTTTCACAATACAGACATTATTATCACACACAGAGCTTTGTTACCAGAACAATCTTTTCAAACTTAGAATGAATAGTCTAAGTTCCTTCTACATTTTTTATAACAAAGAATTAACATACATTTAACCTGTAAATTGCAGAGCTCCAGATATTAGATACTTATCTGATCCGAAACAAAATCCCTTTAAACTGTGGTCCTCCCAACCATCAATAGAGGCAACGACGTCCTCCTCTCACCCCCGAGCTCCAGAATTTTGATAGTGCCACGGGTAATAGTGGATAATATTCTTCTGCTGTGACCTCAGGATGGCCAATACAGTCACCAGACAGGTATTCTGGCTCACAAGGGTTGCAAAAGCTATTCTCAACTGGTCTTCCACCTAGCTCTAGAAAATACTTCACCCTAAGCCAAAACTTCACAGAACCCCTACCACTCTCCTGAGATTTCCTTTTATCCCAGAAGGTAGGTAACTGTTTTTCCAACTGTTCCCAACCACCTCCTATTATTAGAAACTTCACCAACAGTTTAATGGATTTTCCCTTTCATTCCCTGTTACACTTATTAACCCAATAAAAAAAAAAAAATAATACTTTTGTGTCATGAACAATTACAACTCAGTTTTTCTTTTCACGTACAATAAAAGAAAATAAAAATAAAGAAAAGTAATTAAGCCAATAGTCTTTTAACTAGTTGTAACTAGTTTATCTTTTAATGAGGCTGTCACAAGCCCGAAGTTTTGTAATCAATTTTTTTGGAAAAAATAACGAATTTAAGAAACTTCTGGGAAAACATATTCACAGAAAATGAAAAAAGGAACTTTCTCTTCTCAGCACAGTATTTTCAGGAATTAAACATCCATTTCACATTGCAGCATTTTCACTTCGTTCCAATTCTTCCAAAACCTCCTCAAACAACAGGGAAATGGTATTCCTCAATTTCTTATTACTTGCATTGTTGTCGCTGAAGGCAAGGGACAACACAAAATTAATCTTCGCACCCTCAACTAGATAATCACTTTCTATTATTGGAAGCTTGGGAAGGTGATCCATTAAAGGGTAATTGCAATATTTTGAAGAATTCGTGAGCATTGAAGACAGAGAGGGGAATTACTCAAGGGTGCATTAATTAATTCTCTCTGCGCTTTGGGCTTCAAAAGAAAAGACGGAATCTTCTTAGATTCTTTAGATTTACTGGTACCGTGAGGCCTTGACATTCCTATGAACTTTTGCACCTCTGGGTGGAAATTGTATAGGTCTATCATCACAACTATAGCTGAACTCACGTTAGAATCTATGGGCCTTTTTTTCTTTTTTCCTAAGTTATGGTTGCTCCTGTTGCAACTACTACGGTCAGAAGACTAATTAGATATAAAATAATACTAATATTTGGTTTATGAGAATTTTTGTTTATAGGACCAGAGATTCATTTTTTTTTAGCGATTTGATTACTAAATTTAGAAAGGCATATATTTTTTGTCTCTCTATCTAAGACATACCTACTCTATTTCTTTATCTTTGATTTTAAACATATCTAATACATACCTAATCTATTTCTCTATCTTTGATTTTAAACATATAATCTCTTAAGAAAAAACACATACACTTAACCATTAATTAAACTCAAACTATATATATATATATATATATATATATATATATATATATATATACTTTAGTTTCACAACTTCAGTCTCCAACATAGTTCTCACAAGTTGCTGCAACGCCTCACAAGAATCCGGAGACTATACAAAAGTTAAAATGCTGCATTGAGTGCCATGGGTAATTATTGAATTTATGGAATCTTTTCGGGAATCCGGAGACTATACAGAAGCTGAAATACTGCATTAAGTGCCATGAGCGATTATTGAATTTGTGGAAATTTTCCGAGAATCATGATCTACATGAAACTTTGACTGCATAAACAAATGAAATTATGAATGGCACTAGATCAGCAGGAATCATTTCACGAAAATAATCTATAATAGTATGAAATTGAAATTAACAAAAAAAAACCTGAAGAGTTAATGTTTCTAACACAAACATGGGTATTTTTCGTCGGTGTGTTTTTTATTATATGCTTGGTCGTAATATGTGATGCAAATACTTCCAAAGGTATCTATTGTTTGACTGAGATTCTATTGCACCCTCCTGTCATGGCATGTTGTCGTGATGAAGAATTATGAACAACATGCCTCACAGCTCAGGGAATTCGCCTCCGGGGATGTATGCATTTTCAGGTATTTTATTGCTCAACTATTGTTCACAAGTTTGGATTTCGTTGCTCGTCAGTTGCGGTAGCGCATCGTTATTAGTTAATGAGTTCTTCAATCGACTTAATCCAAAATTCAGGGCAACCTAGGGTTGGCGTCCGTCTGTCTATCGCTATACAAATTGAAATAATTTTCATTGGTTGATTTCTATAAGATATTGTTCAATGTGGGTGAGACGCTCAAGACCTTCTAGATATTCTGATGTCTGAATGAAAGATTTTGAAAAACCACATGACTTCTATGTGAAGGGAGCTCACCTCTCTTGCAATATTTCTTTATCGAGAACTCATTTCACTGAATGTGGATGAATAATGAATTTTCCATATTGGCCATCGATTCGTTCACTGGAGGGAAGCATAAAATATCAAAGAAGGGAGTGGAAAACTGTGCTCTTGCAACACGGGGAAAAATAAAAAAATGATTTTGATCATTCGGTTTCTTTCGTTCGCTAGGGCATGGTTGAATAAAAAGCATGTATGAGATCCCTAAAGTGTAAGAGGATGTGTTATAGACAAAGCGAAAAGCTAAAGGGAAAGGAAGTAGGGCAACTAACTATGTCTAGTTTGGTTTCCTGGTTGTGTGTTGTATTTTATTTTGTTATGTAAGATCTTGTATGAAGATGCTATGTTGGCTTAAAAGAAAATGTTGAAAAATAGAAAATGGATTTTTGATAGTGTAACTTTGGGCTAACTCTCCATCCTCCTTCTTTGTGTTGGTTACCAAGTTATGACAAAAAATATAATCCATTTGTAAAGATAGATTTGGTCCAACCATGATACTTATATCTATACGGGAAACCTTGTGCTCACACTCGGTTCTTTATGTTTCAGTGTTTTCACGCTCATGCAATCAGTAGAATAGGAAGATGGGAAAAATCTAAATGAGGAAACCCTAATAAAAGGACTTTATATGCTTCCCTGAGCGAACAACCTCTGATCCAGGTGAATATTGGTGGCCACTCACCTATTCCACTTAGACCCTGACCATTGTTTCTTTCAGTTTTTCAGTTTCCTTAATTGTAGCACAATTTACTATTTTTAGCAGTTTTTTGGGTCCTCAACTTTTAGAGCCATTTTGAGGCCCTAAACAACATTTTTTAGGAAAATGGGAGAAACATGGATCATCGGCCAAGCTTTCTCACTCAATAGTTGTAGTCCTCATATAGATATTTCTAACAAGGTATTGTGCACGTCAAACAAAGATCATATGCAAAAAGTTACGTCCCCGACAAGTTGATGTACCAATTTACCCAAACATGGCCCATAGTTTTGGCGCTTCATCTCCTAGGGTTAGGTTTTTGGATGTTTAGGGTTTTCCATTGTTTCTAAATAATAAATAGGCCTTCGAGCCTCATTTTAACACAGTTCAGAGGCCTGTAGTTGCTACATCTCTTCTCACAGATAAGCTACCAGCAACCTAGCTAGTTTATTTCCATTCTATCTGTAAGAATATTTAAGTTATGTGGATATGAATTAAATGAAGTCTTACTTCTATTGCATCATTTTGTTTATGTGCATGTTTGTATTCTATTGTGTTCCTTCATAATCTGGATCAGTGGTATCAAAGCAGTCTGCTCTTTCTTAACTCTTGTTGGCATGTCCCCAATGAGGTCGACGTATAAGGAGTTAGGTCTTGATCTAGTTGAGCCTTTGCAAGACCAACCTCCCAAACCCCAAGGACCGCCCATGGGAGACAAAAAGAAAGACGATGGAGTAGGAGATCCTATTAAAATATTGCTCAAGGAGGCCCTCGAGAAACAAAGGAATGAAATGATGGATAACTTTGCCCAGATCCTTCAACAACTTCCCATCAGTGACACATCTGCATCTAGCAGCCACTCTAGAGGCACAACTCCTATTAAGGTACAAGTAAACTTTGACATTCCCATATTTGAGGGTCAAATAGATGCAGATGTCATAGATAGATGGTTGAATCTACTAGAATGGTATTTCTTGGTTCATGATTTTCCCAACCGGGAAAAGATTACTTTTTCACTCCTCAAAGCCACCCCCCATGTCAAGGACTGGTGGGAAACCTACTATGAGCAAAAGGAAAAGAGGGAACCCTATCTATTTTCAGCCACACCCACTTGGAATTATTTTTGAGATGCCATCAAGGAACAATATTATCCCTTGGGGAGCTATGAGGAAAAACACATACAATGGATGATGTTGCGGCAGCAAAGGGATCAAGATGTGCATGATCTGACGAATATGTTCCATACCCTACACACAAAATTGGGTATCAAATATTCAAAGAAACATTTGGTGCCGAAGTATTTCATTTGTATGCACATATACATTTACGAGGAAACATAGTTCCTTGACATCTCCTCGCTTGGCACAGCTTATCAGTATGCTGCCAAGATTGAGTAGAAGTTCAAACAGAAGAAGAAAGACTTTGGATCTGCGAATAAAAAACAAGGGAAAGGTTCCCTAAAGCTTCACAACAAAGGAGAAAGAAAAGGCGAGGTGGCCTAGGATAACTCGGCAAAACCGCAATCAAATAACAACATTGCGGAACTAAAGAAGGACACGGGAAAGTGGTTGAGTTACATAAGAGCTCCACTGACAACACAAGTGAGTGTCAGGCCAAGCAGTCACTGGTGGCTAGGTTGAAGGCTTCTGAATCAGATGCATGCCTCGACTCTAAATCAGAACCTGACATGAGGAATGATAAAGGGAAATCTATTATCGATGCGTAGCCCAATGTCAATGTTGTCACCACGAAGATCCAGAAGGAGGAATCGGAAGATCCAGAGGAGGGGGAGTGCCTCTTCCATTCCCAGATGTGGGTGAAAAGCTCCCCACTATAGTTCATTTCCGACAGCGGGAGCCAAAAGAACCTCATTTCAGCAGAGGACATTAAGTGGTGGGGTTTGCCAACAACAGCATGCCCACAATCATACACCATCGGGTGGCTTCACCAAGGACGGGATCTCCACATCAGCCAACAGTGTCATCTTCCCTACAACATCAAGCCCTTCATGGATGAGGTATTATGTGACATTTCTCCTTGTGATGTTTTTGATGTATTATTAGGCCAACCATACTTGTAGAAGCGACATGATGTGTATGAGTCTCAACCTCGCGTTGTTATTTTTACTTTGGGTAATAAATTTTACAGGATACAAGAGGTAGCACCACCTGCCTCCATCTCTTTGGTTACTGCAAAACAATGCAGTAAGCTCATTTCTAAAACTGGGAAATTTGTTTTCCTAATAATACGCCCTTAGGGAAAGAAGAATACTATGACCACAACCTCCAAACAGAGATCCTCCTCGCGATAATAATAGATGGACAAGTTTGTGGAGGAATATGGGGACATCTTCACCTCACCTGTAGGGGTGCCGCTGTGCTATGAAGTCAAGCACCCCATCGATCTGACCCTAGGTTCACTGCTTCCCAATGGACCAATCTATTGATGCTCTATTATGGAGAAAAAAAAAATCAACAGGCAGATTTAGGAGCTGCTGCAGAAAGGTCACATCCGGCCAAGTTCATCGCTCTGTGGGAGCCTGATCATTTGGTACAGACAAAGGATGGAACATGAAGACTCTGTATTGACTATCAGACGTTGAACAAGATCACTGTCTGGAATAGGTACCTGATCCCATGGATTGATGACCTTCTGGACCAACTCAAGGGGGGGGAATATTTCACAAATATTGACTTGAAGTCTGGGTATTAGCAAGTACCAATCTAACCCTCGAATGTGTGGAAGATTGCCTTCAAAGCCGTGGTGGGCATTTTCGAATGGATGGTCATACCTTTCGAGTTTATGAATGCTCCCGCGACCTTCATGAGGCTTATGGATGACATATTGTGGAAATTCACCAACTCATTTGTAGTAGTGTACTTGGATGACATCATAATCTTCATTCATACTTAAGAAGAGAACCTCCACCACCTATGACAGGTCCTCCAAACACTGCGACAACACAAGTTGTGTGCCAATTTGGGGAAGTGCAATTTTGGAATGACCCATGTCCAATATCTAGGATATATTATTGATGATCAGGGGCTACATGTGGATCCATCCAAGCTCCAATTCATTCGGGATTGGCCAGCCCCAACTACTCTAACAGAGCTCCATAGCTTTTTGGGTCTTGCCAATTTCTATCGTAGGTTCTTGTTTGGATTTTCTCATATCACTTGGCCCTTCAGCTAAGTCACCACTGGAGGAGCAAAAGAAAAATTATTTTGGTCTGAATCTCAACAGAAGTTGTTCGTAGAGTTGAAACATCGCTTGTGCTCTTCCCCAATTCTCATATTACTAGACTTGCAACAACCTTTTTGATATTGAGACAAATGCATCAAACTATGGAATTGGGGCAGTTCTTACTCAACTGGGGCATCGAATGGCATATCATAGTGGGACATTGTGCAAAACAGTCCAGAAGTAGCCCACTTATGACAAAGAGATGTATTCTATTGTGCAGGCTTGCCGGCAATGGAAGAATTACATTTTGGGGAAGGAAAAAATCATCCACACAGACCACCGACCCCTGCAATTCATATAGACACAAGGGAATTTAGCACAATGATTGGCATCAGAAGTGGTCCACATATCTAAAAAAAATTCATTTGAACATCAAGTACAAGAAGGGAAGCACCAATAATTTTGTAGGCTTCCTCAGCCGATCGTCAATCGTGGCACTAACCACCATGCTCAACTCTTGTGGGCATGAGACTTCTGATTGGCTGCTTCTCTATAAGAGAAAGCTAGAATTCAGCCACATATACAAGAAACTCTTGGAGGGTAAGCAATTTCCAAATTTTCACCTCCACGATGCACTTCTATGTCACCTGGGACAACTTTTTGTTCCTTCAACAGAGAGTGCCAAGATGATTTGGGAAATGCACTACAGTCGGGCCGTTGGGAATTTTGGGGTTGAGAAAACATTGACAGTATTTCAAAATTATTTATATTTGTCAAACCTTCGACAATATGTCAGGAAGTACATTAGCTCCTCCACTTCCCGCACCATTTCCAAATCAACCATCAAGAAGCAAGACCTCTATACTCCGTTTCCTACCCCTATTCGACCTTGGGAATCTATCTCCATGGATGAAATGTCGAGCCTTCATTATACTAAGAATGACAATGAATGTGTTTTTGTGGTCACTGATATATTCTCGAAGATGCCCATTATGACGACTAGGAAGAAGAATATCAGAACAAAAGCAACTGCTAAACTCTTCTTTGAACTAGTGGGGGTACACTTTGGGATCCCATAATCTATCATCTCAGATCGAGATAATAGGTTCCTCAGTACATTCTGGTCTAGCCTTTGGGCTATGCTACACACCAAGCTCACCAAGTCCACAACTTTCCATCCCCAAACTGATGGCCAGATAGAGGTCGCCAAGAGGATGATCATACACATTCTTCTCATGTATAGCTCAAAGCATCCATGAACATGGGATGAGAACCTCGCCTATGTACAACATAGCTATAATCGGGCTCTCCACAACTCAACTAGCCACAACCCCTTTTATGTGGGCTTGGGATTCTAGCCACTATGTCCCATTTATGTAGCCATGCCATTTGTGGTTACTGAGGTAGATTCTGCTCATGTCTAGTCTGAAGCTGACAACGTGAACAACTTCATTCAGTGCATTCAGCACATCTTCCAATGGGTTCATGACATATTGGATAGAGCCAATGTTAATTACTAGCAGTGACATGATAAACATTGGGTTCCACATAACTTTCAGGTCAGCAACAAAGTGTGGCTACATTTGTAGAAGGAGTGCCTCGCTACACCCCACAACAAGCTTTGCCTGTTCTGATATGGGCCATACACCATCACCAAGGCTATAGGGGACAATGCGCTCGAGCTCTGTATTCCACCATTCCTTGGTCTGCACCCAGTGTTTAATGTGCACCACCTTCGACCCTACTTTCCACCTCTACTAGACACACCCAATATGGCAAAACAACTCACACCAACAGAGTTAAACTCAGATTGCATGGAACAAGCCACCATTGATCAGGTCATGGATACAGAGATCAAGAACACCCAAAAATAAAGGATCTAGCTATATCTAGTTTTCAAAGTAGGCCAAATCCTTCACCAGGGCAAGTGGCTCACCAAGGATAAAGTTCAACAGAAGTTTCCTCATCTCATGGAGGAACTCAATGCAATAGAGACCATGCTTCCTAAGGGGGGAGGAATGATCCAGGTGGATATTGGTAGCGACCCACCTATTCCACTTGGACCCCCACAATTTTTTCTTTAAATTCTTCATTTTCCTTAATTGTAGCACAATTTACTATTTTTAGCAGCTTTTCGGGTCTTGAACTTTCAGAGTTGTTTTGCTGCCCTAAAAGAAGGTTTTAGAGAAAACTAGGAACAACACAAATCTTTGCTTGATGTTTCTCCCTCAAAATTTGTAATCCTCAGATAGATATTTCTAACGAGATATTGTGTGCATCAAACAAATATCATATGCCAAAGTTACGTCCCTTGGAAGTTGATGTACCAATTTCCCCAAAGAGGGCCCACAGTTTTGGTGTTTCATCTCCTAGGGTTAGGTTTTTATATGTTTAGAATTTTCCATTGTTTCTCAATAATAAATAGGCCTTTGAGCCTCATTATAGCATAGTTCATAGGCTTATAGTTGACACACCTCTTCTCAGAGATAAGCTACCAATGCCCTAGCTAGTTTATTTCCATTCTATCTGTAAGCATATTTCAGTTATGTGATATTAATGAAATGAAGTCTTATTTTTGTTGCATCTCTCATTTATGTGTATTTATGTATTCTATTTTGTTCCTACATAAGTCTGGATCAACCTCTCGTGCTCTCAATAAGTTGGGATCCCTCTTTCGTCCATAAAATGAATAAGTACCAATGCACAATCCTCTTTAATTATATAAATAAAGGTGAAAGAAGAGAAAGGATTCCTACACAGAAAATTGAAGAAAGCTACTCTGTCAACGTAATTTCTATGCTTGCTAGCAATAGATAAATTATTGTGTTCCTGTAATGAATTTGTCGGGGTACTATCTAGTTCTTCTGGTAGTGGAGCAATAATAGAGATGAAAAATTATACTATGAAAATCAAAAGATCGTGAAATTCACTACTCTTTCCAATTCAAAACATATTTATATTGATGAATCTTACTTTTGTGTTCAAACAAGAAGGTACAACGAGGACCATGTTTTTCACAGGGTAAGTGGGGAGGCCAAATTGATCTGCATGATAAATCAATACTCCCTGAATAACTAATACCATGTACAATAGATTCAACAAAGACATAGAAGTCTGAATTCTAACATTATTTTTCCAAGTGTTGTCGTTGCTACAAGACCCAAATTTTTTTTCCTGTACCAAATTTCGGATCCTACCTCGATTTTGTACATTATCATCGCAAACATTGAAATCCATTCAATGTGTTTTCTCTAAGTGTTTTGGTCCCTTTTGCGAGGAAATAAAAATGTCTTCTTTTTGTATGTTAAGCATAACATAATGAATATAAGCTTGTTTTGGTGGTTTAAAGGGGTTATATTTGTGAAAATGAGTTGATTCTACCAGGTAAACATTTTTCGCACTCATTCCCAAAGTTTTAAGCAATGTAGCACAAGTGTCGTCACGGTCATCACAAAGTGTATATTTAGTGTCTTAGTTGTCGTAATTTGTCACAAAGTTGTCACAATAGGGGAAGTATGTAGTTCATGTGTCCTGGATTATCTATGTTGTTGCGTCCTCAAGTATTCTAAGTATCTGATCATAGTTTAAGTCTTATCACTATTCACATCAGCCTCACCGATCCTACACCTAGTCAATTTTTGAAAGCTTTCCGACCAAGAAACTAATCCTCATACAACACTCTTGAACTACTCATTGTGAAGTCTCCACCCTCTATCTACGACCTTCCCTCTTGATACCATGCAATTCGTAGTTCTTTCTTCCCAGGACTGTGCACTCCTTAGTTTTAGTGCTTAAGCCTGGACCTTGACCTCCAAATTTGCGCAATCCAGCCCTTCATCCTAGCCTCAAATGTGCATTTTGTAATCTCTGACCTAAATATCAACCCTTTATCTCTTTAACCGGTTCCCATCCCCTTAGGGAAACTGCACAATAGGATGAACCGATGCCCATCCCCTCATCCTATCACACTGAGCTCCAAAACGACACAATTTTCTTCCTCAGTCCAACTTGAACTACGTATTACGCAGTCTCAAGGTTCAATCTTCAACTCTAACTTCCTGAGTTGTGCAATGGCTCAGTAATTAAGCCTCTCTCCCAGTGTGTCACCCAGTTTCAGCTCACTCATTGGATCAACATGCAATATCTTAGACTAGGGGTTGATCAAACTTATGTCATCTCGTCATGAGTGAATTTCAGATGCATACACCTTGTCATACCATGATAGGATGACGAAGAAGGAGATGAAAAAGGGAAAAATCCCGAAAGACATATTTATAGCTCATTATGCAAGTCGATCAACGAAGGGAAAGAAAAGGGGCCCAAATTTGCGACCAAAACTCAAGATTTGATATCATTGAGGATTCCTTACCTCTAAGCCATATGGAGGTGGATAAAAAAACGTTCTCAAGAAAAAATATAGAAGGGAGAAGAAATAATGGCTTGATATTTCCATATCATTAAGAAGTCCATGTTAGAAGTATCATGTCATGTCATGGCATGAGTCATTACATGCCACATCATTGTTGTGGATTATCTAATTTATGATTTAAAAATGTATTGTAAAGTGAAAGTCGAAAGGACATGTGTAGAATATGAAGATTCATGTAAATTTGAAAATTCATAGGAAATCAAACAATCTTGAGGGCAGTTTAAGAGTCACAAGGAAGGTGAATCATCACACCCCCATTGGTTATCTACACACCCTTATTGTATGATCAAAGGAATTTTCACCTTGGGTCCTCCCACCACTCCAAGGAAAATACCCTCTAAAGGAGGTTATAAAGGAGGTTTTTATTGTTATAAAATTGACCAAAATTGTCAAAAAAACATTTGCTACAACATTTGCTTATGGTTACGGAGGTTTTGGCAGAGCTTTTAATGGAAATTCAACACAACTAAAAAAAATGGGTGGCCGGAAGTATTTACGGATGTTTTTTTTTCATCGGTGCGCTACTCTAACTTTAACGCACCGGTGCGGACATGTAGAAGGTGCCCCGGGGTGGTCGAAGGAGAATGCACTAGACCGTTACGGTATAAAACTGCATCGGGTGTAGTGTTGATGGTACAACGCACGGGACATTCTGATATCAGCTCGTTCATCTTTTGAGTTTTTCATAATCTTCCTGAAAATGTAACATGACAATAAACTATTTAATTTTTATATTGATATATGAAAAGTAAATATAGAAAAAGTGATATTTATAAATAATTCTAGACAAACATTTAAAGAAATATTACTTTTTTATTCCTTCTTTTTTGTTGTTGTATGCTTTTTCTATTAAAAGTCTGACATGTCTCATTGACTAATTCTCTGGAAACTCTTCCTGTAGTTTAGATAAAATTTGGTTCTTCGAATCATTGGATTGGTTTTTGTATTGTAAGTGGAAAGAACATCTATACATTCATTCCACTATATCCCTCAAATTTTTGTGAAAGTTTTTCCCCCTTTCGTTAACATCTAGCACCACTCCAGATGAGCTAAGGAGCAATTCATTTTCATTTGCATGTTCTATTTTTTTTCTTTTCTTAGAACAACATTCATTTTTTGAGTTGTTGGTCGATGTATAACATTAAAAAGATGTGAATTAGTAGACTGTTTGACACATGTTATCTAATAATTTTAATTATATTATTAATGAAAAAAATAAGAAACTCATATTGGATCGATAGTATTTTCTCATTCACCCGATTCATCCTTTTGCAATTTTTCCATCAAGCTTTTACGCTCTTATGGTCCTAGATCATAAATAATCTTATCGAGCTTCACCATTTTGTGGCTTTGCATGATACAAGGTAAACAATACATTTTCGTTAAACTTACATATAGTTCAAAAATAATAATTTTTGTAAAGAATTTACAAAAAACTTGACTTTTTTTCTTTTCTTCATGTGTTATCAGTGTTTTTGTTACTTGATCTCTTTTCAGTAATTTATTTATCAATCTCAAATCTGTACCATATCATTCATTAATATATTTATAAATAAACTGTCAACTTTTCAGGTAAAAAATAAAATCTCAAGAAACCGGTGCGCCATTCATGGTGTATGCGCCGACTCCAGTGCGTTGGGGTCTTTGAAACACACTACACAAACAATATAATAGACCATACAGTCTATGTCAACAAGGAGCCCCGGTGCGTTACATGTCAACCACCGTACCGATTAACCATGACAAAATAATAAAAATCGTCTAGTGCTAGTTTTTATAGCATAAACCAATGCCATATTTTACATATGGTGCACTAATAAAAAGAGAATTGTTTTTCATTTTTTTATCACATTAATTTCACGGTGCACTTGTACAATACAGAGCACCGGTGCGCTAGGTTATGCTACGCGCGCAGATGAAAAAAAACCTGTATTTTTTTAATTCACGCAAGGGCCGACATGGATTGAAATCCGACTATGCAAATAATTCCATGAGTTGGATGTCTTACTTCTATATTTGGCAATACAAACCCTATAAATCTAAATTAAAAACCCCTAATTTTGAAATCACAGAAAGAGGGAGAAGAAAGGGCATAAACAAAAAGAATGTAGCGTTTGTATTTTTTTTTCGAAACAGAATGTTTGTGATGCACCATATTGAAATAGTGCACCGGATGCATATTTTAAAAATGGTGCACTGAGAAAAAATATATTTAAAAAAAAAAAAATTATCACAGTACTTTTGTTGTGCGCTAGGATAATAGAGCACACCAGTGTGCTAAGTTACGTAGGGCACACAGATGAAAAAAAATCTCTTTTTTTTTTTAATTTATGCTAAGGCCGACATGGATTGGGATCCGACTATGCAAATCATCTCGTGGGTTGGATGTCTTAGGCTTATATTTAGCAATACAAACCCTATAAATATAAATTTAAAAACCCTAATTCTGAAATCACAGAAACAGGGAGAAGAAATGGTAGAAACAAAAAGAATGTAGGGTTTGTTTCTAAAATTGATTTTTTTGTGTGAAACAACACGTTTGTAGTGCACTATAATGAAATAGCACACTGGTGCCATATTTTACATACGACGCACTGAATATATATATATATATATATATATATATATATATATATATATATATATATATATATATATATATTATCACTGTAATTTCGCGGTGTGTTGGTATAATAGAGAGCACTGGTCCGCTATGTTACGTAAGGCACACCGAGGAAAAAAAATCATTTTTTTTATAAAATTCATGCAAGGGACAACATGGATTGGGATCCTACTATGCAAGTCGTCTCATGGGTTGGATGTCTTATGACTATACAAACCCTATAAATCTAAATTGAAAATCCCTAATTCTCTAATCACAGAAAGAGGAAGAAGAAAGGGAAGAAACAAAAATAATCTAGGGTTTGTTTCTAAAAATGAATTTTTTAATTTTCTTTTTCTTCTAAAAACTGCAGAAAGAGTAAAAAAACAATAAACTTTGATTTTATTCTTTTACTACATAAAAAAACTGCAGACAAAAAGTAAAAAAATAATAAACTTTGATTTTTTCTTTTACTGCAAAAAAGGTAAAAAAACAATAAACTTTATTCACAAGATTGTTTGAAATTATATGCTACAGGGTTTGAATTAGTAGAGGTTTGGAATTGTGATTATCTGAATACTTATGTTCGAATGTATGTCCCTGCTCCACAGTGCTCTTGTGCTTTGTTTGCTCCAAGTATGTCTCCTATAAATCTCTGGCTGAAACTTTTTGCAAAAATAGTGAAATAATGAAAGGTTTTTAGTATTTGAAGAAATACTTTATGAAATTATATTTTCGAAAATATTTTTCCGCCCATGTTTCAATTTACCATTTTTTTTTCACTTAAAGAAAATAGAGTTGCGCTTTTTTTATTTGCGGTTTTTCTTCACGAGTGCATCCCTTAATCGTACCAAACTAGTGCGTCTGGGTATAAAACGACACTGGTGCGCATTACCAAAAATTCACCGGTGTGGTGATTTGTACATTAGGCATCGAAATTACATTTAGGTGTGTGCACCAAAATTTATTATTGTTTTGCTCAAATGCAGGGAGAAAATATCATAATTATATCGAATGGAAAATTCTTCAAAATCTAGCTCGTTCCATAATATTTCTCAAATTCGATCGTGGAGTTCTCCCTATCCATCTCGAGACGTAATATTTACTTCAGATTTTATTTATATTTTCACAATCTAATTGAAGTTATGTTTTTTATCCATGAAGTCAATCATGCACAACTTAATTGGATTTATAATGTATACAAATTTGCAGGTTCATGCAGATTCATTATCGAGTTCAGATGCACAAAATATTCAAACTGCTCCAAAACATTAGAAATTCTTATTAAGAACTGCATACTGCAAGGCACATTTGGTAGATGAAAATGGACAGCCACTTCACCCCGCCAATTGTAACAATATTGCATCTTCTATCCATAATCTCGAGATAATGATGGTAATAATTATAATTTTTTGATATGTATATTTATTAATATGTAGTTATTTCAATGTCAAACTAATTTATAATCATGAAATATTGTCAACGTGGTTAGTAATTGATATCATATATTTTTTACTAATCATGTTCAAATATTTTTTTAAATTATTAGGAAACGACCTACCTACCATCTTTCGTTGCACCCCACGACAATGTCAAATCGAGGGAGGACTGAATTAAGAGAAAAAATTGAAGAGGAACAATACCAAGAATTCAATTCTTGCTACGTCCAGATTCACCAATTAGGAATGACTACAACAATAGTAGTTCTTCACAATATGAAATGGAGGCAATAAAATAGAGGTTGGTATGGATGATTAGTTAAGGGATACGACTGCCATGGAGACAATGTTGTTAGATGCATTCCAAAACGATGATCAGATAGGGGATGATGCTCATATCGCTGACACTTTTTTCGAAAGCCTTAAATTTTCTTCCACCACCCCTCTCTTTGGACCTGTCGGTTAGTCAAAATCTACCCAGTTGGGGACAATGACGTTAATGTACAACTTGAAAGCAAATTTTGGCTTGTCGAATGCATGTTTCTCCGAACTTTTGAGGTAATTTACCATAAAGTATTCCCTGATATAAATTCGAAATATAATCAGTACACTACAATGAACATTACAAATGGTAAATTTAATGAACGTTAATAATTATATCGACATTAATGTACATTTATTAATATATTTTTCCATGATCACCAACTACAGGCTATTCAAGGATAAGGTTCTTTCAAGTGATAATGTCTTGTGTGGTAGTTGCGAAGAGGCAAAGAAATATTTGAAAATGTTGGGTGTTGAGTACATATCATATCATGCATGTACAAATGATTGTATCATGTATAAAGGATAATATGGAGACAAAGAGATGTGTCTGAAATGTGGGCATGACAGGTATGATAAATAAAAAAAGAAGGGTAAATCACGTACTCGTCCTCCTTTTAAGATATTGAGGCACATGCTTATAATCCCAAGGATTCAAAGGCTCTTTCATTACAAAGAATTAGCTGTGTTGCAGGGATGGTATGCCTCACAGAGAAGTGAGTTGGGAGTTATGCGAATCCCAACTGATTTAATAGCCATGAAGCATATAGAGGACACATGGCCCAAAAAATTCAAGGATGAAGTACGAAGTCTACGGCTCAGCATAGCCATGGATGGCGTCAACCCATATTCCCTCTAGAACACCAGATATTATGTTTGGCCTGTAGTAGTGATCAATAAAAATACCCCCCCATGGTTGTCCATGAAGAATGAACATCTTATTTTGGCTCTCATAGTCCTTTGTAGAAGACAAGTGAAGAATATGGATGTCTACTGACAACCACTGGTAGATGAATTGAAGGAATTATGGGATGGGATAAATTTATACGATGTATCAAGACCCATCGCAGAAGAGAGGAGTTTTATGTTGTACGGCATATGTGCTTACATGGAACATGATTATCCAGGCTTAGGAGTTTTCTCTGGTAAATTACATGTTTAATTTATTGATTTGCTTATATACGTAACAATATTCTTTCACATATTAGTTATTTAATTCGTTGTAATATTTGTTCTTATCTTCATGATATTCTTTAACTTTCCATGCATATTAATTAATGTATACAAATATAATCTCGTAGGTCTTGTAACAAAAGGGTATTTTGGATGTAAATGTTGTGGACCTTTTCTGAAATATAGATGGTCCAAGGACCTACGAAAGTAAGTGTATGATTGCTCCAAGGTATTCCTACTAGAAGAACACCCTTACAGAAGAGTAGCATCTCCTTTTAATGGTAAATGAGATTGAACCCAAAGGCCTCCAATAATGACACTAGTTGAATGGCTTTGAACATATGAGAGAGAGAGAAGGAGAAGGATTTCATAGAAATTTTCAATTCAAATGGGGAGCCTATGTTCGATGATCCAGATTTCTTTGACACCTATTTTGAGAAATTTCCCATTGGGATGAAAAGGAAATCTTTGTTTTATGACCTCCCATATTGGGAGCATCTTAATATTACCCACTTATTAGATCCCATGAATATATTTAAAAATGTTTCATCTTCTTTATGGAGGCACATATCATCGAAAAAAAGTGACACATTGGCTGTTAGGAAAGATCTTATTACTTCAAAAACTAAAAAGAAACATTGGCCAAGACGACTAAAAAGTACAGGATCAGAGGTAGGCGTTGGTCCCTCTAATTCATGGTTTTTCAAAGAAGGTAATGTCCCATGGATTTTTAAAAAAGATGACATTTCTTTGGAAAAGGAAGTTATAATGGGTGTGAGGGTGCCAACTTCATACGGGTCTTCTTACAGTGATGCTTCACCGTGGATGACCATTTGTCAGGGTTGAAATCACATGAACATTTGAATATTCTAAGAGTACGTATATGTCAAAAGCATGATTTTATTATTTTTTATATTAATAAATTTTATCCCATGCGGGGATCATAAAACATAACTAATTTTTTATAATATTGCACGTGTTTATAACTTTGCAGTGTCATTATCCTTTGTTTGTGTGTGGGTGTGTGAAACATGAATTCCCTCAAGACCTAGGACGTGCCATATCTAAATTATCTGCATTTGTACGTTGGATCGCATCAAAGGAGATTCATTTGGCTAGAATTCCATGGTGGCATTAAGAGATAGTTGAGATTGTTTGTATTTTTTAGAAGGAACTACCGATGAGTTTCATGGAATTATAGGTTCATCTTCTAATCCACCTAGTAGATTAGGTTGAATTAGTTGGGGTGGTTTCTTATCATTGGATGTTCTTCTTAGAGAGGTACATGAAGAAATTGAAAGGTTTTGTTCGACAAAGGGAAAAGCCTGAGGGGTCTATGGAAGAGGGGTACATATCGTAATAGTCTTTTTATTATGCTAGTCAGTACATCAAGCAGATCGACAACAAACCAGGTGTGGTGATTTGGGATGATGAAAGGGATGAAGATAAAAGAGAAGGAGAGTTGCTCCAAACGAGTGGAAAAAGGTGCTTGATAAAGAGTAAGCGACTTATAA
Source organism: Pinus albicaulis (assembly GCA_034641835.2). Taxonomy (NCBI): domain Eukaryota; kingdom Viridiplantae; phylum Streptophyta; class Pinopsida; order Pinales; family Pinaceae; genus Pinus; species Pinus albicaulis. The sequence goes on from CM076578.1 coordinate 1,592,008,043, forward strand.
TTTTTCAAATTTACAAAAAGTAATTAATATTCATGTTGAACTTCGATATAATGTATATTTTGATCTCTAAGTAGTATATAATGTTTGTTTGATTTCATCAGTGAATGCAAAAATTGAAGCAATCAATAAATTCGTTCTTTACAATTCTGAAGCGAAACAACTGCGGGTTGCATTGTACGAACAAAAGAGGATGAAACGGGATAGTGACAGGAAATAATTTAGATAGTTGAATGGTAGAAGTGTGCCTTATCCCGATAATTTAAAAGAAAATATGCCCCAATAGTTGGGTTGCTGATCAAGTCAGAGAGAAATATGGTGCTACCGTTCGTCACCCGCATGTTGAAGAGGATGCACTAAACGTAGGGATTGGGTGCAGCAAGTCGGTAATAATATTTTTAATTTATATGTAAATTTGAAACTTATAAGACATCTACATTTCATATTTTAACTGTTGGGTTATTATAAGACACATGACACTATGATTTTTTTAACTTTTTTATAATAGGTGCATTTGTTCCTATCTATGTGGGCATATCGACACCATTTTTTCACATAGAATGTCAATGCTGGAAACATCACACAAGAATGTGGATTGGAAGTCGAGTTCGATCAATCTAGTCTATCTAGCCATTATGATCAAGAACTAGTACGGGGGACGTTAGGTTACGTCGGAAAGATACAAAAGATCATTGAAGTGGATTTCTCTTCTTTCCAATGTGTTATTTTTAGGTGCAAGTGGTGGGACACCTTCGATCAGAATAATGTAAAGGAAGATCGCGATAGCATGCTGATATGTATCAACTCTAGAAAGATGTGGGATGAAGCTAAGGAGCCCTATGTTTTCCCTAAACACTGCAACCAGGAATTTTTTTACCCAGATCTGTTGGATAGGGATTGGTGGTTCGTATTGACACATGACCCTAGATAAAAACATATTTTTGAGAACAATCTAGTGTTATCATGCCATGCGAGATGGAAGATAATGAGGGTGATCATGAGAACTAAGAGTGATATGGTACATGTGTTATTTCATCAATATTTATACTTTTTAAGATGGGTTTTTTGAAATATTATAATATGTATTTGGAATTAATTGGTAATTTGCATTATGTCAATGTTAAAATCAATAATTCACTTGATAATTTGCAATTATGTTGATTTCAAAAACAATGGTGTATTGTATAAATTAGTTCTTTTTTTTGTATCTAAGATCATAATAAAATAATGATAATTCTAAAGTACATGAATTTATTTGCATTATTTTATAAACTTTATTATGTTACAATAATTCATATTATTCTAGATTTATTATTTCACAATTATTTAAAATTTACAAATTTACAAATTTAAAATTTTTAATAAATTCATTTCACATTAATACAATTAAAATTTTACAAATATTTTACATACAATTACAATTAAAATTACAATTACAATTTTAGAATTTTAAATACGATTACAATTTTACATTTAAAATCAATTCATAATAATATAATTAAAATTTTACAAATATTTTACATACAATTACAATTTTACAATTTCACATACAATTACAATTACAATTTTAGAATTTTACATACAATTAAAATTACAAATATTACAATTTTACAATATCATGATAATTTAATATTAAATTAATTAATAAACATCACGTTCATGATAACCATCATACAAACATCATATTTGACTAAAAAACACATTCAGAATCGCTAACATCATCGTGATCATGATCATCTAACAAAACACAATTAACGTTATTATTAACATCATTACAACACAAACATAAAATATACATCTAATGTCAAATAACTCATGCTATCACATACACATCTATCTACAAGGTGCACATTAAATGAACATATCTAACATGACCTAACAATATACATATCATGATGATCACCAGCATGTAAATTAGGTACAATTGCAACATCAACATAAAATACATGGACCGAATATATATATATATATATATATATATATATATATATAACTGAATAATGTTAAAAATATACAACCATAATATAAATGTCATTGATCAGCTGATGGTAGTACAACATCAATAACAGTACTAGTGCAGGCATGCTTAGTCAATGGTGCAACCTCAAAGGTTGATGGTCCAAACTGATCATGATCATGAGTACTGATGGATGCTGAAGGCTACTAATTGAACGTGGCCGATGGTCCAGCCTCATCTCCATGATTACTGCCACTAGATGCTAGTGGAGGCTCATGCTCATCTGGCACAATGCGAGATGAATGATCGTGAGATGATGAGTAACTGTGCGCGGAATGTCCATCACGTGCTGCGGCTTGAACACACCTATAACATGCAACATTCCTCTTCAGTCGCATAATAGTTGTCATAACTCCTATGACATGCAGCATCAGGTTGTACATGTCACACGGAATGCCTCTCGACATCTATAATAGCCTATTATCGGCCTGTATGTCTCTGTAATGAGAGGGCATGATGCCTACCTCAACAATCAATCCATTGAGTTGGTCGCCCAACTCCATCTTGTGTCTAGCATCAAGTCGACCGTGCCTAGCAAAAGGCGGTACTGGTGCACCAACAGGAGTAGGTCTCTTTGCACCGGCCTCCTAATGATCCTCGGCATCTGGCATGCCCTGATCATCATCAGGATCCACACATGGATCATGTGGTTGTATCGGCATGTCATTGTCATCAAAAGAGACAATGTCCGTAAAATATATACAAGTACACAACAATAATTAGACAATTTAATTACACAATTTAATAAAAAAAAGTTAAATAACATGCTATGATAAATTTAAATATATAAAACAGCAATATTACCTCTATCATATAGTGGCTCATCAGCTGTGAAGAGGATGTTGGCACACCCTCGCCAATCCAAACCCGTCTAAGGATAGGGGACCATAATTAAGGGATGCTCATCAACACTGGCTAGCAATTTCGGTGCATCATGCGATATCCTCGCTGGAAACAAAGTATCATCAGTCTTGGTCATCATTTGCCCCCACATGTGCATATGTGCCTCAAACATCGGCCTACGATGCCTCCAAAGAAAATTAGCCCTCGTCTCTGGAAACCTCTCAAAAAATAATCAAAAAAGCTCTAAAGAAAATGGGAAGTTCACCCTCCCTTGTGAATGAGCACGACATCTATATAAGGTTGTACAAAACTGCCGCAAAGAAATGGCAGATCACTTGACAAGTCGTGGCTCCTGCACTAAAGAGTCAACATAATATAGAACCGAGAAACTAATGCGTTGCCCGTCATTAGTGTTGTGTGAAATTGTCTAAATGATAAGTGAGAGACACTACACCTCCTCCCTACCAAATGCACCAATACATAACTGACCTCCAGCAACCCGAAACTCTACAGAAGACAATACATTTGCTCTAATGTACCTCTGGGAGTAAAGTAACTGAATCCACAACCAGCTGGAACCTCTGGGAACGAGGGAAAATCCACCCCTCTCCTCGATAGCCCTGTAATGAAATATATATCCTCCTCAATGGGCATGTACCACTAGTTGATATCGACCCGAAAAGCCTATTGCTGGGCATTCCACCTTCGAATAAGATGTATCAAAAACAAACTATGGCCCTTTAGGGATGTAGCCTCCTCATACAACTTGAGGAGGCCTACCTGCCTTAGGAGTCCTGTGTAGCTACTGTAATAGGCCGAGGGTATGCATCTCTCTCCCTCTCTCATGCCTCCCACAGGAAAACCATGTTATACTACTCTGCCTTTTATCGTTGTTCTTCCCCCTCTTCTCTCCTTTCATGTCTCTAAATAATTGACATATTAAACACAACTTTTTTATTAAATGAGACATGTATTTAGAAATATACATATATAATTAAAAAAAAAAAAAATCGGTGCGCAAAAAACACAGTCATGCAACAGTCTCGGTGCATCTTTATATGGAGTGCACTGGCATTAGTGCACTGGGGGTGGTGCTCCAGAAAATTTTCTAACGCATCGTTGACAATGTATGGTGTCAGGAGGGCGGTGAGCTGACTAAACTCTATGCCTCGGGGTGTATAGTTAAGTCAGCGGACCGACCTCCTACCAGCATGACATAGTGAACGGTGTGGTATTTTACAAGGCCACACCATTGACATAGGCGAAATATGGAAATTCATGCGCAGGGAAAAATAGCCATCCTGGGGCAGCTATTTTGGTCAATGCACTGCGTCGTTGCTATTCCACTAGGTCAACGGTGCAGCCAAGTAACCGACCGCACTGCACTTTAAAAAAAAATTAAAATAAGATGGTGCACCTTCGTTACCACCGCGGAACCAGTGTGGATACCGTTAGCACTGGTTTACCAGGCCAAACTGTTGACCATGTCAAAATGTGGTATGTGGTGCGCTGACAACATTACCCACCCCGGGGTGGATAATTCAGTGAACACACCATGTTGCCGTTATTCCACATTGTCAACGGTGCGGCCTAGTAAACGAACACACCACACTTTTTAAAAAATTTAAAAATAACATAGTACGCCTATCAGTACCGCCCTGGAACTGGTGCGGATACCGTTAGCATTGGTTGTAGTGCAGCCTGTAAATTTATAGGCAACACCGCAAACCGGTGCGAGCCGAATGGCTCTAACGCACCGCGCAATTTTTATTTTATTTTCTTTTAAATCGTTAATTTTAAGGTTATTTGAAATTATAATCAGCTAAAAGGCTTAATTATAGAAAAAAAAGAAAAATACCTGGACATTTTCCCATCGAGGAGGCATATTGGATGCAGAATTTGCAAAAGAAAATTTGTCCACTGTTTTATAAAATTCAAGACAGAGATTGGTGGGAAATGCACAGTACTAGCGCGTGCAATGAGTGGAATGGGAGCACCGATGTCAGGGCAGCTTAGACAAGGATAAATTGCACCGGTGCTTGAGAGCTCTGTAGCACTGACAAAAGTGAAAAATGTGATTTTTTGGCCATAATGTTTTTTTTTTATTTAACCCTGTTCCAGTGCATGGACTTTTATGGGTGCACCAGTGAATTTTCTTCATTTCGCACCGGGAAGTTTCTGTTTTCGTGCACTTTTTATGAGGCACCGGTGCAAACATTTTGTAAAGCACTGGTGCGCTATAGTAATACAATGCACCGGGCAGGTGTGTACGGAGTGCACGGTGTCCGATGTGCCAATATTTTGTGTGGTTTTTGGGCCAATTTTTTTTTTTTATTTAACCCCATTTTGGTGCGCAGGGTTTTATGGGCGCACCAGTGCGTTTTCTTCATTCTGCACTGGACAATTTCTATTTTTGCGTGCTTTTTATGAGGCACCCGTGCAGACGTTTCGTAAAGTACTGGTGCACTACAGTAATAAAACACACTGGGCGGGTGTGTACGGAGCGCACAGTGTCTAGTTTGCCAATGTTTTGTGCAGTTTTTTGGCCGTAATTTTTTTTTTATCTAACCCTGTTCCAATGTGCAGGGTTTATGGGTGCACCGGTGCATTTGCTTCATTCCACACTGGGTGGTTTCTATTTTCACGCACTTTTTATGAAGCACCGGTGCGAAAGTGTTGTAACGAACCGGTGCGCTACAAAAATACAACGCAACAGGCGGGTTTGTATGGAGCGCACAGTGTCCGGTGTGCCAATGTTTTGTGCGGTTTTTTGGCCATAATTTTTTTTTTTAACCCTATTGTGGTCCACGGGGTTTTAAGTGCGCACCAGTGCATTTGCTTCATTCTGCACCGGGCAGTTCCTATTTTCGCCCACTTTTTATGAGTGACCAGTGCAGAAGTGTTGTAAAGGATCGGTGCACTACATTAATACAACACATTGGGTAGGTGTGTATGGATCGCACGTTGTCCAGTGTGCCAATGTTTTGTGCGCACTAGTGCTTTCTTGTGTTGAACGCACTAGTGCGCTTTACGGTGATAAATGCCCCAGTCAAAATACATCCACAAAAACCCCTGCCAACCAACCTCCTCTAGTAACCTCCAATAGAAACGGATGTCTGGGGTATTTTTATAATTGGTTCCTCAAAAAAATCTGCTAGAGGGTCTTTTCCTTGTAGTGCGCAAGGCATTAGAGAGACAAGCTAGTTCTTTTGGGGAGAAACAACTAGCTCCAATGCTCTACTATTGGATCTAGTGGTGTTCATTATATACATGTGTCTTGGGACTTTTGTTTAATATAAAAAGCCTCATGTGCAACATGTTCTTCATCCATGGATTATGAATATTTGTAATATTATTCCATGAATGTTTCTAATTCATGTTTTTATTTCACCTATGCTAAAGTAGTTAAACTATTTCAATTATTTTAGTGCTTATCTTATTTAGAATATGTTGTAACAATTGTGATTATTGTCACATCTTGGTGGACTAAATTCCATTATATGTTAGATATATATTTCTTGTGTACAATGGTTGTAATGACCATCACATCTTTGTGGACTATTTTGATGAATGTTAGAAAAATATTTTCCATGTGTGTGTGTGTATCTACTTGGGTGGTACTTTTACCTATCTCCTAGAGGCTCACCTTCCTTTCCCTTCATTATAGAAGAATCTTGATAGACATATAACCGAACACTCACCAGAAACACTTACTTTCTTTTCGAAGGAATAGACGCATTCCTCTCTCTTGCTGACAATTAGAGCTAAGGACAATCTATAAGAATGCATAGAAACCAGGTCAATACTATGGATGGGGATACTATTCCAAACGGTGTGAGGCCTAATTGGGACTTCACATTGGGGATACCCACTTGCTTGACATATTTATAGCACCCATCATTAAATGCCTTATAATTTCTTCAACATACGTTGAGGAATTTCCCGTCTCCACCCACTTGTCGAGGGCTTTGAGAAGAAAACCATCTCTACCCCCAACCCTTGGGAATTTTCTTGAGACAACCTCACCTAGTTCCAAAATATTTTTGCAATCTAAAGCTCAACCAAGATTGAACCCCATCACACCATGGCTATCCAGGAAATAACAAGGTAAGGCTGAAACCACTGTAAAATCCATGTAAGTGATAACAAATCAACCAAATAAATAAATTCATGTACCATGCATTCACACCTCAATTAGGAAATCACACATGTAACCTGTTACCTACAAAATATTTCTTCTAAATTTGTTGATCCAATCTTCTCCTTGATTTCCTTCGCTTTCCTTGGCTCTCATTTTCTTTCTTTTTCCTTTCTTTGCTTGCTTTATTGCTTTCTCCTCTTGGAGCTCTCTCCCTCTTTCTGACTTGACCAAAGCTGAAAACTCACAAAACCTATGAACTGGTTTTCTAATAACTTTTTATTATTGACGTCTATTTTTTTTTTCATTTTCCATCGTTTTCCTTCTAATTTCCTTAGCATGCAAATATATATGTGTTTACCTTCATTTTCACCCATTTTCCTTTATTTATCATAAATAAATGCCAATTATTTCCTCTTTTCTTTGTCAATGCCTTATAGTCGTTAGTAAACCAAAGGTGATGTACACCAAGGTGTTTTCCCAACATTCTCCCAACATTCAGCTCAGAATACATGTCTCATGACCTTTGTCTTATTTTTCCTTTATTAACATTTATTACATGAACTTTTACTTGGGTATTTTATATAATTATTTTTTTCAACCATGATTTATATAGTTTAATATTTTTAACTTTCCAAATTTTATATGTACATTATAAAAAAATTACTCAATAATGGAGAAATGTATATTATTATTTATAAGATTTAGGTTTTCAAAGTAAGGCCCTCAAAAACCTAATATAGTAGAGATGTGTAGGTGTAATGTATGAAATTATGTAAACATTTTTTTTTACATGTACGCTCAAATTTATATTAATATGTTCAATTTATAAATTATAAACTATTTAAAAATATTTACATATCATCTTAATTAAATAATATTAAAAGGGAAAAATCAATACAAAGCCCAATATGGGAGAGACTGTAAAAAGTTAAAAGTAATAAAATTAATTTTGTTATATTGTAGTTTTATTTTTATCAATAATATTAAGAATATTTTTTTAGATAAAATAAAATCATAATATATAGCTTGAGTGGGCCTAATCATTAAGAGCATGAATTTCCTCCTAAGAGGTCATATGTTCAAAACCAGAGGGAGGTAGAATATGTATGCCTTGCTAGACTTAACATTTGGTGTCTATTTAACCATAGATATTCACCCATAATCTTTGTTACAATACTATGAGTTAGTGCCATGGCCCATCAATACCACATGCTCAAAAAGGGCATTTCATTTCACAATCAAAATGTTTTATTTGAATTTATTTTTATAACAATTTTTAATTAAATCTAAAAAATAAAATATAACTACTTTTGAGATGTATCTAAACTCTCTATAACATTAATATATATATCATACAGATAGTAGATATAAATTAAGAGTAAAATACTAACTTTGTAAGCATATTTAAATTTCATTAATAAGAACACAAAAACTTAATACTTACAATATAATAAGATTTTTAACCATCGATATTCACCCCAATTTACCAAGGATATTATTACCTTGTAAATAGGGTTTGTTACAATACAATAGGGCAATACCATGTCTCTTCAATATTACATGCCCAAAAACAATCTATCATTTCACAATTAAAAGGAAATTTAAATAAAAATTTTAATTCAATTTTATTACATTTTTGTAAAGATACTCTCTAACTGAATATGAAAAAAATGTTGTAAAATCCTATTATCTTATGTTATCTAAACATTTTCACTAGACCAAATTACATAAAAAAAAAATACAAATAAATAAAATAAAATAATTAAATAAAACATTCTCACTCAATCAAATTACACATTAAAAAATTATAATTTAATTATTACTTATTACTAATTAAACCACCCTAATTCCTAGAAAAATAAAATCTATAAAAATGAGTTTTTCATTTAAAAAAAATTGAACTTCAAACTATTTGATCCATCAAAAAAATTATTAAATATAAAATTAATATACATCTAAAATTGTTATACTTTTACTCACAATTATAGTATTGTAAACATTAATTTAAACTCATAGACATAACATAATATTGTAAAGTAGTAAATACAACACTTTACCATGTACGCCAAAACCCCAAATCATATTTGAAAAATATAGTGTAAGGAAGGAGCACGTATGCCAATATTTAAACCCAACTGTTCATCCAAATTATTTCAAGGCTATAAATAATATAGCATTTATTAAAAAGAAAATAAATAAAATTTATAATATAAATTATATTAATCATATATATTTTTAATCACTGATATAATAAAAATTCAAATAGAAGCATGAGACAATAATATTACTTAAAATATAGTAGTTTAAATATAGCTTAAGTAGCTACATATTTGGAATCTTTGGAATCTTAACATAGAAATAATTGTTTGGAATCTAAATAAGTCAATGATAAACATTTATAATCTCAAGAAAGCATATACATTTAGCATATTCTAAAATATAATTAAAATAACTAGGTACATATTTGAATTCTTCAAATGGAAATAAATTCTACATCAATGATAAACATTTATAATCTCAAGAAAGCATGATACATTCAGCATATAAAATATAATTAAAATAATAGATATCACGAACATCCCCTAGAATTTATACATGTGATGTCTATAAAATATAAGTATTATATGTTTTAACAAATACACTTTATACTCAAAAGCTACAATACATCAAAATTTTCAAATTGCTCAATATGCCTTCACATTATAACCGAGAAATTATAGCTAGAGTATTGCATCGTCTTAATTCCTATAAATGTATGTCACAGTTTATTATGCTTAAGAGATACGGTGATGTATGTACATTTTGAATTAAATTTTGTAGATTTCTAGTTTGGTTATATAATTATTGATTAAGTATTATAAAATAAAATTTGGATCAAGTCGTATAAATGTAAAGAATGTAAAGTGTTATATAGTAGTTAGTATATATGGTTTAGTTTATATATAGTAGCGTTGTAATTTGAGAAATACTAATTATATTATTTTAATAATGATTTTAATTATTATAATTTTAATATTTGTATACGTATTTAATTATAAGATAATAACTAAAATATAATGTTATTATTTTACCTATGTGTTAGTTATAATAAGATAATAATTATTAATAAGAAATATTAATATATTAGAGTTATTAGTTTAATGTAATAAGATAATAACTAGTAATAAGAAATATCACTATATTAGAGTTATTAGTTTAATGTTCTATTTAGCGAATATAGTTATGGCTAATATTAAGACTAACAGTCAATAAATAAAAATATTATACTCTTAAAAACATTAATTTTATAATTAATAGGTATATTAATTATTTATAATATCTAATTTTAATATAATATATTTTTATTTAATATCATATATATATATATATATTTGGGTAATGTGTAGATGTAACGTAAAAAAGTTTGTAAACATTTTTACATGTAATTTATATTAAAATATCCAATTTATAATATATAAATTGGTATGTTGGCTTAATAAGTTTAATTTATATTAATATATCTAATTTATAATATGTAAATTGGTAAACATTTACATGTCGGTTAAAATTAATATAGAGCCCAAAAATATTGTAATGTCCGTCAAAAATTAACAATAATAATAAAAATAATAAAATTAGAATTTGTTACATTGTAATTTTCTTTTTATTAATAAATTAAGAATAACTTTTTAGATTAAAAAATCATAATATACATGTTACATTAAAATATATAAATAGAAATAATAAGTTAAGATCCATTTTACTTATTAAAGTAGAATAATGACTATGTAACCATATTTAAATTTAATTAATAAGCACATAAACTTACAATATATAACAATATGTTTATTGTTAAATCATCCACATATATTGTTAATTTGTAAATAGGATTTTTCACAATACCATGGGCCAATACCATGGCTCATCAATACTATATACCCAAAAACCATATCTCATTTCACATTCAAAATATTTTATAAATATTTTATTTGAATTTAGTTTCATAACATTTTTTATTAGATTTGAAAGAAAAAATATTATAATTAATGGGGATGATGGGTGGAGTGTTAGCAAAAGCTAGATCCTTGCCCTTCATTCTTAGTTATTAGTTTTCTTCCCTTCAGTTCTCCCTCATGTCCTTTCCTCTCCTCTAGTCCCTGGTTTCTTTCTCCCTTTATGTTCTTTATTAATTAATTAATTTTTTATTTATTACTATTATTATTTATTTATTATTATTTTCTTATTCTTATTTGTTACTATTATTTATTTATTTATTTATTTATTTATTTATTTATTGATTTATGAAGATTATTATTATTATTATTTATTTAATATTATTGTTTTTCATTTATGTTTTTATATTTTATTTATTATTATTATTATTTATTTTCTATTTATTTATTTTTAATTAATTAATTAATTAATTAATTAATTTTTATTTATTTATTATTACTCATAACTTTCAATTTTGTCATGCATAGAGATCCCATAGAAGATAATCCTTATAGTCAAAAGAACTTAATCTTTGATAGAAATAAAAACGATCACTTTCTAAATGAATTAAAAACTAATTTTCTTCATTTATCTAGTATAGACAACATAGATGACCTCTATCATAAGTTTACTACAACCCTCTCATATTCTATTAACAAGTTCTCAATTGAAGTCTCAAGTAATAAATGAAATAGCAAAACCAACCCATGGTATGAAAAAGATTGTAAAAGTGTGAGGAGAGAAATTAAGGAAACTCTTGATGAATCTCTCAAAATTAACAAGATAAAAATCTACAAAGCCCTAACTAAAAGGAAAAAAAGGCAATATATTCTTAAAAAACAAGAGAATCTCTTACAACTCTCTAAGGTGGCTCCTAAGAAATTCTAGAGGTAGATTCTAACTAGGAAAACAAAAGATAATAATAAAATTGCTTTACACTACTGGAAATCCTATCTTAAAAATATTTATGAATCTCCAAATGCCATGGATTTTGAAATCCTACTCACAACAAAAGAAGTTTTCTCATTAGAAGACACTAATTTTTGGGTTAAACACCTGGAAAATGGGAAAGCTAAAGACATTGAATTTACCAGGTGGAAATCTTAAAAATTGGAGGTCCTATCCTCATCCCCCACATCCACAAGCTTTTCAACCAAGCGGTTAAGCAAGATGGAATTAGAGCCTCATTATCCCTATTTTTAAAACTGGGGATACAAATAACCCCTTTAATTATCGAACAATTATGATCAACCCTCTCTTAGCCAAGTTATATGGTATTATTTTGGAAAAGAAGTTGAGCTTTTGGCTTGAAAGTGAAGGTAAGCAGGCTAAAGGGCAAGCGGGTTTTAGAAGGCAACACTCAACAACGGACCACCTCATTACACTTCAGATCATTGTGGAGGAATGTCGTAATGATAAATCCAATATCTTCTGTTGCTTTGTGGACTTTAGAAAGGCTTTTGATACAGTTCCTAGAAATAACCTATGGAATAGATTAGAAGAGCTAAATGTTCCTTTCGAGCTAAGAGCGGCCACTATAAGGTTATACGAGAATGTAATTGCCAAGTTAAAGAGCAATGAGGGGTGGTCAAAAGATATTAAGTGTAATATCCAAGTTAAACAAGGTTTCCCCCTCTCCCCTACCCTATTTGGCATTTACATCGACAAGCTAGAAGGTTGTTTAGAAGAAGAAATATGTGCTGGCAAGATCTTAGCTGGGATAGTCATCATCCTTCTTCTCTATGCTGACTATATTGTTCTTCTCGCAAGGTGCCCATTTGATCTTGATAAGCAACTTAGACTTCTTAAGGATTTCTGCTCTACCATGGGTATGTCTATTAACACTGAAAAAACATTAATTATGATTATCAAATCCAAGAAGGACACTTATGTTAATTTTTTGTATGACAATAGTAACTTGGAGGAAGTGTCTTCTTACAAGTACCCAGGAATTGATATTCATCACAAGCTCAACTGGAACTATAGCATTTAGAAAAGGATTAATGGGGGGTGGAAATCTTATTTTGGTCTTGAAAATAATTGTAAAACGACAAACCTCATACTGTGGGATAGAAATAAGTTCTTCTTTGAAACTTTAGTCACTCCTGTTATCTTATATGGATGTGAGGTTTGGGGTTGCAACATCTCTAGAGAATCTTGGAGAAATATTGAGCAAATACATAAGTGTTTTATAACATATAACCTTAAAATTAAAAGCAATACACCCTATCCTATTCTCCTTATAGAAGTGGGTCTTTCCCCTACCAAGAGCCTAGCTATGACTAGGATTCTGTTGTACAAGAACAAGCTCAATAGCATAGGAGACCATAGACTTCCTAAGCTAGCTTTAAATTCCAGCCAAAACCACCTAAGGCTTAAACGAGGTTGGTATAAAGACACCAAGGCCCGGTTAAACCATTGGGAGATCGACGAGAATGTTGCATTGCAAAACATCAATAACATTAAAAAAATTGTTACATCTAAGTTCAAAGAAAAAATGTGGTGTGAGAAAGATCTAGTAGCTAAAAGAAAATTAAGGTATTATAAGGAGGTCATCAACCCCACCTTAGAATATCAAAAGTATCTCTCTGTTTTAACTAGCTCAAAGAATAAAATTAATATAGCCAATATTAGAACGAACTCTCATGAGCTCCATAGTGAAACAGGTCGTTGGAAAGTTCCTAAAACACCGTGGATGGAAAGGATTTGCCATCTCTGTGAGAATATGAACATCAAGAATGAAAATCACTTCCTCTTAGAGTGCTCCATGTACAACCACTTTAGAGCTCAATTTCATAATCTTTGTTGCAATAATGACCTTCCTAGCCTTTTAAGATGTCAAAATTATAGTGAGCTCGGGAGGCTTCTCTCCAAGCTTTTTGAGCATAGGAATAAAATCTTAAATCAAATTAAATAACTCTTTTCTTTAGGTCCAATAGACCAAATATTGGTCTCAGTGGAGGTTAACCATCATCATGATCATTTATTTATTTCTTTTTATTTATTTCTTTTTTTTTATTTTTTTGAATTTTAAGATATTATTAATTAAGAATATATAAATATTTCATTATATTCAAATATTTTAATTATTAAATAAATATAATAATAATAATTCAACTATTATTTTGATTTAGTATTTTTCTTATTCCAATCAAACTAGTTGTTATTCCACAACGACTAGTTGGAGTTTCCTATCTATTTAAGTTGGGTCTTAGATCAGATTTCTCATCTTGTCCTGATGATGAACCACATTGGCTGGTTTGAAACGTGTGACAACCATGGATATTATTAATCATACCATACCATGCGCCATGACTTGTCAATACCACATGCTCAAAATTCAACTCTCATTTCACAATCAATATTTTATAAATATTATTTTTTAATTTTAATTTATTACCTTTTTGGGTAAAGAGACATCTTGGTATGGAAGAGTTGTAATGTCCACTTACATTATGTTAACAAAATATTTTGACCTAGTCAAATTACATTAAAATTAAAAAAAATAAAATTATTAATAAAAACATTTTGACTAGTAAAATTATATAAAAGAAAAATAAAATTAATAATTAAACTACCCTAGATCCATCTTAATTTCTATCTATCAAACATTAATAGGGATCAAATTTCTCACAAACCTTTTTTCAAGTTTTGCACTCAGAAAAGAGTTTTGCATCTTGAGAAATTTAATCTCTCTCGATGCTTGAGAGATCCCAAATTAAAATAAATCTAAACTAATTATATTTCAAAAAAACAAAAATTAAAATTAATTCATAATATATTAACAAATCTATATATTTAAAAGATTGTATAACCAACTACTCGTAATTTAGAAAAGTAGATACAATAATGATGAATAAATTGCATTAGCACTTCAATTCAGAGATCGAAATAGAATATTTTTATCAACGCCTCATTTCGCGCTCAGATAGAATTTGTGCTGATAGAAATAAAAACAGAGTTTAAGCTAGTTGATCATACTTTTGTGAATTCAAGTTATTTTATGTGGTTGTTTATATAAATATATTTATTTAATATCAAACCCTATGCCATGGAAGTTGAAATTAATTGTCACATACAAGAGATGTTGTTTTGAAATTGTAACAATAATTTTAATATTGAAACATATGTTATTCTATTTTAAATAATTATGTGCTGTATATGTGGCCTATAAATAATCCTAAATTGATTTTCCCAGCAATTCAATTGTTTTGAAATTGTAACAATAATTTTAATATTGAAACATGTGTTAATCTATTTTAAATAATTGTATGGTATATATATGAGCTATGAATGATCATAAATTGATTTTTTCAGCAATTCAATTCCCCATACAAGTAGCCAATAGGTACTGAAAATCATGGGTATACTGTCATCTGTTTACAGAAAATCTCTTTTGGAATTATCTGAAAGAAAGAACTTTTTAATGTCCACGAGGTTAAAAATAGTCTATGGAACAAGCAAAATAATATTATATATTTATATTTTTTAAATTTTAATAAAATAAATGAATTACAATTATCTTATAGCTAGGAGATTTGAACTTAGGATTTCTCAATTATAAGAAGATTCACATTACTTTCATCACCAATTAAGTTTCTCCTAGAAACTAAAATAAACGGGACTCCCAACCATCACAGTATTCGTGCTATGGCACGAGAGCCATAGTTCATCTTCCGGATTTTTGTGCTTGTCTGTCTCGGAAAGTGCCCTCCACTTCTCCCGCCATAATGCACCTGTTGTTAAGCGAACAACAATTTTAAGGAAAAATTTCAGATAAGTGCCGTGCGTTCTACACACAGCATTTTCTAGTGCAAAGAGTTGACGTCAGTAATTAGGGTTCATTTCAGGAGTACTATGGTTGCAGAGACTATCCTCATTCAGAAATAAGACGTGAGAAATGTAACGAATGAGATAGGGAAAATATATTTAAATAATGATAATAAAAAAATATAAGGTTAAGTTATTGTAGAAGTATAATTTTTTTTTTCAAGTTAAATTAATATGTAGTAAAATAAAACCAAGGCGTTATACCTGCTGCCCCATGTATAATACTTTGATTTTATAGATTTATAATTATGTATTATATGTCTTTTAATAAATTTGTATAGATGCTTTTTATAAATATATTAATTCTTGATTTTAGATTTGAATAATGGTTTAGTCTATGAGACACATGTTTATTAGGTAGAATTTTTAATTAATATATATGTATTATAGGTCTATATTCTTTTCATAAAATATTCATTTTATAAGGGTTATGTGATGGTCTAAAGTAATATTTTTGGCATATTATATTACAAAATATTTCTTAGGGGATAAATTTAGGTTTTTTATCAGAAAAAATGGTTTGAATCAAGAAACTCATCTCCAGTCTATTCAACTATTGAAATTAGGTCTAGATTCTTCTTTTATGGTAAAATTCCCTATAGAAATACTATATTATGGTGTGCTTAGTCTATACAAAAATCAAGGAATGGGGTTACATCCGCTCATTTTATTCCTAAGCCATAACTTGGTTTATTAACATGTGGTTTTACATTCTTCTCTTATCTTTACACTATTTTTATAAGGTATTATCATCATCTAATCCCTAAACCATAATTTGGTTTATGAACATGTGCTTTGCATCAAATCTGCCTGTATCATCATCGAAGGCTATTGCATCAAATCCGGTTGCATCATCATCTAAGGCCTATTATTTAGTATTAGATCCACAATTCACAAAATGGGTTTACAACCCTAAATGATGGCCTTCAATAAGAGATCCATCTTGTTGCACCAATTTCTTTAAATTAATTCCATCTACATATTCTAGGTAAAATATTCATTTTATAAATATTATGTCATGTGTAGTTTTGTGCATGGCTTTAAATATAAAAGGTCATTTCCAATTTCATAACTCCATGGTTTGTCCCTAAGCTATCATTATGGCCACATCTTCCAATTGTAGGAAAATAATTTCTTTGCAAACGACAAGGATTAGTTTAAAGCCTTTCGAATGATGTATAATGTAATACAACATTAATAAGAGGAAAATTCATGGATTTTTATCCGCAACCATTATGGGACTAATGAGCCCATATTTATCATATTGAATGATTAACAATAGAACCATATTCCCCCATACAAAAAATAAGTGTCTTGGTTCACCCATGTCACAACTACATCCCTTCACATTTCTAAATACATATAAGGACATGTAATAGGTGTTGAAATTATACAATATGCATGTATATCTTGGATTCACCTAATCTAGCAATGTACTAAAGTTAAATACTGAATCGCTTCTACAAATCTTTTTGTGGAATTAAAAACACAATTGCTAATCACATGAACATGAAGAAAGATCAATCACACACACTATAGATAATTTCCTACAGAAATCTTACAGCTAAAAACCCCACTATCTTCTATTGTATATTAACCATGGATCATGAAACAAATACAATGTCTTTCTCTTCTCAAAAGAGCCTCTAACATTCAGCTATCTGTCTCACACTTTCATATGCAAAATTGACCAACACATATCCAATTCTCAACCTTCGGACAATCTGCCTTGCTTGCGCAATCCCTGATGGTAAAGATCCCTAAAAGATAGGAATTATTGTCTGCCTTGACAGTGCAAGTATCATGGGCACTCCAATGGGTGTTTTCATGCATGTGTGCAAGCCAATAATGTCACAACTGATAGTAAACTTCCCTTTCACCTAGAACTTGACTGAGTCTCCACTGGATCTGACATGCATGCAACTAATAATAGTAAATCTTTAGTTGCATATGAGATCATTGCATGTGAATTAATTAATGTTTAATTCATTTGATATCTCACTACATGTATCTTCAGTTACAACTAGCACAACTGAGTTTAACTCACTTAAATGAGTTAAACTATTTACAAATTGCATTAACTAATGCACCATTGCACTTCGAACTCTGTTACAACTAGAATTACTCTCCATGTCCCACAAACCAACCTCTAACTCGAAATCCAACAGCTAATTGAATTTATCACTTTCAGTTAACTCATTCAAGTCCACATTGAGAATATATTACAGTTTAATGTACATCTAAATTAAGGGATAGTAAAAATAGACATGCACCCAAAAATAGCACTGTGGGCCCCACCCTAGTTTGGGTGCTTAGTGTAACCAGGTGCATAATACACTAGGAATGGGTGTTGAATCTTCTTGTTCAATCTCAACACTCCCTCTCAACAATAAAGGGATTATCCTTCACCACAATCCTATCACTATGGTATTCGAATTTTCTCTTGGTGAGCGCCTTTATCGTAATACCTGCATCCTGATATTCCGTGGGAATGCACTGTAGAAACATGATTCTTCACTCCACACAATATTTGAGATGATGGTACCGAATCTATATGCTTGGAACTATCATGAAACATAGTATTAATCGAGACTTTAATGGAACTCTGATTATCATAATGAATCACTTAGATCCATCCAAGAACCAAATAAACCAACCAAGATATTTCTCATTGAGATAGGCTCACATGCAGGTTGATTTACTGCCATGTATTCCGCTTCTAGTGAACTGAGTGCTACGGATCGTTGCTTCCTGTTGTACCAGGAAACTATCGTCGAACTAATGCTAAAGATCCCCCCTGATGTGCTCTTTCTGTTTGATGGATTGCCAGCCCAATCTGCATTCGTGAAGCCATGAAACTTCACTCCATTAATCTTTCTGTACCATAGACCATTCTCTGATGTGCCCCTCAAGTATCTTAGGACATGCTTCCCTACCTTCCAAAAGAGCTTGTTAGGCTTAACCATAGCTTGACTCAGCTGGTTAACCACGTAGAAAATGTCTGGTCTCACATTCACCAAACACATTAGTGAACCCAGTAACTGTCGATAGATAGTAGCATCCACTACCTCTCTAGAAGTAGCATCCTCTTTCCTCCAATTTCCTAGAAGAGGAGTATCCATGGGTTGTAGCTCTCCATGTTAAACTTACCCAATATCTCATTTTCATACTTTCCTTGAGACAAAAAAAGTTCACCATTCCGCTACCATATTTCCAATCCAAGGAAATAATGACGGAGTCCCATGTCCTTTATTTTGAACTCCCTTGCAAGATCCTCCTACAATGAGTGTATCAACTGCGCATCACCAGTCAAAAATCAATCATCAACATAAAGAAAAATGATCAATAGCTTACCCTCAACCACAATCTGGTACATGTTTGCATCTGCTTCACTTTCACTGAAGCCGAGTCCCATGAAATAGTTGTCTATATGAGTGCACCAAGTATGGGGTGCTTGCTTTAGCCCATACAATGCTCTTTTATTATACACACATGCGACTCACTGTTGAAGATCTTGAAACCTTCAGGTTTCTCTATGTATGCCTCTTCCTCAATGATCCCATTGAGAAACGCAGTTTTAACATCCATCTAATGAATGCGCCAACCCATCTGCACTGAGAGTGCAAGGATGGATCTTATGGAAGAGTAACTTGTAGATCCATCTCGATCCAACCATTGGTTTGTCGACTTGTCTTGGGAGTATATCCCATGCAATATTCTTGACAATGGATCCATACTCCTCCACCATTGCATCAACCCAAGTATGATGTTACACTGCTTCCTGAAAGGAAGATGGTTTAGTCAGAATACATTTACTCATAAGAGCCATGTATCTAGTCAATTGGTAAGGAGAATGTATTTTTCTGCAATATGAAGTAGGGGATCCTACATTCTATGCAGCATCAAGTCTTAGCCTATCAGCTTCCATGGTGTGTGTTTTGCCATTTCTGATGGATGGCTCTGCATGAGTGTTTTCCTCCACTCCATGAACCTCCTCATGTGGCTAATTTACATATTCAAACTCATCCTTGGGAACTAGAAATTCCTCTTCTGCATGCAAGTCCAGCTCCCTCTCAAGGGACATCTGCATGGCTTTCCCCTCATCGAATTTTATATCCTGTCGTACAAGGGTCATTCTATTGTTGGGAAAAAACACACGATAATTATGGGGTGTTTCTGTGTACCGCACAAAAATCCCAACCTTATTTGTTGGTTCCAACTTCTTCCTGTTGTCCTTGGTCACATGCACATAAAAAAATGAGCCGAAAATCTTAAATTGTAAAACATTAGGTTTCTTACCAGTGAAAGCCTCTTCAGGCATACTCATGCCAAGTACTCTATGAGGACAACAGTTCTGCATATAAACCACAGTGTTGCATTCTTTTTCCCACAAATGCATTGGTAGGCCCTAATCATGCAACATCGCTCGTGTTGCACCCACCATCATTATGTTCTTCCTCTCTGCGACCCAATTTTGCTATGGGTTATGAGGTGCTATGAGCTCTCTTCGAATTTATTCTTTGCTGCAGAAGTTATTGAATTTGTTAGAGATGTATTCTCCACCATTCTCACTCCTAAGATCCTTCACTTTCTTCCTCAAATCTTTCTCCACCAATGTCTTAAAATCACAGAACTTAGAGAATGTTTTGTCTTTCTTCTACATGAAGAAGATCCAACATTTACAAGAAAAGTCGTCAACAAATATTACATAGTTCTTATGTTTTGCTGTTGAAGCAACCAAGAATGGTCCACACACGTCTATGTGAACTCTCTCAAAGATCCTCGAAGCTCGATTCCCCTTCTCATGAAAGGTGGACTTTACATACTTCCCCATGGTGCAACCCTTGCATGGATCTACCTGAGAAAGTGTTTCCATTGGAAGTTTAGTATAAATTTGTTGCATGACTTTCAAAGCTCCATGATGAAGATGGACCAATCACATGTGCCATAATTCACCCTCATCCTCACTCACCACTTTTTCAGCGTTGCCCATCATGGAAGAACAACCATATACCTCAAGCTTTTATAGATTCTTAACTCAAATCCCTATCATCTTGACTTGACCCATTGTTTTAAGTCGCAGGAAAGATTTTCCATCATTAAAAACAACGTCGTAGCCTCTATCCTCCAACATTGCGACTGAGACCAAATTTTTCTTCAGACTTGGTACATGCATTACATATTTTAATTCAAATGGTTTACCTGACTCCCTCTGAAAGGTAATGGTACCAATCCTGGTAGCACTGTACCATCTTTCATCACCCATTTCATTATGCATCTGGAGATCTTTCTACTCCAAATCACTGAAAAGTTCCTTATCTCCCGTCATGTGAAAGGAAGCACCACTATCCAAATACCACACAGATCCCAATGCACTAGACACCATGCATGCAATCAATGAGAATTCAAGCTAAAATTATGAGGCATGGGCCTCACAATCTGCATATCCAACAACCTTCTTGTTCTTCTTCTTTTTTGGACTGTTAATAGAAAAATTCCCATGTTCGTGACAGTGAAAACACTTCACCTTGGACATGTCCTGCTTCTTACCATTCTTGGACTCATATTTTGAATGGAATTTATTCCCCTTCCTTTTCCTCACCTTGGCAGCAAAAGCACAATCCTCTTTATCCTCATTTTTATATGAAGATCCATCTCCGGTGTTCCATCTGAACTCCTCCTACACCAAATTCCACCACAATCGTTCCCAATTTGGAAATTTTTCCCATCGATTGATAGAGTATTCATAACTGTGCCAACTCTTAGGAATTCCTAGGAGAGCCAATCTCACCAAATCATCATCAGATAATGTTATTCCCACACTCCCCATTTCATATTGACATTGGAAAAACTTTGTGAGATATATTGGAATGGTGTCACCCTTTTCCATCTTAATCTTCCTGAATTTATCATTGAGCGCCAATTTCCTATGGTCATTGTTTCTTTGGAATATATCCTTGAAATCCTTCCAAATTTCATATGGTGTGGCTTTCCCATGGAGGCTTGAGACAATGTGGTCTCATACTCCCTCCAACAGGATCCTCCTCACCTTTTCCACTTTCCTTTTCCATGCATCAATATTTGCAAAATCTATAGCATCGGGCTTAGGAACATATATTTCAATGAATTCCTTGAACCCATTGTCTTTGAGTATTTCCTCCATCCAATCTTTCCAAGAAATGTAGTTCGAGCTTCCCTCAAGTGCATACTCTAACCTCAAGCCATTGAAATCCATTTAGATATTGAATCAGCTGTAGCTCCAAGAACGTCTTTCTACAAATTCGAATTCTATCCAGTCAAAAACTCAGCTCCTCCTTCACTTCTACAATTTCTTGTGCTCAGATACCATGTATAAATTATAGAATATGGACGAGTATCTTGGATTCACCCGATCTAAAAATGTACTAAGTTTAAATACTAAATTTCTTCTACAAAAAAATTTTGGAATTAAAAACACAATCGCTAATCACATGAACATGAAGAAAGATCAATCACACACAACATAGATAATTTCCCGAGGAAAGCTTACAGCTAAAACCCCCACTATCTTCTATTGTATATTAAGCATGGATCATGAAACAAATACAATGTCTTTGTATTCTTACAAGATCCTCCAACATTCAACTATCTGTCTCACACCGTCATATGCAAAACTGACCAACACATAGCCAATTCTTAACCTCCAGATAGCCTCCCTTGCTTGCACAATCCCTGATGGTAAAGATCCCTAAAAGATAGGAATTATTGCTTGCCTTGACTGTGCAAGTATCATGGGCACTCCAATGGGTGTTTTTCTGTATGTGTGCAAGCAAATAATGTTACAAATGATAGTCAACTTCCCTTTCACCTAGAACTCAACTAGGTCTCCACTGTATCTGACATGCATGCAGCTAATAATAGTAAATCTTCAGTTGCATGTGGGATCACTGCATGTGAATTAATTAATATTCAATTCACTTTATCTCTCACTAGTTTTATCTTCAATTACAACTAAAACAACTAAGTTAAACTATTTCCAACTTGCATTAACTAATTCACCACCCCACTTCGAACTCTGTTACAACTAGAATTACTATGCATGTCCCACCAACCAACCTCTAAATCAAAATCCACTACCTAACTAGATTTATCACTTTCATTTAACTCATTCAAGTTCACATTTATAATATATTATATTTTAATGTCCATCTAAATTAAGGGATAGTAAAAATATACATCCACCCAAAAATAGCACTATGGGCCCCACCCTAGTTTGTGTGCTTAATGCAAGTAGGTGCTTAATGAAACCAATTGATTAATGCACTAGGCATGGGTGATGAATCTACTTGTTGAATCTCAACAATACGGGATAGACCTATGATTTTTCTCCCCAAACCATGATGTGGGACTGAAGACTCATCCCAATTTTAAACAATCCTCGAATCTAGTTCATATTAGTTTTTTTTATTTTCCTTTTTTTTTCCATTGTATCTAAAGGGGAAATAAAAATAATCTAATAGGGGATAACTATACGATTTTGTTCCCCAAACCATGTATTAGGATTGAAGACTCATTCCGATTTTAAAAAATACTTAAATCTAGTTCCTATTCATTTTTTAATTTTCCTTTTTATTCATTGTATCTAGAGGAATAAAAAAATGGGCTAGGCTTCTACTCACGTGACATGGGATTTATTTTGGTTGCTTCTACTATACCTAAATATGTGCACCCCCACACACAAACCATGAGGCTTTCAAGGAGGATTTGAACCTTAAACCACACATTTAACAAAAACTTTGTGTCATGGTGATTTCCAATTAAGCTACTCCCTAAAGGAGAATCTAGTTCATTTTCTTGATGTAAGTTAGATATTGATTTTGAGTCACTTATATTGTGCAATACAAATCCATGCATAGACATTCAGGAAAGAAAAATAGTTATGGGTATAAAATCGTGGCTTTCTTCCTCACATCATGTCTTCGGGCCAAACACTCATCTTCATCACATCCAATTCCTTGAAATTGATTTATCTCCTGGTAGGCTAGGAGATAAATCCTTAAGATATTCCCCCAAAACATTGAACTTAAACTGATATTTCTCCTCCTAGATCAAAAAGTGATTCCTAAATGATGATGTTTAAATATTTTTTCCAATTAACTAATTCTTGGGGTTATGTGCCTCTAGATTCTATGAGTATTCCTTGTAATTTTGTAGGTTGTATTAGTATAACCATTGAAATATAGTGATTAAGTGTTATTTATTTCACTTAAGTATGATGGATGTGATCTAGACTTAGATAGGAACACAACTAAATATCAATATAATCATAAATACATAGATGCAATGGAAATAACACTTCATTTCATTACAATCAAAGAACTAAAATATGCTTACAGACAAAATGGAAATAAACTAGCTCAAGTGATGGTATCTTATATATGAGAAGAGATGTGGCAGATACATGCCTCTAAACTGTGTTGCAATGAGGCTCAAGGGCCTATTTATTATTGATAAATAATGAAAAACCCTAAACATTTAGACGAATTGCCAAATTTGTGGGGCTCGTTGGGGTAAATTGGTACATCAAATTCCTGGGGTCGTATCTTCGGCATATTATATTTGTTTGATGTGCATAATACCTCCTTATAAATATTTATCCGAAGAATACAACTTTCCACTGCAAACATCCATCAAGAATAATTTTTGGCCATTTTCCAAAAAAAACATTGGCTAAGCTTGTACTCGCAATTTAAAAAAATCATTGAATCTAGTTCATATTTGTTTCCTTTTTTTTTTTCATTGTACCTAGAGTAATAAAAAATTTGGCTAGGCTTGTACTCGCGTGACATGGAATTTATTCTAGTTGCTACTACTATACCTCTATATGTGCACCCCCACACACAAACCATGAGGCTTTCAAGGAGGATTTGAACCTTAAACCACACATTTCACAAAGACTTTGTGTCATGGATGATTTCAAATTAAGCTACCACCTAAAGGAAAATCTAGCTCATATTCTTTATGTATGGTAGATATTAATTTTGGATCACATAGATTGTGGAATATATATCCATGCATAGCCATTAAGGATATAAAATTAGTTATGGGTATAAAATCTTGGCTTTCTTCCTCACATCATGACTTTGGGCCAGACAGTCATCCCCATCACATCCAATTCCTTGAAATTGATTTATCTCCTGGTAGTCTAGGAGATAAATCCTTAAAATGTGCCCCTAAAACATTGAACATAAATTGATATTTCTCCTCCTAGATTGAAAAGTGATTCCTAAATGATAATGTTTAAATATTGTTCTCAATTAACTAATTTTTGGGGTTTTTTCCCATTTTCCAAAAAAGCACCGACTAATATTTTACTTGTGATTTAAAAAAATCCTTGAATCTAGTTCATATTCGTTTCTTTTTTTTTCTTTTTTCTTTTTTAATTGTATCTTGAGGAACAAAAAATTGGTCTAGGCTTGCACTCACGTGACATGAGATTTATTCTGGTTGCTACTACTATACCTCTATATGTGCACCCCCGCACACAAACCATTTTTCAAAAAAAAATTGGTTAGGGCCTCAAAACTGCTTTGAAAGTTTGGGACCTGAAAAGCTCTCGAAAATAGTAAATTTTGTTACAATCAAGGAAACTGAAAAAATGAAATATAAAATGGTGGGGGTTCAAGTGGAATAGGCAAGTGGCCACTAAATATCCACCTGGATCAGTCCTCCCCCCTTAGGAATAAATGGTCCCTAATGCGTCTAGTGCCTCCATAAGATGGGGAAAATTATGCTGAACTTGGTGCCTAGTGAGCCAGTTGCCTTGGTGTAGGAGTTAGTCAGCTTTGACAACCCAATACAGTTGGATATTCTGCTGGAGAGTGTTCTTGATATGATTACTTTTGGCATGTTCCATGCAGTTTGGGTTTAACTCTATTGGTGTGATTTTTTCTACAATGTTTGACGTGTCCAGTAATGGTGGAAAGTATGGTTGAAGGTGGTCCATACTGAACATTGGGTGTAGGCCAAGGAATGGTGGAATGATGAGATAAAAATCATTGTCTCCCACAACCGTGGTGATTATGTAAGGCCCATATAGAAGTTTCCTGAGCTTTCGATGGACTCCGGTAAGGCATTCTTTCTGCAAATGCAACCAAAATTTGTCGTGCACCTAAAACTTGTGTGACACCTATTGTTGATCATGTCGTTTCTTGTACTTGGCAACAGACTTCTCCAAGATTTCGTGAACTTGATGGAGGATGTGCTAGATGCATTTAATAAATAAACTTGTTGTTAAACATTGTGTAAACCAATTCTCCTCATGTGTTTCACGACATGGACTAACCGCCTCTCGCAAATTCTTATCTCTGGCGATGTGATAATTGACTAACACCTGCAGGTTTTGGTTTGACAATTATGATTCCCAACAAGTTTTATTAGAGAATAGGTCATGATTTTGACACATACACGACTCGTGTCGGGTGGGATATTTTTGGACATTGGAGAAACCAATGCTCCCCGTGTGTTATGCAACATGGAATAACCACCTCTCATGGAACTGTACCTTTGGAGATGTGACCGTTGAATAACACCTATAGGTTTTGGTCTAACAAAAATTGTGATTCCCAACATATGCTTTATCAACCTCAAAACATACATATGTGGATTATGTCTGTGTATTTCCATTAGGTATGACAACATCAATCAAACACAATGGTTGAAATCCTAGACCCACTTGAAAGGGACTGCAACCACTCGAGCTATGGAGAGCTTTGTTGGGTAGAGGTGCTCTAGGAGTCAGATCGATCAGATGCTTGACCTGACAATGTAAGGGTGCCCCTGTGGGTGAGGATAATATGTCGATGTATTCTTCCATGACCTTGTCCACCTGATTCTTCTATGTGGAGTAACCCTTCTTGGGGACCATGGATGTGGCCATGATCGTCCCCTTACTTTGAGAGTGAATCAGAAATAATAATAATAAAATATCGGTATAGGATATGATCTTACTACATTTCTTAGAATATATCAAAGATATGGCAGTAGGCGAGGCTACCTCTGGTATCCCTTATAACTTAGTTCCCAAATAAATAATAACAGTGTGAGGCCTCGACTCATACACGACATGTTGCTTCCACAAGTATAGTTGGCCTAATAATACATCACAAACTTCAAGAGGAGAAACATCACACAATACCTCATCCATGAAGGGCTTGATGTTGACACGAAGATCTCATCCTTGGTGAAGCCACCCGATGGTGTACGACTTTGGGTGTGGTGTGGTCGGTAGGCCCAAACGCTTAACGACCTCTCCTAAAATGAGGTTATTTTGGCTCCCACTGTCGGCAATAAATTGTGGCGATGAACCCTTCACCCAGATCTGTGAGTGAAAGAGGTGCTCCCCCTGCTATGGATCCTTGGGTTCTACCTTTTGGAGCTTAACGGTGATTACCATCGTAGTGGGTTCTGCATCAATGACCTACTTATCCTTGCTAGTTACATTGTTGGGTTCCGACTCAAAATCAGAGCATGCATCTGTCTCTGAGTATTTTAGCTCGGCTTCCAATGCCTTCTTTGTGCAACATTCATTCTTGTTGTGAGTCAGAGTTTTATGGAACTCACACCACTTGTTGGTGTCTTTCTTTTCCTTCATGTCACCCATGAATGCGGCTTCGATAAGTTTCCTTAGGGGTATTGACCGGGCTCTGTCTTTTCTATGCTTTAGTTTCAAAGATCCAAAGTCTCACTTCTTCTGCTTCAATTTCTTCTCGGTCTTGGAAGCATATCGGTACATTGTACCAAGTGAGGAGATGTCGAGGAACTCCATTTCATCCTAAATGTTTCTATGCAAACAACTACGATACTTAAGCACCAAGTGTTTCTCTAAATATTTGATACCTAACTTTGTGCGCAGCGTAATGAACAAATTCATTAGTTCATGCTCATCTTGATCACTTTTTTGCCAAAGCATAGTCCATTGTATGTAATTTTCCTCATAGCTCCCCATGGGGTAATATTTTTCCTTGATGGCATCTCGAAAATAATTCCAAGTGGGTTCAGTTGAAAACAGTGAGGGTTCTCTCTCGTCCTTCTATTCAGAGTAGGTTTCCAACTAGTCCTTAACATGGAGGGTGGCTTTGAGGAGCATAAAAGTAAAATTTTCCCTATTGTAAAAATCATTAACCAAAAAATATCCTTCTAACATATTTTACCATCTATCTACAATGCCAGCATCTCTCTAGCCTTCAAATATGGGAATGTCAAAGTTGACTTGTACCTTGAAGGGAGTTATGCCTCCAAAGTGACTACCAGACGAAGATGTGTTTCCTGTGGGCATCCATCGAAGTATATGGGAAAATTTGTCCATTATCCAGTTCCTCTGTCACTCTAGGGCTGCTTTGAGCAATAGTATTGAAAGGATCTCCTGCTCTCTCGTCTTTATTTTCTTCTTCCATGGGAGGTTGTCGGGGTTTGCGAGGTTGGTCTTGCAAAGGCTCAACTAGTTTGATCCCTAACTCCTTATAGCTTGACCTCATTGGGGACATGCAAAGAAAAATAGAAAAAGATAAGACCACTCTGATACCACTAATCCATACTTATGCGGGAACACAATAGAATAAATATATAAACATAAACAGACAAATGTATCAGAAATAACACTTCATTTCATTAAAATCAAAGAACTTAAATATGCTTATAGACAGCATGGAAATAAACTAGCTCGGCTGATGGTAGCTTATATCTGAGAAGTGATGTGGCGGCCACATGCCTTCGAAATGTGTTACAATGAGTGTGAAGGGCCGATTTCTTATTGATAAATAATGGAAAACCATAAACATCGAAAAACCTAACCCTAAGAGATGAATCGTCAAATTTGTGGGGCCTGTTTTGGTAAATTGGTACATCAATGTAACCACCCTCTTAGCCACTGAAAAATGGTTAAGTTTTATTGATTAAGGATTAATTGTGACTACTGTTTATTTTAATTGAAGTATCTGAACAAAATTAATTTTGATTTTTGAATAAAAGATTTAATTGGTGAAATTTACTTCATGAGTAAAAACAATTGATGGTAAAAGTAAATCTGGGTTAGTTGAACAGAAAAACAGTTTCTACAGTTACCCAAGAGAACTCTGGAATAAAGGGGGAATTCCAAAGAGAGTTAGGGGTTCTGTGAGAAGGAAAAGAAAAGAACTCTGTTAAAACTAGAAAAAAAATTTCCGTAACAGATTGACCTCTGGGTTGGAGAGGTGGACCGGACTGTCCTGAAATCTCCCCAGAAATTCTGTTTTCACTGGAGTTGGAGAGTTGGACCGGACTGTCCCGGGAACTCTCCTCCAGAAATTCGTGTTCAACCAGACCCAGGCTTGAAGCTCGGGGGAGAACTGTGGGACGTGATTGCCCAGTTCGTGGAAAGGAGGTAACGAGTACCATCAGTTGGATTTTGGACACAGATAAGTAAAATGCAATTAGTTTTCTGGATTACATGGAAGTAAAAGATTGGGCCTGTTATAGGAGGGTTTGCGTATATTTAATTATTTTCTTTTATTTATCCTGTGTAAATGTAGTGGTAGCTACTGTTGTTATCTTATCATCTTCTTTTGTTTTCGTCCCTTAATTAGACATATTGGGATATTACAACAGATAAATTATAGGAATTTATTTCCGTGAAAACAGAAGAAGAAAGATGGCATATATGTGTACAAAGAAATAATACTAATCTACTGTAGCAGGATATACAATAGTATAATAAAAAAAATAAGGGCTGTTAGTATCGTATTTCTGTTAGTATCGTATTTCTGACCTAGGACAAAATAGTACAAGTAACCATAGAACAAAGGTGTAAACTGGAAACTATATACCCAGGTGGGCTGTTAATCTAATACGCCTGATTAACTCAGTGTTTTAGATAGTTCGCCTCCTGTCTATGATAAACTCGGATGAGACGGGTGGTCTGGACACCTGCAATGCTAGTTAAATTAAACCTCATGGAAAAATGAGATGCAGACAGCTGAAATATCTCTGTAGTAACTGAAATTCAAGAAACCCTCGTACGTCTAATAGCATGCATTACTCAAATCGTTCACAAGAAAATATACAGAATACATAGAATTCCAGCAGAGCTGCCATATAACCAGAGAAGCTGGGAAATGCCCATAAACCTAAAACATAGCGCATGCATCTACTGAGAATTATACGGCAAAGTGAATTACAGAGGAATCATAATTTTGAACTTATTAAAATGTATAGAGTCGGAAAATAGAAAATAATCCAAAGATGATAAACATAGTATAACACAACGGAAATGTCATAAACCACAGTACATTACTCTTATAATGAAAATAACCAGAATGATAGGTGTAAAATTTCCAATCTGTGGGAGAAATATTCAGTTCATAAACAAAATAGGCATGGCGGATAATGACCCCGACCACTCGACTGCTGAATCAAAATACATCAACGCCTGAGACAGAAAAATTAAACTAGAAAGACTCTTCCTCAGAATACAAAAGTAGATAACTGTAAACCCTAGGTTACTTTTGGCATTAGACAAGTAGCAGTTCAAGACTGCATAATAAAAGTACAGGTTCTCAAATCCTAGCCTTTCCAACATCTATTTTTTTTCCAATCACAAGTGTACTGGCCGAGCAAGGAGCAAGGAACTCGAACCATAAAGGATAGAGTACCTATTGGCAGAATCGAGGGTTAAACCTCCTCCACGACCAGAATCCTTCGAGAGGCCATAACAAACGGAGAAGGGGTAGGGTAATACCTGTAGTAGAGCACAAGGAGTTCGTTAGAAGAGTGCAAAATTTCAAATAGGAAGTTAAATCGCCTCTACAACTAAACAAAAGAGGGAAGCAGGAGGGCTATACCTGTAGAGTTCGAGCGGGGAGTAAACCCATGAACGTCTGAAGCCCTGCTGCCCATTACATTAAGAATTGAAACGAAATAAGAAACAAGTTTGACACCAAAAACTGAACTCTGTATTAACCTTACGCATTCGGCAAGAACAGAGGGCGAACATTAAAGAAAAGGACTGAAAAAACCTCCAGATATTTGCACAAGGGGCGACTACCTATCGAAGTGATGAGTCGTGTTTGGGAGGGCGCCATTTACCGCGGCCGCCATAGATCTGCTAACCAAAACCTCCAAACCCTCGCAGATACGTCCAGAACTCTCCGGCGAAAGAAACAATGAACGGGAAAAAACAGTTAATTGCCAAGGTCATTAGCAACCTGAGGTCGCAACAGCCGTCGGATTAAACTCCGAGCAATGATGTGGAGGTGGCCACATGTGAGGCGAGGGTATCGAGACTACGAAACATTATCCAGTCGGATACCCCAGATAATCAAAGGTGTTGACAAATCCATATGTTATGAGCGCAAAGGTTTAAAAGTTTATAATCACAATAATGCCAAATCCACAATAATAAATTGTAACGAGTACACATTAATAAGTGTAGTAATCAACACTGACATCATAGAACTCAAACATAAATCCAGTTGTGACAGATTTTCGATGTAAGTACAGGTAGATTATTACCATTCCAATAATACGCGTTGATTAATTACACTGTATTGATAATGTTATGACAAATTTCAAGTTGTAAAGTCTGTTTAAATATAAAAAAAAATTATGGTGAGTAAATTTTTGGATAGTTGGTTGTTACAAGTGGTATCAGAGCAGCGTTACAACATTGGGCCCTATTGGGCCAACTGATGTTAAAACTGTATGTTATTTATGCACAGTCCGATAATTAGATGGAAAGACAAATGAGACGGACACCTTCGCAACCGCCACAGCGAAATGCTGGAGAAATGCAGCCTCCACCAAAGGGAAACCATGAGATGTGGGTTCAGTTGGGGATCGAGCAGCACCAGCGGTCAAACCGACTGATTGAAGAACAACAACATCAGACCCGCATTTTATTACATACAGTACAACAGTTACAGGAAGAAATGGAGAGGGTACGAAGGGAAAATGCCAGGATGATGCAAGATTAGGAAAGGATCTTAAAAAGCCTGTCCGATAAAAAAAATCAAAGGAATGAAAATCCCAGTGCTGACAGAGAACTCCAAGGGGGAAACGAACAGCAAACCGATGAACAGGATACGAGTCAAAAAGAAAGAAGTTTGTCACAGCGTAGTAATCCGAACAGAAATTTTAATGAAGCTGAATCTAAAAATGGAATAGAACGGAAGGCAAGAAAAGGGCAGAAGGTGGAATTACACGGAGAATTCAGAAATATTAAGCCACCTACCTTCGATGGAGAAAAAGAAGAAGTAGCAGAGGCCTGGTTAATTAATATGAACAAGTACTTCCAGGTGTATGATTATGACAGTGGTATTAAGGCACGGTTAGCTATTTATCAGCTAAAAGATAAAGCCACCCTATGGTGGGAAGAAGTGAAGAACGTGAAGGGAATAGAGGATCAGGATGTGACATGGGATAAGTTCCAACAATACTTCAAGGAAAAGTACTTGACCGAGCATTTCTACGATGAAAAAGCTCGAGAATTCCATGATTTAAGGCTAGGACAATTGACCATGGACGAGTTCATCACCAAGTTTACATCATTACTGCGCTATGTACCGTATTTAAGAGATGAGAAAGCCAAGGTTCAGAGATTTCTGAGCAGTTTACCCGCCCATATGAAGGAGCGTATCGAGTTTTTTAATCCTAAGACAATTGATGAGGCCATCAGAAAGGCAAGGCTGTGTTATCAGCAAGAAAAAAACAAGGTAGACCAAGGAAAAGGGTGGCAAACAAAGAAAGAAAATAGGAACAGTGCTGGTTTCAAAAGGGGCAAAACCAGTAACTTCAGAAGCTCAGCCAGGAATTTAGTTAATAAGCAATTCGGTAGGAACCATCAGAGGATTAGATGACCAGGGGAAGACAAGACAGTGGAAGCTTCAAATAGACCTGAGCAACCTCAAAACCAGAGGCCAACTCTGCAATGTTGGGGCTGCGGGGCAGCGCACTACTATCGAGATTGCCCACAGCAGGGTAAAATTGAAGCAGTAAATAATTTACAGGAGGCCTCTACGGTGGGAGATAAGGCCAGAAGCATACCCAGAATTAACGCTGCATTGGAGGACCGGCAAGCTGATTTTCAACCCACCATGATAGAACTGGAAGGTAAATTGTCATCCCAAACTATTTCTGTTTTGGTAGATCGAGGTGCAAGTCTAAGTTATATAAGTCCTAAATTAGTGGAAATCTGTAAACTTCCAAGTCAAAAATTTAAGAAGACCTGGTTGGTTCAGTTAGCTACAGGAGCTAAAAGGAGAGTTAGTGCCAAAATATCAGATTGTGCATTGCAAATCGGTAGACAACAGTTAATGGTAGATTTAAATATTCTGCCTTTGGGATCCTATGATGTCTTGTTGGGTATGGATTGGTTGGAGAAACATTGGACTCTCATAGACTGCAAGGAAAAGATAGTTTACTACAGAGATCAGAATGGTAATCGCTAACAAATTCAGGGCATAAAGAAGCCTGTACGTCTGCGTCCAATTACCGCTTCCCAAATGGAAAAATGTATGAGAAAGGGATGCCAATTGTATGCCATACAAGTTGGCCTATCTGAGTCTAAGAACAAAGCTGTTGTGTTAGAAAATATACCTGTAGTACAGGAATTTAAGGACATATTTCCTGAAGAGATACCAGGATTACCACCTAAAAGAGAGGTTGATTTTACAATAGAACTGCTGCCAGGAGCATCACCAATTTCGCGAACTCCCTACCATATGAGTGTGCCAGAATTGACTAAGTTGAAAATGCAGCTTCAGGAATTATTAGATAACGGGTATATAAGACCCAGTGTGTCACCCTAGGGAGCACCTGTGCTGTTCGTTAGAAAAAAGGATGGAACCATGCACATGTGCATGGATTATCAACAATTAAAGAAGCTGACTCTTAAAAACAGGTATCCCCTACCCCGTATTGATGACCTGTTTGACCAGGTAAGGGGAGCTACTGTGTTCTCAAAAATTGATTTGCGGTCCAGTTACCACCAGATCAGAATTAGGGATGAAGATATACACAAAACTGCTTTTCGCACCAGGTATGGCCACTATGAATTCATGGTATTACCTTTTGGGTTAACTAATGCACCAGCCACTTTTATGATACTGATGCATAGTATTTTCCACCCTTATTTGGACAACTTCGTGTTAATCTTCATTGATGACATACTGATTTATTCTAAGAATGCGGATGAACATGAAGAACACTTGCGTATGGTGCTGGAGATGCTAAGGAAACATCAGTTGTATGCAAAGCTTAGTAAATGTGACTTCTTCAAAGAAGAGATACAGTATCTTGGACATGTAATATCTAAAAAGGGTATAGCAGTAGACCCGGAGAAAATTAAAACTATCATGGAATGGAAGGTGCCACAGAATGTGGAAGATATACGGTCTTTTATGGGTCTTGCTGGCTACTACCGGTGATTTATAAAAGGGTTTTCAAAAATAGCTTTTCCCATTACTTATTTACAAAGGAAAGGTAAAATTTTTAAATGGACAAAAGAATGTCAGGATAGCTTTGAAATATTGAAGCAATTGTTGACGACAGCACCGGTGTTAAGTGTAGCAGATCCGGATAAGGAATTCGAGGTTTGTACAGATGCATGCAAGGAAGGTGTTGGGGCTGTTTTATCACAAGAAGGGAAGGTAATTGCATATGAATCCCGTAAGTTAAAAGAGCGTGAGCAGCGATATTCAGTTTATGATTTAGAGCTGACTGCAGTGGTGCAAGCTCTCCGAGTGTGGAGACATTATTTACTTGGGAAAAGGTTTGTATTAAAGACTGATCATAGTATTCTAACCAGCTATTTTAAACAAGCTGACTTAAACTCCCGACAAGCTAGATGGAATGCTTTTCTGAGCGAATTTGATATTGATCTACAACATGTAAAAGGAAAAGAGAACAAAGTTGCGGATGCATTAAGCAGGAAACTGCATAAAATTTATGAGTTATATGTTAACCAAATTGAAACCAGATTTTTAGAACAAATCAGAAAAGAAGCAGACAAGGATCCTGAGTATAAATACTTGTGGCAGAAGACACAAGAATCTGAAGGACAAGGTGGACAAGGGAATTATGAGATTAACCAGGACGGGTTGCTGATTTTCAAGAAGAGGATAGTCATTCCAAAGAGAATAGAATTAAAATCTATGATACTGGATGAATATCATAGAAGCAATTATGCAGGACACCCGAGATATCAAAAAATGCTGACAGCTATAAGAAAGGACTACTGTTGGCCAGGCATGAGAAAGGATATAGCGAGCTATTTAACCAAGTGTTTGGAGTGCCAGCAAGTGAAAGTAGAGCAGTGGCACCCAGCTGGATTAATGCAGCCTATACCCATTCCTGAATGGAAGTGGGAGGTGATCTCATTAGATTTCATCACCGGACTACCAAAATCAAAACGAGGTAATGATTCCATAATGGTAGTTATGGATCGGCTAAGTAAGTTGGCACATTTCATACCTGTCCAATCCACCTATAAGATAGTACAAATAGCAGATTTATTTATGCGTGAGATTTTCAGACTGCATTGCATTCCTAAGACTGTTATCTCGGATAGAGACGTAAAATTCACATCAGCCTTTTGGAAGGCACTTTTTACGGGGTTGGGAACTCAAGTACATTTTAGTACTACATACCACCCGCAAACAGATGGCCAGACTGAGCGAGTAAATCAGGTACTGGAAGACATGCTAAGAATATATGTCATGCAGCAACCAATTAAATGGGAGGAGTATCTACACTTGATAGAGTTTGCCTACAACAATGGTTACCAGGAATCATTAAAGATGAGTCCGTTTGAGGCGCTATATGGGTGGCATTGCAGAACCCCCATTAACTGGAGCAGCCCCGAGAATAAACTCATGCTAGGACCAGACATGCTAGCAGAAATGGAAGCAGAGGTTAAGAAAATTCGACAGAATTTGAAGGCAGCACAAGACAGACAAAAAGTGTATGCGGATAAAAAGAGGTTGTACCGTGAGTATGAAGTTGGAGATCACGTATATGTCATAATTAAACCAAAGAAGAGTACACTAAGATGGGCATCTTGTGCAAAACTAGCACCCCGGTTCTGTGGCCCTTTCCAAATACTGGGAAGAGTGGGATCGGTAGCTTATCATTTGGCTCTTCCTAGTCACATTCGGGTGCATAATGTCTTTCATGTATCGTTATTAAAATGATATGTTCATGATCCAAGACACATAATTCATTGGCAGAACATACAGGTAGTGAATGAGCATGATTACTAAATGATAATGCGATATTAAAGACTTATTTAATTAACATAAGTTTACTTTGTGCAGGTAGAACCAGACAGGGAATTTCTGGTCGAGCCACATAGTATAATCGACCGGAGGGAAATCATGCTCCAGAAACGAGCCATCACCCAGGTTAAAGTGCAATGGAAGCACTTTGGACCTGAGGAAGCTACCTGGGAAGACGAGAGTTTTGTTCGGGAAGCTTATCCTGAGCTTTTCACTGAATTGGAATAAGAACACCGGGGACGGAGTTCCCTTCCAGAGGGGGAAAACTGTAACCACCCTCTTAACCGCTGACAAATGGTTAAGTTTTATTGATTAAGGATTAATTGTGACTGTTGTTTATTTTAATTGAAGTATCTAAACAAAATTAATTTTGATTTTTGAATAAAAGATTTAATTGGTGAAATTTACTTCATGAGTAAAAACAATTGATGGTAAAAGTAAATCTGGGTTAGTTGAACAGAAAAACAGTTTCTACAGTTACCCAAGAGAACTCTGGAATAAAGGGGGAATTCCAAAGAGAGTTAGGGGTTCTGTGAAAAGGAAAAGAAAAGAACTCTATTAAAACTAGAAAAGGTTTTTCCAGAACAGATTGACCTCTGGGTTGGAGAGGTGGACCGGATTGTCATGAAATCTCCCCAGAAATTCTGTTTTCACTGGAGTTGGAGATTTGGACCGGACTTTCCCGAGAACTCTCCTCCAGAAATTCGTGTTCAACTAGACCCAGGCTTGAAGCTCGGGGGAGAACTGTGGGACGTGATTGCCCAGTTCGTGGAAGGGAGGTAACGAGTACCATCAATCGGATTTTGGACACAGATAAGTAAAATGCAATTAGTTTTCCGGATTACATGGAAGTAAAAGATTGGGCTTGTTATAGGAGGGTTTGCGTATATTTAATTATTTTCTTTTATTTATCCTGTGTAAATGTAGTGGTAGCTACTGTTGTTATCTTATCATCTTCTTTTGTTTTCTTCCCTTAATTAGACATATTGGGATATTACAACAGATAAATTATAGGAAGTTATTTCCGTGAAAACAGAAGAAGAAAGATGGCATACATGTGTACAAAGAAAGAATACTAATCTACTATAGCATGATATACAATAGTATAATAAAAAAAATAAGGGCTGTTAGTATCGTATTTCTGACCTAGGACAAAACAGTACAAGTAACCATAGAACAAAGGTGTAAACTAGAAACTATATACCCAGGTGGGTTGTTAATCTAATACGCCTGATTAAATCAGTGTTTTAGATAGTTCGCCTCCTGTCTATGATAAAATCGGACGAGACGGGTGGTTCGGACACCTGCAATGCTAGTTAAATTAAACCTCATGGAAAAATGAGATGCAGACAACTGAAATATCTCTATAGTAACTGAAATTCAAGAAACCCTCGTACGTGTAACAGCATGCATTACTGAAATTGTTCACAAGAAAATATACAGAATACATAGAATTCCAGCAGAGCTGCCATATAACCATAGAAGCTGGGAAATTCCCATAAACCTAAAACATAGCGCATGCATCTACTGAGAATTATACGGCAAAGTGAAATATAGAGGAATCATAATTTCGAACTTATTAAACTGTATAGAGTCGGAAAATAGAAAATAATCCAAAGATGATAAACATAGTCTAACACAACGGAAATGTCATAAACCACAGTACATTACTCTTATAATGAAAATAACCGGAATGAAAGGTGTAAAATTTCCAATCTGTGGGAGAAATATTCAGTTCATAAACAAAATAGGCACAGCGGATAATGACCCCGGCCACTCGACTGCTGAATCAAAATACATCAACGACTGAGACGGAAAACTTAAACTAGAAAGACTCTTCCTCAGAGTACAAAAGTAGATAACTGTAAAGCCTAGGTTACTTTCGGCATTAGACAAGTAGCAGTTCAAGACTGCATAATAAAAGTATAGGTTCTCAAACCCTAGCCTTTCCAACATCTATTTTTTTTCCAATCACAAGTGTACTGGCCGAGCAAGGAGCAAGGAACTCGAACTGTGAAGGATAGAGTACCTGTTGGCAGAATCGAGGGTTAAACCTCCTCTGCGACCAGAATCCTTCGAGAGGCCATAACAAATGGAGAAGGGGTAGGGTAATACCTATAGTAGAGCACAAGGAGTTCGTTAGAAGAGTGCAAAATTGCAAATAGGAAGTTAAATCGCCTCTACAACTAAACAAAAGAGGGAAGCAGTAGGGCTATACCTGTAGAGTTCGAGCGGGGAGTAAACCCATGAACGTCCGAAGCCCTGCTGCCCATTACATTAAGAATTGCAATGAAATAAGAAACAAGTTTGACACCAAAAACTGAACTCTGTATTAACCTTACGCATTCGGCAAGAACAAAGGGCGAACATTAAAGAAAAGGACTGAAAAAACCTCCAGAGATTTGCACAAGGGGCGACTACCTGTCGAAGTGATGAGTCGTGTTTGGGAGGGCGCCATTTATCGCAGCCGCCATAGATCTGCTAACCGAAACCTCCAAACCCTCGCAGAGACGTCCAGAACTCTCCGGCGAAAGAAACAATGAACGGGAAAAAATAGTTAATTGCCAAGGTCATTAGCAACTCGAGGTCGCAACAGCCGTCGGATTTAACTCCGATCAACGATGTGGAGGTGGACACGTGTGAGGCGACGATATCGAGACTACGAAACATTATCCAGTCGGATACACCAGATAATCAAAGGTGTTGACAAATCCATATGTTATGAGCGCAAAGGTTTAAAAGTGTATAATCACAATAATGCCAAATCCACAATAATAAATCGTAACGAGTACACATTAATAAGCGTAGTAATCAACGCTGACATCATAGAACTCAAACATAAATCCAGTTGTGACAGATTTTCGATGTAAGTACAGGTAGATTATTACCATTCCAATAATACGCGTTGATTAATTACACTGTATTGATAATGTTATGACAAAGTTCAAGTTGTAAAGTCTGTTTAAATAAAAAAAAATTTATGGTGAGTAAATGTTTGGATAGTTGGTTGTTACAATCAACTTCCTGAAGTTGTACCGCTGACATACGATCTCTGTTTAACATGAATAATACCTCATTAAAAATATCAATCTGATGCCTACAACTTGCGACTGTAGACATGATTCAAAGACTCATTTTTCCCTGTTTTCCAAAAAAATGTCATTTAGGGGCTCAAAACGGCTCCGAAAGTTCAAGACATGAAAAAATACCAAAAATAGTAAACTATGCTACAATTAAGGAAACTGAAAATTTTAAAGAAATAATACTGGGGGTCTAGGCGGAATAGACGTGTGGCCAAAAAATATCCACCTCGATCCGAATGGTTGGATACAAATTTTTATTTGATACCCTCCTCCTCATTGTATTTCTTGTTACATTACTGACACGTGTCCTTGGAGCTTCCTACTTGGAACCTCATTGCTCTTAGGAGGAACCTTCTCAAAATATTATATGGCTCCCTTCTCATTTCCTCCTTAGCTTAAGACTTACCTTAAAATTTCCATGTTGCTAAGGGTGATGTTCCATTCCTCTTTTTATTCACCTATTACAACATTATTTCCTTCCTTTCCTTCTTGATGTAGCTCCCACACACACTCCATTGGCCATCATTTATTTATTTATTTTTATTTTTTATCAGCCATTTGATCATTCTCCTTCCCATACTACTCCTTATTTACGCTATGGAAATATCACTTTTCCTCTCATATTTCCTCTCTCGTAGCTTCATGTTCTATCCCTTTATCCTTCTTTCTCATCATATCCCTGTCTCCTTTATGCTCAATGTAGGCCTCACCATTTATTCCTATATTTTTTCTTATTTATTGAGGTTATATTATCTTGATATGGACTCAATATCTTGTTCTTATTTACCATGTGGAGTGAAGCCTCATCTCAAAATGGGATCTTCTAGGGCTAACTTGAGACTCTTATTTTTAGTATCTTTTAAACAATTAGTAATAATAGCTCCTCCATCCTCAGTCTCTTGCTATTGATGTGCTTCATCCAAATTATTTCCTTGGGTAGGGTTTGACCCAAGATGACTTCTTAAGAGGTAGAGCCAATCATTATCCCCTGTATATGTTAGTCACCTGGCTAAGATGTTGGCTTGGGTTATCATGGTCTATCATCTATAGCTATAAAGACACTACCATATTTTCAATGTCTCTTTCCTCATGCCTTTCACTTTTTATCCTCACTACTTTCTCTCTAAAATACTCATTTATCTGATTTCCTTCTCTTTTTCCTTTCACATTCTTTTTCTCCCACCAAATCCTCTCTACACTAGAACCATTGTTTCTTCCTTTATTACCTTTGTCATGCTTCTTGCGAAATACTTCATACTAGGATTTTTTTATTTCCGGGATGATTTTTCTAACTCATTCCTTCACTTTTGATACAACATATTCATCATTTCACACACTCTTTGTGGCATTGAATTTGAAATCTCTTCCTGTGATTCCATTTATAGCTTGTCACATATGTTTTCACCTATTAACTCCTACCTTTCTTCTCTAACATTGTTGCTTAAGTTCTTTCTTTCTTGTTTCATTTACCTTCATTAAATTCCTAGTCTTTTCCCCTAAAGACATGTATTGTTATCCTTTCCCCGCTTTCAGAAAGCTAATAACATATATATTTAATTCATTCCAACACAACAACCTTGTCAAAAAGGGAATAAAAAACTTTTAATTGTAGCAAGTGGAAAGAATATTGCATAAAATGAAAATAAATTGTGTCAAGAAAAATACAAAACTTGTAAAAAAGATCATAACACTTATACATCTTTGATAAACTATAAAATGATTGATAATCTATGAAGTAAGCATAAACATAAGTTTTTGAAGTAAAACTCTAGCATTAATGTTTTTTAATAAACCAAGTGGAAACACATCATATATTTCCTAAATTTAAATAATTAAATGGTCCATTTCCCTGATATGATGTGAATTCAAATACAACCTCAAAATTTATTATATTAAAACAAAACACTCTACTTAGTTGAGACGCCAGAAAAACATTTCTCGCGTAATATGGATATAACTCTACTTTAAATTTATGAATGCAAGTATAAATTTAATATAAAAATTAAATATCGATTACTAATATTACCATTCGGTCATTCGGTAGGGACTAATAACTATGTACTGAAAAAAAAAATGATATACATGGACCAGAAGGATAGAACTTATCACTGAATTTATGCGCATAGAATAACATAAATGCATAGCTATCTATTTACTACTTTAATTTATTTAATATATGTTTTTAATGTAGAAATAAATTCAGCTTTGAAAATTATTCGAATTTGGTGGATTACAGGGAAAAATCTACGATTTTGTTGGATTAGAAGGCAAAATCTACTTAAAATTTACTAGAAACTTCTGGGGAAAAACATATTCACAGAAAATGAAACAAGGAATTTTTTCTTCTCAGCATAGTATTTTCAGGAAGGAAACATTTATTTTGAGTAGTTTTTAATGTGATCTTTTGAACGGTTGCTCTAAAATCCCCGAAATTCATTGAAAACATAACTTTGATGGTTAACTTTGCACAATCGAAGTGCCCTAAGAGTTTTTTAGGGTGTTGAATCCATATATATAGTCAAAAAAATCAGTTTAAATAAAAGAAATCAAGATTTTACCTCAATTGTTTTCACCCGATTCCAGCACCAGAAACTTCAAAAAGTCCCACTAAAGACAACTCCCATCCTTTTCGCACATTGCAGCATTTTCAGTTCATTCCAATTCTTCCAAAAGCTCCTCAAATAGAAGGGAAATGGTATTACTATATTTCTGATTACTTGCATTGTTGTCGCTAAAGGAAGGGAACAACAGAGAAATACTCTTGACAACCTCAACTGGATGATCACTTTCTATTGGAAGCTTGAGAGGATGATCCGTTAAAGGGGAATCGCAAGAATTTGAAGACTTCGTGAGCATTGAAGATAGAAAGGAGAGGGTACTCAGCGGTGCATCAATCATTTCTCTCTGTGCTTTGGGCTTCATAACCAAAGATGGAATCTTCTTGGATTCTTTAGATTTACTGGTGGCCAGATGCGTTGGAATTCCTATGAACTTCTACACCTCCGCACAGAAATTGTATAGGTGTTCCATCACAACTATAGCAGAACTCGCCTTAAAGTCTCTGGGCCTTTTTTTTTTTTTTCCTGAGTTATGGTTGCTGTTGCTACAACTACTGCCACTAGAAGATGAATATGCCTCTTCTCTGAGGGCATCCGCCATGTTTAGATCCCACGGTTGCATTCTAAACTATAATCAATATTTGGTGTATGAGACTTTAATTAATCTACTTTGGCTTTTTCCCACTGATTTGACTTGACTACTAAGTTTAAGAATACATACATAATTTACATGTGACCTCTATCAAATCTTAAAAAAACACATATTTTACAGTTTTATCTCTCTAGTTTTGAACATATAATCTCTTAAGAAAAAATAGATACATTTAACTATTAGTCCAACTCAAATTATTATTCTCAAAAAGAATTCTCACAAAATATAGCAACGCCTCATAAAGTCCAGAAACTATACATAAGTTGAAATGCTTTGTTGAGTGCCATGGGTGATTATTGAATTTATAGAAATTGTCAAGGAGCCATGATCTACAACAAGCTTTGAATGCATAAAAAAATGAAATTGTGAATGGTGTTACATCAGCAGGAATCATTTCATGAAACATAAACTATAATATTAATTGAAATTAATGAAAAAAAAACCTGAAGAGTTATCGTTTCTAACACACACACGCATATTTTTCGTCGGTGTGGTTTATATTATATGCTTGGTCATAATATGTGATGCAAATACTCCTAGAGGTATCTATTGTTCGACTGATATTCTATTGCACCCCCTACCATGGCATGTTGTCATCACGTAGAATTACGAACACCATGCCTCACGGATTGGGGAAAGTATTCTCCGAAGATATATGCATTTTCAGGTATTTTATTTCTCAGCGACTATTCATAAGTTTGAAATTCGTTGTTTGTCAATTGCGGCAGCGCATAGTTATTATTAGTTAATGAGT
Source organism: Pinus albicaulis (assembly GCA_034641835.2). Taxonomy (NCBI): domain Eukaryota; kingdom Viridiplantae; phylum Streptophyta; class Pinopsida; order Pinales; family Pinaceae; genus Pinus; species Pinus albicaulis. Next base: position 1,592,051,175 of record CM076578.1, read on the forward strand.
TGTTTAATTAACTTAATCCAAAATTCAGGGCAACCTGGGGTTGGCATCCATCTGTCACTATACAAATTGAAATAATTTTCATTGGTCAATTTCTATAAGATATTTTTCAATGTGGGTGAGATGCTCAAGACCTTCTAGAGATTGTAATATCCCAATCAAAGATTGTGAAAATCCACATGACCTTCCATGTGAAGGGTCCTCACCTGCCTTACAATCTTGCTTTAGTGAGGACTCATTTCACTGAATGTGGATGAATAATGAATTTTCCATATTGGCCATCCATTCATTCATCGGAGGGAAGAAGAAAATATCAAAGGAGAGAGTGGAAAACTATGCTCTGACAACATGGGGAAAAATAAAAAACTTATTTTTATCATCCGGTTCCTTCCGTTGGCTAGGGCATGGTTGAATGAAAACCATGTATGAGATCCCTAAAGCATAAGAGGACATGTTGTAGACAAAGATGAAAGCTAAAGGGAAGGGAAACTAACTATATCTAGTTTGGCTTCGAGGTTGTGTGGTGTCTTTTCTTTTGTTATGTACGATCTTGTATGAAGATGCTATGTTGGCTTAAAAGGAAAGGTGGAAAAATAGAAAATGGCTCTTTGACACTGTAACTTTTGGTTAAATCTTCACTCTTCTTTTTTGTGTTGGTTACATTTATAAGTTAATGAAGTTCTGACAGAAAATATGATCCATTCGTAATGATGGACTTGGTCAAACCATGATATTCATGTCTATTCGAGAAACATTGGTTCTTTATGTTTCAGTGCTTTCACACTTATCCAATCAGTAGAAGAGGAAGATGAAAAAAATCTAAATGAGGAAACCTAAATCAGAGTCTCTATATGCTTCTTTGAGGTAAAAACCTCTGATCTAGGTGGATATTGGTAGCCACCTGCCTATTCTACTTAGATCCCGACCATTGTGTCTTTCAATTTTTCAGTTTCCTTAATTGTATCACAATTTATTATTTTTAGCAGTTTTTCGGGTCCTCAACTCATTAGAGGAATTTTGAGGTGTAAAATGGGCCTCCTAAGGAAATTATAAAATAATAGTGGAAAATATAAAATAATATTTGATTACATCATCAAATTTTAAAGGGAAAAAAGAAAAAACTACTTTTTCAACTCATATTTTGAACTTATCTCCTTAAGGTTTTACTCAAATTTCGAGCGGGGATACTCATTGGATGCAAAATTTAATTATTCATCCAAGGAGTACCCATGTTGCATACTTTTGATAGACTCTTCTACACAAAAAAATGTGAAATACATGAAAAACTTGATTACAATCACGTTTTTTCATTTATTTATCATTTTTCATGTAATAGGGTCCATAAAATGTATGCAACATGGGTACTCCTTAGATGAGGAATTAAATTTTGCATCCAACAAGTATTCCCACTCAAAATTTGAGTAAAATATTAGGGAGATAAGTTGAAAATACGAGTTGAAAAAGTAGTTTTATTATTTTATTATTTTTTAATCTTTTTACTTTTTTACTCCAAAAATGGCGAATCATCCCCCATGGTTGACATCATCATATTGAATCCTATTGGCTCTTATAAAGTTTATTTTGGTTGCACATTTTTCTTAGGAGGCCCATTTTAGACCTCAAAATTCCCCTAATGTCCGAAGCCGTTTTGAGGCCCTAAACCACGTTTTTTTGGGAAACTTTCAGAAACATGGATCATCGACCGATTTTTCTCACTCAATATTTGTAGTCCTTAGATAGATATTTCTAACAAGGTATTGTGCACATAAAATGGATATCGTATGCCAAAATTATGTCCCTGATAAGTTGATGTACCAATTTACCCAAACAGGGCCCATAGTTTGACGCTTCATCTCCGAGGGTTAGGTTTTTGGATTTTTAGGGTTTTCCATTGTTTCTAAATAATAAATAGGTATTCGAGCCTCATTGTAACACAATTCAGAGGAATGTAGCTGCTACATCTCTTCTCAGAGATAAGCTACCAATAACCTAGCTAGTTTATTTCCATTCTATCTGTAACCATATTTCAGTTATCTGATATGAATGAAACGAAGTATTATTTCTGCTACATTTGTGTGTTTATGCACATTTTTTAATTCTATTGTGTTCTTGCATAAGTCTATATTAGTGGTATTAGAGCGAACTACTCTTTCTCGATCCTTCTTTGCATGTCCCCAATGAGGTCGAGGTGTAAGGAGTTAGGGCTCGATATGGTTGAACCCACTAGAATGAAAAGACCCTCTAGTGAATGTTTTTGAGGAACCCCTTATAAAAATAGCCTTGACATCTATTTGTAGCAGAGGTTACTAGAGGAGGTTGACGGGTGGAGGTTTTTGCGGATGTTTTTTATCCATTGTGTTTCTCATCCTACACTGCACCAGTGCGTTCCACTAGAAAAGCATCGGTGCGTACTACAAATTGGCACACTGGGACATAGTTTTCTCCATATAAACCTGCCCAATGCATATAATTACTATAGTGCACCAGTGATCTACACTAATTCCACCCCGATGCATCCTAAAAATATGCACCAAAACTGAAACAACCCAGTGCGGTTGGAAGAAATTGCCCGATGTGCCTCAAAAACCCGTGCACCAGAACAGGGTTAAATAAAAAAAAATACAGCCAACAATCCACATTTTTCACTTCTTCAATGCTCTAGAGATCTCAACCATCGGTGTGAATTTACCTTGTGTGAGGTGCCCTGCCATAGGTGCTCCCATTGCACGAACTGCTATCACCCATTGCCCACCATCTCGATTTCGAATTTTCAAAAATGGTGAGAAAATTTAGTTTTACAAATTCTACAGCAAATAGGTCTCCTTGATGCCCAAATGTACATGTATTTTACTTTTTTCTCCATAATTAAACTTTTTAGCACATTAGTTTTGTAAAATAATTTAAAATTCACCATTTAAAAAAAAAATATCCTGCACAGTGCGCTTGAGTCGTTCAGCTCGCACTAGTTTGCGGTGCTACCTGTAAATTTACAGGCCACACCACAACTGATGTTTAATGGTATCCGCACCAATTCCGGTGTGGTATCAAAATGACGCACTGTGATTTTTTAAAATTACATAAATTATGGTGGAGTTAGTTACCCGGCCACACCGTTGACCATGTCTAGGTTCAGCAGAGTGGTGCATTGACCAAAATCAGCGCCCTGGGGAAAATATTTTGGTCAATGCACCGCCCTCCCGAACTTGGACATAGTCAAATGTGCGGTCATGTAAATGATCACGTTCGTTGACCATGTAGTGACATCAGGAGGGTGGTGCACTGCCTAAACTATACGCCTCGGACCACATAGTTTGGTCAGCGCACTGCCCTCTCGATACTATTACATAGTCAATGGTGCGGTTGGTTATACCACCCCACCATTGACCGTGTAATTATGCTAAGAGGGTGGTGCGCTGACGAAACTATCTTCCCCATGGCGAGCAGTTTGGTCAGCGCACCGCCCTCACGAATTTGTACACAGTCAACAGTGCGATTGGTTAAACGACCACACCGTTGACCATAAACTAATGTTTAACAACGCGTTGAAAGAATTATCCTCTCTAGGATGGATAGTTTAGTCAACGTACCGCTTGAGAATGTATAGGTCATGATGTGTGGTGTACTGAAAAATTCCAGGCGCACCGCGGCCGGTGCACGATAAGAATAGATGTACCAGTATCGGTGCATGCCTGTTTTTTTGGATGCACCGACTGTTTTTTTTTTCAAAAGACATTACATATATATATACATATACATACATACATACATACATACATACATACACACACACACACACACACACACATATATATATATATATAAATACATGTCTCATTTAATAAAAAAAATTGTATTTAATATGTGAATCATCCAACGACGTAAGAGGAGAGAAGAGAGGGAACAATAGGAACATGTGGCAGACCAGTATAACATGGTTCACCTGTGGGAGGCATGAGAGAGGGAGAGATATATGTACCCTCACCCTATTACAACAACCACCCAGCCGCTCCTAAGGGATGTAGGCCTCCTCAAGTTCTGTGAGGAGGCTACATCCTTCAAGGGGCATGGTGAGTTATTGTGATAGCTTATCAACAGGCTTTGCGGGTTGGTCCTAACCAGCGGGATGCACCCACTAAGGAGGACATATATTTTATTATTGGCCTATCGAGGATAGGGTAGGATTTTCCCTCGTTCCCAAAGGTTCTCCTTGTCTATGCATCAAAGATTCAATTGGTGTACTCCCAGAGATACATTAGTGATGATATACTGTCTCCTGCATATTTTCAAGTCTCCGGTGGTCAGCTACGTATTGCTTCATTTGGTGGAGAGGAGGCGAAGTTCCTCTGACTACTGATTTTGACCATTCCACACCATACCAGTGAAGGGAAATGCATTAGTTGCCCACTTTTATTTTATGTTTATTCTTTATTACAGGCGCCACAACTTCTGAGGTGGTCTATGATGTTTTGTGGTAGTTCTGTACAACTTTAGATAGATGTCGTGCTCAGGCACAAGGAAGGGTGAACTTCCCTTTTTCTTTAGAGCTATTATGTATATTTTTTGAGAGGTTTCCAGAGACGATACGTACTTTTTTTTAGAAACCTCATAAGCTGATGCTGCATGTACGGATGCAGATGTGGGGACAGATGATGCCCAAGAGGGGCGAGTCATATTTTTCCGCGAGGATATCACATGATGCACTGGAGTTTTTAGCGAGTGTTGATGATCATGCCTTCATTCTGCTCCCATGTTTGTATGCTAGTTTGGATTGGTGAGGGTGTGTTGACATCCTCTTCACAGATGATGAGTCATCGGATGATAGAGGTAATATTAGTGTTTTCTTTAAATTTATTCTAACATGTTCTTTAACTTGTTTTTATTAAACTGTTTAATGAAATTGTGTAATTATTGTTGTGTAGTTATATATATTTTGTAGATATTGGGTCATTTTACGGTGATGATATGCCACCGCCACCAAATGATGTAGGTGTAGATCCCGATGATGGTCAGGAGATGGAAGATGATGAGAATCAGGCCTATGGAGACCGACCTAGTCCTCATGTTGTGAGGTATTGGCTAGTGTGAGGCATAGGCCTAATACTAGATTTACGATGGAGTTGGGCGACCAACTTTATTGACTGCTTGTGGAGGAGGGAGTCAGGCCGACCACTATCAGAGAGATACAGGTCGATGATAGGCTGACAATGATGTGGAGAGACATGCCATGTGATATGCTGACGCTGATGCGACATGTTGTAGGAGTTACCCGCTTAGTGGCACAGTTGAGGAGGGCCCTTCGACATAAGCATGGTCGAGACGTAGTACATCGATAGTTGAGAAATGACACACAATCTAATCATCATGATTAGGGGAGTGATCATCATTCACCTCGCTCCGCAGATGAGCATCCTACAACATTGAACAGTTGTCTTGATCATGAGCAGGCTTGACCATCCACGTCGAGTCATCATGAGCAGCCTGCAACATCTAGCAGTCATGATCATGAGTAGGTTGGACCATCCATGTCGAGTCATCATGAGCAACTTGTAACATCCAACGGTCATGATCATTAGTAGATTGGACCATCCACATCGAGTAATCATGAGTAGGCAGTTGATCATGAACAACATGAGGCACCTCTAGATCAACAGGCACGTGAAAATCACCATCTATCTAAGCCTGTTAAGGCTTCACCATTGAGTAAGCAAGCTTCGACTAGTACTACTATTGATGTACCAGGAGCAGATATTTGGCATTTATATTACAGTTGTATATTTTTGACATTATATATATATATATATATGGTCCATGTATTTTGTGTTCATGTTGTAGTTGTACTTAATTTACATGTTGGTGATCATCATGATGTGTATATTGTTAGGTCATGCTCAGCATGTTCATTTAATGTGTAGCTTGCAGATAGATGTGTATGTGATAGTAGTTATTGACATGAGATGTATATTTTATGTTTGTGTAGTGATGATGTTATACAATGCTTGTGTTTTGCTATATGATCATGATCACGATGATTATATGATGTTAGCGAATTTGAATGTGTTTTTTAGTCGAATATGATGTTTGTACGATGGTTATCATGATCGTGATGTTTATTTTTAATATTAAATCATGATATTTATTAAATATCATGTTGTGATTGTAATTGAAATTTCAATTTTAATTGTATGTAAAATTGTAATTGTATTTGTAATTGTAATTGTATGTGAATTTGTAAAATTGTAATTGTAATTCTGATTGTAATTGTAATTGTAATTGTATGTAAAATTCTAAATTGTAATTGGAAATATTGTAATTATAATTTTAATTGTAATTGTATGTGAAATTGTAAAATTCTAATTCTAATTCTAATTCTAATTTTAATTGTAATTGTATTTAAAATATTTGTAAAATTTTAATTGTATTAATGTGAAGTGATTGTAATTGTAATTGTATATATGTAAAATTGTAAAATTTTAATTCTAATTGTAAATTTGATGTAAAATTCTAAAATTGTAATTCTATGTAAAATTCTAAAATTGTAATTGTATGTCAAACTGTAAAATTGTAATTTTTAATTGTAACTATAATTCTACTTGTATGTAAAATAGTTGTAAAATTTTAATTGTATTAATGTGAAATGATTGTAATTGTAAAATTGTAATTCTATGTGAAATTATAAAATTCTAATTCTAATTGTATGTAAAATATTTGTAAAATTTTAATTGTATTAATGTGAAATGATTGTAATTGTGAAATTGTAATTGTACGTAAAATTCTAAAATTTTAATTGTAAATATTGTAATTGTAAGTGAAATTGTAAAATTTTAATTGTATTAACGTGAAAAATGTAATTGTATTAATGCAAAACGAATTTATTAAAATATTTAAATTTGTAGATTTGTAAAATTGTAAATAATTGTAAAATAATAAATATAGAATAATATGAATTTTTGTAACATAATAAAGTTTCGAAAATAATGTAAATAAATTCATGTACTTTAGAATTATCATTATTTTATAATTCTCATTATTTTATTATGATCTTACATACCAAAAAAAAAGAACTTTATACAGTACGCCATTGTTTTCGAGATCAACATAATTGCAAATTTTCAAGTGAAATGATTTTAACATTTAACACAATGCAAATTACCAATTAATTCAAAATACATATTATAATGTTTTGAAAAAAAGATTCTTATTTATAAAGTAATTAAGTCCTCTTCTTTATAAAAACCCATCTTAAAAAGTATAATTGATGAAATAACACATGTACCATATCACTCTCAATTCTCATGATCACTTTCTTTATCTTCCAACTCGCTTGGCATGATAACATTATTTTCCTCAAAAATATGTTTTGATCTAGGTTCATGTCTCAATACGAAAAAAAATCCCTATCCAGCACATCTGGGTAAAAAAAAACGTTGTTGCAGTGTTTGGGGAAAACATAGGGCTCCTTCACTTCATCCCACATTTTTCTAGAGTTTACACATATCATCCTACTATCACAATATTCCTTTACATTATTCCGATCGAGGGTGTCCCACCACTTGCACCTAAAAATAACACATTGGAAAGAAGAGAAATTGACTTCAATGATATCTTGTATCTTTCTGACATAACCTAACTCCCTCGTACTAGGTTCTGATCATGGTGGCTAGATCGACTAGATTGATCAAACTCGAATTCCACTCCCTAGTCTTGTGTCATGTGTCCATCATCGACATTTTCTGTGTGAAAATGGTGTTCATATGCCCACATAGATGGGAAAAAATGCACCTATAAAAAAGTTAAAAAATCATAGTGTCATGTGTCTTATAGTAACCCAACAGTTAAAATATGGAATATAGATGTAATTACATTTGAAAGGAGAATTATTAAGTTTTAAATGTATATAGATATATTATTACCGAGTCGGTGAACCCAATCCCTACGTTTAGGGCATCCTCTTTAGCACACGGATAACGACCAGTTGCATAGTATTTCTCTCTGACTTGGTCAAAAACCCAACTGTTGGGGCATATTTTTGGCATATTTTCTTTTAAATGACGAGGATAATGCACACTTCTACCATTCAATCATCTGAATTCTTTCTTGTCGCTATCTCATTTCATCCTATTTGTTCGTACAATGCGACCCACCGTTGTGTTGCTTCATAATTGTAAAGAACAAATTTTTTGATTACTTCAATTTCTACATTCGTTGATGAAATAAAACTGACATATAGTACATATGAGATCAAAATATACATTATATCAAAGTTCAACATGAATATTTACTTTGTGTAAATTTGAAAAATTATAAGTCGCTAACTCTTTATCAAGCGCCTTTTTCCATTCCTTTGGAGCAGCTCCCCTTCTCTTTTCTCTTCATCCCTTTGATCACCCCAAATCACTGCACCTGGTCTGTTGTCAATCTACTTGATGTAATCACTAGCATAATAGAAAGACTCATACGATATGTACCCCTCTACCATAGACCCCTTCGGGTTTTTCCCTTTTTCGAACAAAACATTTCAATTTCTTCATGTACCTCTGTAAGAAGAACATCCAACTACAAGAAACCACCCCAAATAATTCAACCTCATCTACTACATGGATTAGAATATGAACCTGAAAGTGCATGAAACACGTCAGAAGTTCCTTCTCAAACATACAAACAATCTCAGTTATCTCTTGATGCCACCGTGGAATGATAGTCACATGAATCTCCTTTGACGTGATCCAACGTACAAAATGTAGATAATTTAGATATGGCATGTCCAAGGTCTTGGGGAAATTCATGTTTCATATGGCCACGCACAAAAAAGGATATTGGCACTGGAAAGTTATAAACACGTGCAATAATATACCAAATTAGTTATGTTTTATGATCTCTACATGGGATAAAATTTAGTAATATAACAAATAATAAAGTCATGCTTTTGACATTATATGTACTCTTAGAAGATTCAAATGGTCATGCAATTTCAACCCCGAGAAATGGTCATCCATGGTGAAGCAATGCCGTAGTGAAGATGGCACCCTCACACCCATTATAACTTCCTTTGACAAAGAAATATCATATTTTTTTTAAATCCATGGGACATCACCTTCTTTGAAATACCATGAATTAGAGGGACCAGCACCTGCCTCTGATCTTGTACCTTCTAATAATCTTGGCCAATGTTTCTTTTTATATTTTGAAGTAATAAGATCTTTCCTAATAGCCAATGTGTCACTTTGTTTCAATGATATGTGCCTACATAAATAAGATGATTTTTTTTTTAAATATATGCATGGGATCTAATAAGTGGGTAATCTTAATATGCTCCCAATATGGTAGGTTATAAAAGATAGATTTCCTTTACATCCCAATGGGAAATTTCTCACCATAGGCGTCGAAGAATTATGGATCATCGAACATAGGCTCTCCATTTGAATCAAACATTTCTATTAACTCCTTCTCCTTCTCTCTCTCATATGATCTAAGCCATTCAGCTCATGTTGTTACTTGAGGCCTTTGGGTTCTCTCTCATTTATCATTGAAAGCGGATGCTGCTCTTCTGTAAGGGTGTTCTTTTGGGAGGAATACCCTGTAAGAGTCATACACTAGCTTTCCTAGGTAGTTCGACCATATAAATTTCAGAGAAGGTCCACAACATTTACATCCAAAATACGATTTTGTTACAAGACCTGCGATATTATTGTATACAATTTACATGCATGGCATGTTAAAGAATATGATGAATATCATAACAATTACAATGAATTAAATAACTAATATGCAAAAGAATATTGTTACATATATAAAAAAATCAATAAATAAGTAATTTACTAGAGCAAACTTCCAAGCCTGGATAATCATGTGTCATGTAAGCACATATGCCATACAATGTAAAACTCCTCTCTACTATAATGGGCCTTGATACATCGTATACATTTATCCCATCCCATAATTCCTTCAATTCATCTACTAGTGGTTGTAAGTAGACATCCATATTTTTCACTTGTCTTCTACCAGGGACTATGAGAGCCAACATAAGATTTTCATTCTTCATGAAAAACCATGGGGGGATATTGTTATTGATCACTACTATAGGCCAAAATGAATAGTTGGTTTTTTGGAGGGAATATAGGTTGACGCCATCCATGGCTATGCTGAGTCATAGACTTTGTACTTCATCCTCGAATTTTTCGAGCCATGTATCCTCTATATGCTTCATGGCTATTGAATCTTTTGGGAATCATATAACTCCCAACTCACTTCTGTGTGAGGCATTCCATCCCTACAACAAAGCTAGTACTTTGCAACGAAATAGCCTTTGAATCCATGGGATTGTAGGCATGTGCCTCAATATCTTAAAAGGAGGACCACATGATTTACCCTTCTTTTTTTTATTTATCATACCTGTCATGCCCACATTTCGGACATATCTCTTTTTCTGCATATTGTCCTCTATATAAAATAAAATCATTTGGACATGCATGATATGATATGTACTCAACACCCAACATTTTCAACAATTTCTTTACCTCTTCACAGCTAACGGGCAAGGCATTATCACTTGGAAGAACCTTATCTTTGAATACCCTATAATTGGTGATCATGGACAATATAAAATGTACATTAATTTTGATATAATTATTAACATTCAGAAAATTGACCATTTATAATGTTCATTGTGTGATTATATTTCTCAAAATATAGGGGAGGACTTTATGGTTATAAATTACCTCAAAATTTCTGAGAAACATGCATTAGACAAGCCAAAATTTTCTTTCAAGTTGTATAGTAACATCGTTATCCCCAACTAGGTATACTTTGACTAAATTCCAGGTCCAAAGAGAAGGGTGGTGGAAGAAAATTTAAGGCTTTCAAAAAAGGTGTCAACGATATGAACATCATCCCCTAGTTATCATCGTTCGAGAATGCATCTAACAACATTGTCTTCATGTCAGTCATATCCCGTAAGTCGTCATCCATACCAAGCTCTATTTTATTTCCTCCATTGCCAGATTGTGAGGAACTACTATTTTTGTATTAATTCCTAATTGGTGAATTTTGACATAGTGGGAATTGAATAGGTGGTTGATTCAACCATTCTTGATATCGTTCCTCTCCTATTTTTTCTCTTAATTCAACCTTCTCTCGACTTGACATTGTCGTGGGGTGCAACGGAAGATGGTAGCTAGGTCGCTCATCATCACTAGAATCCTAATCATTTCAAAAAATATATTTGAACATGATTAGTACAAAATCTATGATATCAATTAGTAAGCACGTTGAAAATGCATGATTAATTGGATTGACGTTGAAATAATTACATTAATATACCAAAAAATTATTTTTACCATCATTGTCTTAGGATTGTGGCTAGAAGATGCAATATTGTTACAATTGTCAGAGTGAAGCGGCTGTCCATTTTCATCTACCAAATCCACCTTGCGGTATGCTACTCCTGGTAAGAGCTTCCGACGTTTTGGAGTTGTTTGACTATTTTTTGCATCTGAACTCGATTCTAATTATGCATGAACCTGCAAATTTGTATACATTAATTATAAATTTCATTAAGCTGAGTGACATGGATAAAAAACATAAATTTAGTTATAAATTGAAAATATAAATAAAAGCTTAAGTAAATATTATGTCTTGAGATAGATAGGGAGAACTTCGCAATGGAATTTGAGAAAAATTATGGAACGAGATGGATTTTGAAGAATTTTCCATTCGATATAATTATGATATTTTCTCCTTGCATTTGAGCAAAATCAACAACAATTTTTTGTGTTCACACCTAAAATTAATTTTGGTGCCTTAAAAACGGACTTATTATTATCAATGCTAATGTACACATAACCACACCGGTGCATTTTAGTTACTGCGCACCAGTGCACTATTATTAATTGGCACACCGAATCTGAATAGCCACACATAAAAAAAAAACGCAACTATATTTTTTTAAAGTGAAAAAAAATTGGTAAATTGAAAAATCAGTGACAAAATATTTTCAAAAATGTAATTTCATAAAAAAATTCTTTAAATAGTATACACTTTTCATTATTTCATTATATTTGCAAAACATTTCAGGGAAAGATTTTCACGAGACATACCGGGAGGAGAAAGAGAGCATAAGATCAGTATGGAGCAATGAAATACTTTCGAACATAACTATTCAGAAAATCACAATTCCGAAACTCTGGTGATTCAAACCCTGTAGCATAGAATTTCAAACCAGCTGATTAAATTTTTTTCTTTTTTTACATTTTCTATAGTATTTTGTACGCAGTAAGTAAAAAATTTAAATTTAATGTTCATTTACAGAAAAAATTAAAAAAAATAAAATCTAAAAAATCCATTTTACACTAAACCCTTTATTCTTTTTGTTTCTACCCTTGCTTCTTCTTGTTTCTGTGATTTTAGAATTAGCGTTTTTCATTTTAAATTTATAGGGTTTGTATTGCTATATATATATATATATATATATATATATAGGCCTATGACATATAACCCATGAGATGACTTGCATAGTCGGATCCCAATCCATGTCAGCCCTTGCATGAATTTTTAAAAAAACTAAATTTTTTTACGAGGCGGGCCTATGTAAACTAGCGCACTGGTGCGTTTTTTTAACACAAGCCATCATGCACGTACTTTTTGGTAAAAAAAAACTATAAAAAAAATTTATTTAATCTGTGCGCCATATGTAAAATAGGGCACCGGTGCGCTATTTCATTATATCATACCGCGCAAGTACTTCTTCACAAAAACACTTTTTTATTTTATTTCTGTGTTAATCGGTGCACCGTTTAACATATAATGCACCAGGTCTCCTTATTGATAGAGAGCACCATATGGTGGTTTCCTGTTTGCATGGTGTGTTTATAAGAATATGTTACATCGCCCCCTCCACGACATCATATGCTACAAAAACTAACACTAGAGGATTTTTATTAATTTCTTTGTGTTAATCGATGTGTTGGTTAACATATAATGCATCGGTGCTCCTTTTTGGCATAGAGCACTATCTGATGTTTCTATGATTTTGGTCGTGTGTTTATAAGAACACCTCGCACCGACGTCACTGCGCACATAATTAAAGGCACACCGATTTCTTGATTAATTTTTTTCCTTAAAATTTTATGATCTATTTATAAAATATATTAATGAATGGTATGGTATAGGTTTCATATTGATAAATAAATGACTGACAAGAGATCAAGTCACAAAAACACTGATAGCGCATCAAGAAAAGAAAAAAATGCAAGTTCTTTGTAGATTCTTTATAAAAATTACTATTTTTGAACTATATGTAAGTTTAACTAATATGTATTGTTTATAGTGTATCACACATAGCCACAAAATGACGAATATCAATAAGATTATTTCCGATATAGGACTAGAAGAGCGTAAAATCTTGATGGAAAAATTGCAAAAGGATGAATCAGGTGAATGAAAAAATACTATCGATCCAATATGAGTTTCTTTTTTTATTTTTTATTAATAATATAACTAAAATTATTAGATAACATGTTTCAGACAATATATTAATTCACATATGTTTAATTCTCTACAGGGACCAACAACTCAGAAAAGGAATGTTGTTCTAAGAAAAGAAAAAAAATAGAACATGCAAATGAAAGTGAATTTCCCCTTAGCTCATATGGAGTGGTGTTGGAGGTTAACGAAAGGGGGAAATTTTTTTACAAAACTTTGAGGGATCTAGTTGAAAAATGTATATATGTTCTTTCCACTTACAATACAAAAATCAATCCAATGATTCCAAGAACCAAATTTTATCTAAACCACATGAAGAGTTTCCATAGAATTTGTCAATGAGACATGTCTTACTTTTAATAGAAAAAATGTACAACAACAAAAAAATAAGGAATGAAAAGTAATATTTCTTTAAATGTTTTTCTAGAATTACTTTTATATATTACTAGAAAGTAATCATTTATAAATATCACTTTTATTATAATTATTTTTCATATATCAATATAAAAATTAAATAGTTTATTATCACGTTACATTTTTAGGAAGATTATGAAAATATAAAAGATGAACGAGTTGATATCTGAAATATGCCAGGAGGAATGTCCAAAAAGGTGTACAAGGAGATGGTCAAAGAAATGGACATAATTGCATCGCACGAGGAGCCATCTCAAAAACAACATGCTTCAAATGTAATATGTAATCATTGAATTTTTTGATTAGGTACAATAAATAAACAATTTAGCATTAAATATTAATTTTCAAGTATTTTCTTGCAGAAAAGAAAAGAAAATGGAACTGATTCAGCACATAAAATAGGACGACAAGGAAGAAAAGGTTTCATATCTAAGTTTGTGAGGAATCGTTGCTTCCTTATAAAAACTTAACTAGATTTCATTTTTGCATATTTTAAGTTGTTTTACAACAATCATCATTGAATGTCTTCAAACATGTGCTAACATACAAAGAAGAGTCATCAAATGAATTGATTGACATTGGGTTAAATATGGGTTGTGAGCATATGTAGGCATATCAAAAATTAATTATGGAATTTGTAAGCATATATCGATCTTGTTTTACTTATCTTCATGTCTAATTAGTAGAACTAAAAAATATTTTATATTAAATATATGATTTGTTATGGGGTATAAAACTTGCAGTAAAAAAAGTATGGAATTGCACCAATAGATGAAATCTTGAAAGATGGAATGAAATTTGGTTTTGAAAGAATTTGTATAGTTCATGAGTCAATTTTTCTATGGTACGTCATTTATTTTCGATTGGCATTGATGTATATTATTTAATATTTAAATTTTCATTATTGTCACCAATGTATATACACTCATTACAGTTTATTTTTATGTTTTTAGCTGGAAGGTGAAGAAGAAGAAAACAATCAACACCGTGAAAAAAACATTCCTCAAAATAACCCAATTCATGGAAGTAGCTTGAGCAGTGATAGTAGTTCAGGCGAAGAATGATGATCATTATGTTTGGATATCAAAGCAAGACGTTGGATTTTTTGAAATATTTGTCTGTGAAATTAAACATTTTGTTAATGTAATGGACATAGTGTCCCTATTGAAAGACAAATAGATACCAATAACTCTCCTATTTTGTATGACAAAAAGTGTTATTCATATATATATAATAAAATATGTTTTAATTTATTCTATTGTGTTCTCCATTGTCGTTGTGAAATGTAACGCCACTGATTAAATATATGGATGATTAAATATTATAATGAAGAGATGTGAAATCTAATGATATAATATAACAAAATAATCCAAACATTACATTCAGATGCACTAATATAAATATAATTTATATGAATACTATTATAATATATGTGTCGTATTTTAATGAATAATGAATTTTAAAAAATCACAATAATTATGATATGGTATAAAAAATTAATCCAAACATCACATTCAAATGCACTAATAAAAATTTAATTAATATGAATACTGTTATAAGATATGTGTCAACTTTTGATGAATAATGAATTTTTAAAAATCACAATAATTGCGCTATCACAGGTCGATGTTTCTAAAAAATATAAAATGAACACTGGTGAGTGTCATTTAATGTGAACCGATGCATTTTTACGACCTACGGGCATGTTGTACTATACAACACCCCCCACTTACTTTCACTAAATGGGGACCCTTTAAAATAAATATAAATTTATAAGCTTGATTTTATCTTAGCCTAAGTCTAAAAATCTAGGAAATAAAGTTTTATTTCCCTTTTCTCTTTGATTTCTTAACACTCATCATAAATCGCATAACTTACAAGTGAATAAGTTAAAACATAAATAAAGTGTTGTGAGATCCGATATGCACTACAACTTCTTTTAGAGTCATATAAAATTCCTGTTACAAATGCTTTAAATGCCACTTTAAACAGAAATCGCATTATGCCTTTTAAAAACAATCAACTTATGAAAATTCGGTAAAGGTTGCGATGAGTCAAACCTGATGAATTAATAAAAGAAACAAGCATAAAACTCCAAAAACCTGATAAAACGCATCAGCATGACTATCGGTGACTGAAAACATAACTAATAGTAATGATTTAGAGTTGTGATATGTGATATTGATACTTATTACTCAGGTGTGCAAAATAATTCATATCTAATAAACCATTTATAATATCTAATGTCTTAAATTGATGGAATAGACATATTACGTAAAGGTGTGTAAGAGATTTGATAGGAATAATTATGGGTGATTAATGAAATTTAATGAGAATAAGGTTCGAAAGATTGATATCTACTTCGAGCATGTTTTGAATGATTGAGCATCGAATTTTTTATTATATTGTTTTAAATCTATCCTTATCTCCATTCATCTCAGATCTAAATTTTCTCTGTTCACTTGAATTTAGTGAACCGCCTAACGGAGTAAGGATAACTGGAATGACAAAGAAAGGCAAGGAAATTTCCCAAACATCAGCTATTGAAGACTCAGTCATGTCTTCGTTATTCTCAGATATGACCTGCAACAAGGATTGTGACAGTTCCTCATGGGACAAAATGTACCAACTCTTCAAGGATTAACATCCAAGGGTAATAGTCAAAATTGCTACAACATATGCGTCACTTTCCTCAGACCCGTCTTATTTCAACGTTGCATGCTCATTTCTTCACAAAGTAGCAACGATGTTGAAGATTTTCCCCTACAAAAATATGGTTGAGTAGGTAATTTACCACCTTAACATAGCATATATGAAATTTAAGAATTCAAAGCTGGAGAATATTGGTTCATTCATGGCAGAAGATTTGAGGACAATGTACCACTTACCCATGCCAGAACAGAATTATGGCAAAGCTTTTGTTCAAAGCTTGACAAAGAAACATACAGACCTGATGAAAGTTATAAAGGGATGGAAGGATGACCAAGGCAAGCTGAAATGGGACAAACTCGGTATGTACCCAATAGCACAATTACCCTCCCCTTATTTCTATGTTGCTAGAATGTTATGTAGATTATTTTCAAATCGAGATACTACTAGTTTTTATGTAGACTGGGTCTCGTTAATTTACGCAATCGTCAATTCATCAATTATGAATTGGGCGAATATTGTTTCTGATAATTTCGCGAGAAATATCATGGATTATAAAAGTAAAAGAAGTGTTTCTTCTAGGGAAATACCCCCCTTTTACATGAGTGCCTATGTCATGGATTCAATTTGCTTCTGTTCAAATTTTCATACCATGGGATGGAAATGGACAACCCAAGACCCCACTCCAATCAAAATTTACCATAGAGCCCTTTGGAAGTCAGATTTTGATTCACATTTTTATATAATTTTTAATGGAGTCATGCTACCTATGCATCAGATTATCTTTAATGAGAAAGCCCCTAGAACTTCTAAAGAGGCTAGTACAGACATTTTTCTCATTTCCAGAAGGTTTTCCGAAGAGAGTTTTACCTATATCATAGTTTTTGGGATTTATGCTTCTCCCCACATATTGCCCTATTATGTTCTTGATAAGTTACTTGCTTAGGAAATTTCTTAACAACTTGTAGTAAGTGGTGTTTCTAAGAGACTCAAAGATGCCAAGAAGGCCATTTGGCCTGATTTCCCTTTGCAGTGTGGTACTTTTTCACTTTTCTATATTTGTCATACATTCAAGGAAGTTTCAAATATCACTTTATTAAATTTGAATGTAATGCCAAAGAGGCCATACAACCCCAATGATGTGGTTAAGAATTTCACCAATGAGGTGAAATTAAAACCTTTTCTGAAAGAGATAGACATGCTTGATGATTTCTTTCAAGGAATTTAGAAATTCACAAATGTACTAAAAAATGCATCCAGTCAGCTTAGTCAAAATGAATTTGAATCTTTCCAAACATATAGAAATAAGAGCCTGGAAAGAATTCCTTTGTATTTATTGTTTATAGAAAATGTCAATAGACTGAATCCAAGCATTAGCCTATATAATGAAGCCAGAGACATGTTTGAAGATGAATCTCAGGAGAAATATAATTATGAGTCAGGATAATCACAACATAATTCTCATAATTCGGATCACTCTGATAATGAATCCAAAAAATGGAATGAGAACCCAGACAAAGTAATTGATAAAGTAATCAAAGGAAATGAAATGCAAGGGGAAGGAGGAATTAATGGAGTTGGATCATCTTCCCATGAAATTCAGCATATCTAGAATACATCCGATTAGGTAGAGAAGTCTCAACCAAAATATTTGAAGAACGAATGGGAAAATTTTTCCAAGGCACTACAAAAGCCACAAAAAAATCCTAATACTGATTAAAATACCCATTTCCAAATGCCAGAACATTCTCAGAAATTAATGGAAACTCTAATTCCACTACAACAGGTACTTGAATTTCATGATCAAGAGATCATTCTGGCCTACCCTACAAAGTAGATTGTTTTACAGATTGAATAAATACCCTCACTATATGTCTTCTAACGTCCTTTTCATAAGGCTATGGTTAAGAGAATAAAAAGGAGAATAATGGATGATATAGTTTCAAATCTTACGAATGAATCTATTTATGTTCTATGGAAGGATCCTCTCACTGATTCTACTGAACATTTAACCAATTTATCACAGTTTGTAGGGGCATGTGCTACTGCCAATATTGACAAGGCTCGTAACGTTCAATTGTTACCGAAGAAAAGAGGAGACAAAGTACAAGAGTTAGAGAGACTCTTATAGCAAGAAAATTTTTAACTCCATCAGGCAGATGGAATTGAAAATGTCTCAATTTCAAAAGGATTTTGAAAGATTAACTTTGTAGCATCAGGTGTAACTTACGAAAAAGGAAACGTAACTTGAAGCAACAACGAAAAAATTAAAAATCTAGCCTCAGGTAGAGAAATTCATAAAAGAATCACTGGAAATGAATGTAAAGCTAAAGCAACAACAAGAAGTATTTTGTCAACAAGATTCAATCACCAACCCTTATTGTAATTCAAGTAAAATCCTCATCCAACGAGTGGCTAACAGGAGACTTGAGTGTGAGAAATTGAAAGGAATATTAAAGATTTCATTTAGTGGCAAGAATCTGACTTTGGAAAGAAAGATAATCTACCTCAGATAGATGAATTTCACAAGGAAAATTTATTTAAGTATTGGGAAGTACAGTTGAGACAATCAGAAAAGGCAGCAGGAAAGGCATCAAGGTTAACAAATGAAATTACTAAATCTGTTAATGAACATCTGTTGAAAACTGAGCTTATTAAAGATCCCACAACTGAGGTGCTCTCATAACTTAGGTCATTAGAAGAACAGTGGAAACAAAGGACAAAGATGCAAGAAGAAATTATTAAAAAGTGAATAATTTTGATCAAGAAAATATCATCAATGCATCACTCTTCAGGCATTAACTGATTCAAAAAATAATTTGTAGCCAGCATTTTTGAATGCAATATTCAAAGGCCAGATCAAATCGGGAATTTCGCAGACATCTTAGCTTAAACCTATGCTATATATTTGATAGCTTCGAAATCAAATGCACAAAGAGGATCAGAGCTCATAGTCATGTTGTTACTTCATTTTCCTAAATTGTAGTTTAAGTTTGCTCTTTACGAGGATGGTTGTTTGAAACCTCCTCTATTTTTATGTAATAATATGTTTTTAAAATTATGGTAGTTTAATATTTAAACTCTTCTCATGCATTTAAAGAAGGGTCGAGAAATTTGTCAAAAATTTTGCAAAGAATGCACTTCTTTAACTTTTTAAATTCTTTGATGGATTAATGGAACACAATTTGTTATCTTTTTTGACATTTGAATTTGTTTAAGTTATTTTGCACTATTGTACTCTTTAAATTGGTTGAAAGTGAAGAGGAGCATAAAAATACAGTCATTTTATATGTGTAGGATTTCGTATATATGGTACTTCTACACGTTATAAGAATTTTTGCTTTCTATATTGACAGTTATCTTTTTATCTGCATTATATATATGAATTGTTATCATAAATAAATGTTAAATGCACTTATGCACTGATATTTGCCTATGATTTATTATCTGATATATAATCACACATATGAATGTGATATACATTACACAATTATTTTAATCAAACTATTTTGTTAAAATAATCATATTTACATAATTTTCATCTCTTTCAACTGTTAAATAATCTTCATTACTAATAGTTGGAAGATATCTTTTAAAAATTCATAAAGGAAGAAACACCCTGGGTATATAGTAGAATAGATAGTGTCAGATAAATGCATATTATATATTAAAAACACTTCAAATTTACATGTTATATGAACAAAACACACCCCAAAATCATCCTTATTGGGAAACTGGTCCCTTTATCCCTAGTCGGATCCACCACACCAAATGGAAAAGGACTTTATTTAAGGTCTAGACTGGGTGGCTTTCCCCCATGTTGTTGCAACGGAATTCTGAGGCCTCAACATTTTGGCGCTAGAAGGAGGGCCAATTGTGAATGGAAAGAAGATATGATCAATCTAAAAGTCAATCTAAGTGTCTCTATCCCTCTAGATCACCTTCAAATTCTAGAACATTAGCTAGATCTAAATATTTATGATCTGAAGTCTAACATCCCTCTCCTAATTCTCTTAGTGAAACTCAACCAATACCATTTCCATATTTTCATCAAAATTCCTTAGAAGCTCATTCTTTGATAGAAAATTTAGAGAGGGTATCCATTTTTGCTGAAAATTTTGAAACTTCTCAATCATCCAAGATTATTTTTTCATCCTCCTTACAATCCAAAAGAATATTAACTCGATTAGAAACTCGAAAGACATAAATTCGTCCTTTTGAATTTCCATCGATACTTCTCAAAGGAAGATAAGGAATATTGAATCCAAGTCAATCACCAACAAGGTATTCTCTAATAATACACCCCATTCACCTCCATTACCTTTGAATACTTCCACAAATTACACTCCAAAAATCAGTGTTACTTTAACTATTTCCAATACACAAACTAATATTCCTTCAACTAGTTCTAGCACTCACCCTGCCTCTTCTTCAACTCAAACTCAATCCATCACATCCACCCAATGTCCAATGGCAGGCCAAGTAACTCCACCAAATGTGCAACCATGGAACAATCTAGGGGTTGTACAAATTCTTACTCCTCTTGATCCTCTCCAAAAATATCTTGAAAGATGGTTACCTAAATTGAATCCCGATGATGGTCTTCTAGTTGAAGAACACATTCATAATTACATGTTAGCCATTAATTTAAAGGAGGTGGTTGAGGAAGATTTTTTTGTAAGATTATTTCCATATACCCTCACAGGATCTATAGGATCCTAGTACTTTTCATTACCTTCTCACTCTATAACTAGCTGGAATAACTGCATCACTCATCAATGATTTATCAAATCTAAAGGCTAAAATAGGGGAGAAAATAAAATATTTTAATTCAATATTTAATAATTTTCTCAAAAAATTCCCTGCTACATCAATTCCTGGTGTAGAAGTTCAAATTGAGTGGTATCTTTCATCTCTCCCATCTAATATAGTCATTTTTGTTGATAGAGAAAAATTGTCGACATTGGCAGAAAATATGAAGAAATATTTATCTGTAGAGAAACGCATAATATCTCTTGAAAATAAGTATTCCCAAGAAGATAGGAAATCGACGAAAGTATCCTTCAAATATGACTCAAAAAAGAAGCCATCCAAGGACCCTTTCAAAGTAGAAGGTCTTGAGAAAGTTTTAAAGACTATCACAAATGAAATGGAAGATATCAAGAAACAAGTTGTTGAAAGTTATAATTCAAAAAAGACTTGCAAAGCCTTTAAGAGAAAACAATCTTCTAATTCTCAACTGCCCAATATTATATCTAATGCTGAATCTGATCAAGATACAGATGAAGAGCAAACATAAGAAGAAGAAACTGAAGTAGAAGAAGAAGTTGAACTAAATGGAATGTGGGATTTTATCCTACCAAATGAGGAACAACAAGAAGCTTTACCTGTGAGTATAAAGAGCAAGAATACCACTGAAGAAATGCAACCAAATTAGAAACACAAAAATTCAACGCCTGCTAAAGATAAAACAAGAAGTAAAAAGTCTACATCTAAGACAATGGCCTATGTAAACAATGGTAGTCTTTGAGACCATTGACTATAATGTAGTTGAAGATATGAAAAAGACCAAGGCTAAAATTTCAATTCATGAACTTACTAAGCTAAAACAACAACATAATATTTTACTTAGAGATTTGAATGCAGTTCTTGCTTTAGCCTTACCTCCTCCAGTAGTAGTCCAAGCTGCTAATAAAATGGGAAACCTCCTTCCCCTTCAACTAAAATAGATGCTATAGATTTGATTATGATAGGAGATCAATCCATCTCCCATACTCCCCCATTTCTTTTAACCTATGATATCTATAATAAAAACGTCCATAATTGTTTAACAAACTTTGGGGCCTCCTCTAATATTATGCCAAAATGTGTATGTGCTAAGTTGAACATAACTCCTCTGAGTTCTCATGTTCATATAGTACAACTTGATAGAAATGAAACAGAGGTTGTAGGAGAAATAAATTATGTCTCTTTCAGATTGTCCTCAAACCCTAAGGTTGCCCAGATAATTGATATATTGGTGGTTGATATTCCTGAGTTTTACGGTTTTGTATTAATCGGAGACTGGTCTGAAAATAGTCATGGAGATTTTGTAATAGACTGGTCGTATATGTGGCTACCACACAATGGAAAGCCAAATCAAATTCAAGTAGACCGAGAAAAATTCATGAACCATATAGTCATTGATCGTGAAGGGATAAACGAGCTAGTAGCATTCAATAATAATACTATTGGAAATTACTTGGCGGAATCATTTCTTGAAAATTTTAACACTTCCCATCACCCTTTTTCAATAATGCAGTTATCTCTCAAATCGAGATTTTTTCCCAGACATACACTTCTAAATGTAAATTTTTTTTAGATAAACCAATAGTTAATTATTTATTTTTGATTCGTTATTTTGATGGTTCTAAATCAAAAGATGGTGCAGGAGCTGGATGTATTTTAATAAGCCCATAAGGAGAAAAATCCATGTTAGTCCGCATACTTGAATTCGATTGCACAAATAATATAGCAGAATATGATGCACTAATCCAAGGATTTTACAAAGAAATTGACATTGACATCAAATATCTGAAAGTCCTAGGAGATTCAGAAATCATTGTCAAACAAGTAAGAAGTACTATCCATTTTCATTATGGAGATTTAAATCATTACCAATCATTAGACCAAGTATTGACTACTTATATCTTAGCTTTCAATATTTCTTCTATAACCAGAATACAAAATGCTAGTGCAGATTTATTGGCTAATGTAGCATCGAAATTAATTCCATCTCAAAAATTTAGTCCCGATAGATTTTCCATCGAATTTATTTTTAGACCATCTGTTCCTGACAATATTACCAATTGGAGAGTTTTAATCATGATTCTGATATCATATATTTCCTTACATTTGAAGGATCTTATGATAATCAAATTCTAGATGAAAATGAACATGACACTCAGATAAAGGATGAACAAGATTAAAATCCAGTTCCTAAGTCATTTATCAAATTAGAAGACCTTTATTTTAAAAAACATAGGTTTAAAAGAGTTACTAATTTGAAAACTCAAAGTTTAAACTTAAGATTTGAGTTAGTAAATCTCAAAACTAATGATAGACCATAAAATGTCAATTTAGGTCTTGGTCTATCTTCTAATGAAATATTATCATTTATCAAGTTATTTTGAACTCACAAAAGTGTTTTTTCTTGGGATTACATTGATCTTAAAACATATGAGACTTCTTTTATTCAACACATTATTCCTATGATTTCAGAAGAAAAACCTATAGAACAAAAGTTAAGGAAAATTCACCCGAATCTTGACAATCAAATCAAAAAAGAGTTGAACAAACTCCTAAAAGAAAATATTATATTTCCTGTTAGACATTCTAAATGGGTTTCAAATTTGGTTCCTGTCAAGAAGAAAAATGGCGACATTAGGATTTTTATTGATTTTAGGAATTTGAACAAAGCATGTCCGAAGGACAATTTTCCATTACCAACCATGGAAAAAATGTTGCAAACAGTAGCTGGTTTTGAACTTATGTATTTTCTAGATGGATTTTCAGCATATTAAGAAATTCATGGTTATTTATTTACATGGAATTACAATCATTTCTAGAAAATAAACCAATCATGCGAATGACCTAAACCAAGTCTTTGAGCGATGTAAAAATTATGGAATTTCATTAAACCAAAAAAAATCATATTATGCTTTAGATAAAGGAAAAATTTTAGGATTCATTGTGTCTAAGAGAGGTATCTATATCGATCTTGAAAGAATCAAAGAGATTAAAAGAATTTGTTTCCCTCATAACAAGAAAAATATGCAGTCATTTCATGGACATAAATTTTGTAAACCATGATTAAGAAAAATTGAGTCTTTAAGTGGGGACACAACGAAAGAGAAGAATTTTATTTAATCAAACAATCCATTATCAATGCTCCATTTCTGACTACACCCAATTTTCTTAATTATTTTACTTTATATACCTTTTCATTAGATACATCTTATGTTGTTGTTCTTGCACAACTTAATGACCAACAAAGTGAAGCACCAATGTCATTTTTCAGTTCCAATTTGCAAGGTGCAGAACAAAATTATTCATCTATTGAGGAACAAGCATTTGCTGTCTTTAAAGCTATAAATTATTTTAGGCCATTTCTCCTCAAAACACACACCAAAATTATACTTCCATTCTATTGATTGAGACAACTATTTATGCAAAGAGAATTAGGAGAGAAAAGGGCTAACTAGGTTATTGCCTTACAAGAATATGATGTAGAAATTAGACCTTCTAAAATTGTTAGAGGTCAAGGATTTTGTGGAATTCTACCAGGAGCATCTCATTTATCATTAGAGGAATATTCAGGTAATAATGTGAAAATATCAGAGGTAAGCCTCAACGAGGTGTAATATCAATACGCTGATCTCAAGTTTTATTTGAAAAATGGATATGCCCCAACTCAACTCAGTTATAAAATAAAACGTGCTTTGAGATTAATGGCCAAGCAATATGAAATAATCAATGATGTATCGTTTAGAAGAAACCTTGATTCTTTGTTATTAAAATTCTTAGAGAAAAATGAAGAAAAGAATGTTTTGCAGAAACTCTATGATGGACCAGCTGGAGGACATTTTGGAGGAAATACAACATCACATAAAATCCTTCATGTTGGTTACTATTGGCCAACACTTTTCAAAGATGCTCATGAATATGCAAGGAAATGAAAATTTTGTCAAAGCGCATCTAGAAGAGAAAGGAAACTAGCTTTCCCATTACAACCAGCTAATATCGAACAACCATTTGAGAAATGGGGATTAGATATAATCGGTGAGATTGTTCCTAAATCTTCCAAATAGCATAAATATATTCTCACAACTACAGATTATTTTAAAAAATAGGTAGAGGAAATTCCGCTAAAGGTAGCCAACTCTGAGAATATTATTGAGTTTATTGATCAATTTATCATAATGAGGTTTGGTTTACCCACTTCTTTAATGTTCGATAACGCATATTATTTCTGAGGAGCTGCTATGATACAATTTTCAATCAAAAGAGGTTTTAAACTCAAATATTCTACTAATTATTATCCGTAAGGAAATTATTTAGTGAAATTCACAAATAAAAACCTTAATAGAATCATCAAATGAACTGTTGATCAAAACCAACGAAATTGGCACATGTCATTAACATTTTCTCTTTGGGCAGGCCAAATAACTTAGAAGGCCTCCATTGGCACTTCTCCATTCAATCTTGTTTATGGAAAAGAAGTTGTTCTTCCTACCAATGTAGGTATTCCTTCTCTTTCCTTAATTCAATTTATTGGTGAATCCCCTTCTTATTCCTTACAAGTAACACAATTTCAAATTATTTAGCTTGAAGAACAAAGAGAAAAATTTGAAGCTACACATGCACATCATCAACAGATAGTTAAAGCTTCATTTGATACAACTTTTATCACTCCAAAAAACTTTCAAATTGGTGATCTGGTATTTAAATGGGAAAAATAACATGAGTAAAAAGGTAAACACACCAAATTTCAAAGACTGTGGCTAGGTCCATTTCAAATCATTGAAGAAATAGGCCCATCAACATTTTGATTGCAAGATCTATCAGGAGAAAGATGTTATTTTCCTCTTAATGGGAAGATTTTAAAGAAATACTTTTCATAGGAGGTAACCCCTTCTATTCCTTGTATATTACTGTCTTTTATTTCCTTAGGAAAATAAAAGTTGCATAGTATTGATTTTTGGCTTTTCAAGTAAACATCTCAAAAAATATTTTTGATTTATCGCTTATAGAAATAAGAATTGTTAAGGAAACAATCTAAACATTCGAATATAAAATAGATTATGTTTTACTGAAAGATTAAATTTCACTGAAGTTATTTATTCCCCGATGAAATCTCATATTTATAAAGCATGGTTACTCTGTTATAAGTCATGAAAAGAAACTTTAACATAGTAAGGACTCTTTTACAGATAAGCAATCTTAAAACTCTAAAAATTATCATCCATAATCCTCAAAAGGACCAATGATTCACCCAATTCGGGAAACTTATCAATTTTTAGAAAGTAATTCAAAAAATTATACGAAAAATCTTAGAAGATAATAAGTCTCATCAAGAGCTTGTTTACCATCTTCATAGGGAAACAATTGAACTGACATTACCAATATTGCCTACCAAAACAGGGTAATGACTTGAGATTATATCAAAAGAACAAGGGGGCTCATCAAGAGCCAGCTTGAATTTAATTACAACCAATGAATGGAATTATCAATATTTTTTTACCAAGCCAATACAATGGCTTTTAAGTAAATAAAATACAATAGCAAATATCTACAAAAAAAAAACAAGTTCCGAAAGAGATCAAGTATACAAAATTGAACTTATTTTTCACAATTATAAGAATCACTGGATGGGACAATGAATCATTGTTGGGTGAAAGGTAAACTTGCCAAAAGATTAAATTTCCTATTGGATCACAACCTATACCTATGATAAAATAGTATATATTTATAAAGCTAATTTGAAAGAGACACCTGCTCCATATTTCTGAACTTAGTAAAGATTGATATAGATACTCATAATTTTATTTTTAAAACAAGAATTCTTATGAATTATAATTAAGAGAGATTTTCTTACTTGGTGAGATGTTATTTATTGAAATTCATTCCTACAACTATTTTTCATTTTCAAAAAAGATTTTATAAATTAAAAAAAAACTAATCAGATATAGCTTGTTCTCCCAAGTGAATCGCCAATTGTTGTACTATACAACACCCCCCATTTACTTTCACTAAATAGGGATCCTTTAAAATAAATAGAAATTTATAAGCTTGATTTTATCTTAGCCTAAGTCTAAAACTTTAGGAAATAAAGTTTTATTTCCCTTTTTGCTTTGGTTTTTTAGCACTCATTGAAAATCGCATAATTTACAAGTAAATTAATTTAAAACACAAATAAAGTGTTGCAAGATGCGATATGCACTACATATTTTTTTCGAGTCACAAAAAATTCCCGTTACAAATGCTTTAAACAATGCTTTAAAATAAATCGCATCGTGCCTTTTAAAAACAGTCAACTTATGAAAATTCGGTACAGGTTGCGATGAGTCGGACCCGACGAATTAATAAAAGCAACAATCATAAAAATCTAAAAATCTTATAAAACGCATTAGCACGATTCCTTAGCACATTTCACATTTTGCAACAAATAACCAAATGTGATTTTTATTACCATATGAAAATTGCGATCAGCGATTTGTGCAGATCGCATTTCACGAAATTCATTGGTGATGGAAAACATAACTAATAGTAATGGTTTAGAGTTGTGATATGCGATATTGATTATTATTACTCAAGCGTGCGAAATCATTCATATCTAATCAACCAGATATAATATCTAACATATTATATTGATAGAATAAACATATTACGCAAATCTGTGTATGAGATTTGATAGGAAGAATTATGGGTGATTAACAACATTTAATGGGAGTAAGGTTCGAAATATTGATATCTACTTCGAGCGTGTTTTGAATGATTAAGCACCAGATTTTTTGTTATATTTTTTTAACTCTATCCTTCTCTCCATTCATCTCAGATCTAAGTTTTCTCATTTAAGTTGAATTCAGGAAACCGCCTAACAGAGTAAGGATAACTGGAATGACCAAGAAATGCAAGGAAATTTCCCAAACATCAGCTGTTGAAAACCTACAACAAGGATTGTGACAGTTCCTCATGGGAGGAAATGTACCAACTCTGTGAGGATGAAAACCAAGGGTAATAGCCAAAATTTCTACAGTAGATGCTTCAGTTTCCTCAGACCTAGCTTATTTCGACGTTGCATACTCATTTCTTCACAAAGTAGCAATGAGACCGAAGATTCTCCCTTACAGAGATATGGTTAAGTGGGTAAGTGACTACATTAACATAAAATATAGGACATTTAGTAATTCAAATTTGGAGAATATTGATTGATTCACGACAAAAAGTTGAGGATAATGTACCACTTATCCATTCCACAATAGAATTATGACAAATCTTTTGTACAAATATTTACAAAGGAACATACAAACCTGATGAAAGTTATAAAGGGATGGAAGGATGACCAAGGAAAGTTGAAACGAGACAAACTCGGTATGTACCCGATATCACAATTACCCTCCCCTTATAGCAATGTTGTTGGAATGTTGTGTAGATTGTTTTCAAAGGCAGATACTACTAGGTTTTTTGTATACTAGGTCCCATCAATTGATGCAATCGTCAGTTCTTCAATTTGGAATTGGGCGAATATTTTTTCTAATAATTTGGCCAGAAATATCATGGATTAGAGAATTAAAATAAGTGTTTCCTCTAGGGAAATACCCTCCTTATACATGAGTTCCTATTTCATGGAAGCAACTTTCTTCGGTTCAATTTTTCCTACCATGTGATGGAAATGGAAAACCCAAGATCCAACTCCAATACATATTTACCACAGAGCCCTTTGGGATTCAGATTTTCATTTACATTTTTATAAAATTTGCAATGTATTCATGCTACCTATGCATCAGATTATATTTAATGAGAAAGCCCCTATGATTTCTAAAGAGGCTAGTACATACATTTTTCCAATTTCCAGATGGTTTTCCGAAGAGAATTTTACCTATATCAGAATTTTTGAGAGTTATTCTTCTCCCCACATCTTGCCCTATTATTTTCTTGATAAGTTACTTGCTATGGAAGTTTATTACCAACTTGTAGTAACTGGTATTTATAAGCAACTCAAAGATGCCGAGAAGGCCATTTCGCCTAATTTCCCTTTGTAGTGAGGTACTTTTGCACTTTTTGATATTGGTCATACATTCAAGGAAGTTTCAAATATTAATTTATTAAATTTGGCTTTAATTCCAAAGAGGCTATACGACCCCAATGATGTGATTAATAATTTCACCACAGAGATAAAATTAAAACCTTTTCTGAAAGAGATAGATATGTTTGATGATTTATTTCAGGGCATTAAGACATTCAAAGATGTACTAAAAAATGCATCCAATCAGCCTAGTCAAAGTGACTTTGAAGATTTCCAAACATATAGAAATAAGAGGCTGGAAATAATTTGTTTCGATTTATTTTTTATAGAAGATGTCAACAGACCGACTCTAAGCACTAGCCTAGATAATGAAGCCAAAGACATGTCTAAAGATGAATCCTGGGAGAAATATAATCACGAGTCAAGGAAATAACAACATAATTCTCATAATTCGGATCACTCTGATAATGAATCCGAAAACAAGAATGAGAGCCCAGAAAAAGTAATTAATAAAGTAATAAAATGGATTGAAATGAAAGAGAAAGGAGGAATTAATGCAGCTGGATCATCTTCCCAAGAAATTTAGCATATCTAGAATACATCCGATCAGGCAGAGAAGTCTCAGCCAAAATATTTGAATAATGAATGGGAAAAGTTTTCCAAGGAACTGCAAACGCCACAAACAAATCCTAATACTAATCAATCTATCAGTTTTTAAACACTAGAACATTCTGTTGTACTATACAACACCCCCCATTTACTTTCACTAATTGGGGACCGTTTAAAATAAATAGAAAAATTATAAGCTTGATTTTTTCTTAGCCTAAGTCTAAAACTTTAGGAAATAAAGTTTCTTTCCCTTTTCGCTTTGATCTCTTAGCGCTCATCGCAAGTTGCATAACTTACAAGTAAATAAGTTAAAATATAATAAAGTGTTGTGGGTTGTGATATGTGCTATAACCCTTTTTCGAGTTATATAAAATTTCCGTTACAAATTCTTTAAACCTCGCTTTAAAAATAAATCGCATCGCTCCTTTTAAATACAATCAACTTATGAAAATTAGGTAAAGGTTGGGATGACTCGAACCCGATGAATTAATAAAGAAAAAATCATAACACTTCATAGATCCGATAAAGCACATTAACATGATTCCTTAGCGCGCTTCGAATTTCACAACGAATAACCAAATGTAATTTTTATTCCCGTATGAAAATTTCAATCGGAAATTTTGGAGATCGCATTTTGCAAAATTCTTCGGTGACAGAAAATATAACTAATAATAACAATTTAGAGTTGCGATATGCGATATTGATACTTATTATTCTAGTGTGCAAAATGATTCATATCTAATCAAGAGGATATAATATCTAACATCGTAAATTGATAGAATATACATATTACGTAAAGGTGTGTAAGAGATTTGATAGGAAGAATTATCGGTGATTAATGACATTTAATAGGAGTAAGGTTCGAAATATTGATATCTACTTCGAGTGTGTTTTGAATGATTGAGCGCTGTACTTTATATTATATCGTTTCAACTTTATCCTTCTCTCCATCTAATATCTAAGTTTTCTCTGTTCACTTGAATTCAGGAAACTACCTAACGGAGAAAGGATAACTAGAATGAACAAGAAAGTCAAGGAAATTGCCCAAACATCACCTATTGAATACTTAGACATGTCACCCTTATTCTAAGATATCACCTGTAACAAGGATTGTGGCAGTTCCTCATGGGAGGCAATGTACCAACTCTTCGAAGATGAATAGCCAAGGGTAATAATAATAATAGCTACAACAGACGTGTCAGTTTCCTCAGACCCATCTTATTTCAACGTTCCATGCTCATTTCTTCGCAAATTAGCAATGAGGTCGAAGAATCTCCCCTACATAGATATGGTTAAGTGTTAATTTCCCACCTTAACATAGAAGATAGGAATTTTAAGAATTCAAAGATGGACAATATTGGTTTGTTCACGGCAGAATATTTGATGAAAATGTACCACTTACCCATCCCGTAGTAGAACTATGACAAAGATTTTGTCCAAATTTACAAAGAAACATATAGACCTAATGAAATTTATAAAGGGATGGAAGGATGACCAAGGCAAGCTAAAATGAGACAAACTCAGTATGCACCCGATAGCACACTTACCCTCCCCTTATTGCTATGCTATTGGAATGTTATGTAGAATTTTACAAAGAGAGATACTACTAGGTTTTTCATAGGTTGGGTCCCGTTAATTGACGCAATCGTCAATTCTTCAATTATGAATTGGGAAAATATCATGTTTGATAATTTGGCCAGAAATATCATGGATTATAGAAGTAAAAGTATTGTTTCCTCTAGGGCAATACCCCCTTTTTACATGAGTGCTTATGTTATGGACACAATTTTATTTTTTTCAAGTTTTCCTACCACGGGACAGAAATGGACAACCCAAGACCCACTCCAATCAATATTTACCATAAATCCTTTTGGGAGTCAGATTTTTATTTACATTTTTACAAAATTTGGAATGGATTCATGCTCTCTATGCATCGGATTATATTTAATAAGAAAGCCCCTAGGATTTCCAAATATGCTAGTACATATATTTTTCCCGTTTACAGATTTTTTGTGGAAGAAAATTTCACATATGTCATATTTTTTGGGAGTTATGCTTCTCTGCATGTCTTGCCCTATTATGTTCTTGACAAGCTACTTGCTAGAGAAATTTCTTACCAACTTGTATTAAGTGGTATTTATAAGAAACTAAAAGATGCCAAGAAGGCTATTTGGCCTTATTTCCCTTTGTAGGGCGGTACTTTTTCAATTTTTGATATTGGTCATACATTCAAAGAAGTTCCAAATATTAATTTGCTAAATCTGGCTGTAGTGCGAAAGCGGCCATATGACCCCAATGATGTGATTAATAATTTCACCACAGAGCTGAAATTGAAACCTTTTTTGAAAGAGATAGATATGTTTGATGATTTCTTTCAAGGCATTGAGAAATTCACAAATGTACTAAAAAATGCATCTAGCCAGCTTAGTCAAAATAACTTTGAAGCCTTCCAAACATACATAAATAGGAGATTGGAAAGAATTCCATTGGATTTATTGTTTATTGAAAATATCAACATACCAACTCCAAGTATTAGCTTCGATAATGAATCCAAAGACATTTCTAAAGATGAATCCCAAGAAAAATCTAATCATGAGTCAGGGCAATTGGAACAAAATTCTCAGAATTCAAGTCACTCAGATAATGAATCCGAAAATAGAAATAGGAGCCCAAAAAAGGTAATTGATAAAGTAATCAAAGAGGTTGAAATGCAAGAGGAGGGAGGAATTAATGGAGCTAGATCATCTTCCCAAGAAATTATGCATATCCAAAATACATCTGTTCAAGTAGAGAAGTCTCAACCAAAAAATATGAAGAATGAATGGGAAAATTTTTCAAAACCACTGCAAATGCCACAATCAAATCCTAATACTGATCAATCTACCATTTTTCTTCATAAGGTTGTAGTTAATAGAAGAAAAATGAGAAGAATATATGATACAGTTTCAAATCTTACAAATGAATCTGTTGACATTTTGTGGAAGGATCCTGTAGCTGATCCTACTGAACATTTAACCAAGCTATCACAGTTTGTAGGAGAATATGCTACTGCCACTATTGAAAACGTTACTGAAGTTCAATTTTTACTGAAGACAACAGAAGACAAATTACAAGAATTAGAGATACTGTTAAAAAAAGAAAATTTTAACTCCAATAGGCAGATGGAATTGAAAATGTATGAATTCCAAAAGGATTTTGAAAGATTAACGTTGCAGCATTAGGTGTAACTTGCAGAAAAGGAAACAAAACTTGAAGCAACAATGAACAAATTAAAAACCCATCATCATGTAGAAAAAATCATAAGAGAAGCACTGGACATGAATGCAATGCTAAAGCAGCAACAAGAAGTATTTTGTCAACAAACTTCAATCACCATGTCTTATTGTGATTCAAGTAAAATCATGATCCAGCAAGTGGCTAACATGAGACATGAGTGTGAGAAAATTGAAAATAATATTAGTGAGTTCATTCAGCGGGAAGCATCTGACTGAGGAAAGAAAGTTGAATTAAATCTGATAGATAAATTTCACAAGGAAATTTTATTTAAGGATTGGAAAGCACAACTAAGACAAGCATACAAAGCAGCGACAAAGGCATCAATGTTAAAAAATGAAATTACTGAATCTATTAATGAACATCTTTTGAAAGTTGATCTTATCAAAGAGTCCACATCTGAAGTGCTCTCAGAAATCAAGCCATTAGAATCAAAGTGGAAACAAAGGACAAAGATGCAGGAATAAATGATGAAAAATGTAAATAAATTTGATCAAGAAACTTATTGGAATTTATCCGATCAAACCTTATCATCAGTGCATCACTCTTCAGTCATTAACCGATTCAACAAAGAAGTCATAGTCATCAATTTCAAATGTAGTATTCAAGGGCCAGATCAGATCAATAATTTCATAGCCAGGTCATATTAAACCTATGCTAGATATTTTTCAACTTCGAGATCAAATCGATAAGGAGGATCAACACTCATAGTTATATTGTTACTTTATTTTCCTAGATTGTAGTTGAAGTTTTCTCTTTACGATGATGGTTATTTGAAACCTCCTCTATTTTTTTGTAATAATTTAATTTTAAGAATATTGTAATTTGGTACTTAAACCATTCTCATTCATTTAGAGAAGGGTCCAGAATTTTTTCAAAAACATTTGCAAAGAATGCAGTTTTGTAAGTTTGTAAATGCTTTGATGAATTAATGGAACAAAGTCTGTTATCTTTTGACATTTGAAGCTATTTAACTGATGTTGCACTATTGTACTCTTTAAATTTCTTGAAAGTGAAGAGGAGCAGAAAACTACTGTCATTTTATATGAGTAGGACATCGCACATATGGTACTTATATTCATTTATATTAATTTTTTCTTTCTAGATTGACAGTTATCTTTTTATTTGCATTATATATTTGAACTGTTATCATAAATTAATGTTAAATGCACTTATGTACTAATATTTATCTATGATTTATTATCTGATATATAATCACACATATGAATGCGATATACATTACATAATTATTTTATTCAAACTTTTTTGTTAAAAGAATAATATTTTCACAATTTTCATCTCTTTCAATTGTTAAATAGCCTTCATTACTAATATTTGGAATATATTGTTTTAGATCGCATAAAGGAAGAAACACCCATGGGTATATAGTAGAATAGATAGTTTTAGAAAAATGCATATGATAGATTAAAATCATTTCCCATTGCATGTTATGTAAACAAAACACACCCTAAAATCATCCTTATTAGGAAACTAGTCCCTTCGTCCCCAGTCGGAGCTACCACACCAAATAGAAAAGGACTTGCTCTAAGGTCTGGACTGGGTGGTTTTCCCCTATGTTGTGGCGACATAAATTTGAGGCTTTAACATTTTGGCTCTAGAAGGAGGGTAAATTGTGAATGGAAAGAATATCTGATCAATCTAAAAGTCAATTTAAGAGTCTATCTCCCTCTAGATCCCATTCAACTTCTAGAACATTAGCTAGATCTAAATCTTTAAGATATAAAGTTGAACATCCTTCTCCCAAGTCTCCTTGTGATACTCAACCCATACTATCTCTGAATTTTCATCAAAATTCCCCATAAGTTCAATCTTTGATAGAAAATTTAGAGAGAGTATCCATTTCTGCTGAAAATTCTGAAACTTCTCAAACGTCTGAGATTAGTGTTTCATCCTCTTTACAACCCAGAAGAATATTAACTTGATTAGAAACTCAGAATACATGAATTCCTCCCTTTGAATTTCCCATCGATACTTCTTAAAGGAAGATAAAGAAGATTGAATCAGATTCAATCACCAGTGAGTTATGATCTAATAATCCACCCCATTCACCTAGATTACCTCCACTCACCTCCACAACTTCCATTCCAACAATCAGTGTTACTTTAAATAGTTATGGTACACAAACTACTACTCCTTCAACTAATTCTAGCACTTAGCTGGCCTCTTCTTCAACTCAAACTCAATCCATCACCTCCACCCCAGGTCCAATGGCAGTCCAAGTACCTCCACCGAATGTATGACCATGGAACAATCTAGGAGTTGTACAAATTCTTGCTCCTCTTCATCCTCTCCCAAAATATCCTAAAATATTGTTACCTAAATTCAATCCTGAAGATGGTCTTCCAGCTAAAGAACACATCCATAATTACATGCTAGCCATCAATCTAAAGTAGGTAGTTGAAGAAGAATACATTGTAAGACTGTTTCCATATACCCTTATAGGATTTGTAGGATCCTAGTATTTTTCATTACCTGTCCACTTTATAACTAGCTAGAATTTGTTCGAAGAACAATTTTATCTAAGTTTGGAGATTACAGAAACACTGCATCACTCATCAACGATTTATAAAATATAAAGGGTAAAACAGGGGAGAAAATAAAAATATTTTAATTCAAGATTTAATAATTTTCTCAATTAAATTCCTGCTACATAAGTTCCAGGTGTAGAAGTTCAAATTGAGTGGTATATTTCATCTCTCCCATCTAATATAGACATTTTTGTTGATAGAGAAAAATTTCCTACATTGGCAGAAAATCTGAAGGAATCTTTATCTGTAGAGAAACGCATAATATCTCTTGAAAAGAGGAATTCCCAAGAAGATAGGAAATCAAAGAAAGTATCCTTCCAAGATTATTCAAAAAAGAAGCCATCCAAAGACCCTTTCAATGTAGAAGGTCTTCAGAAAGTTTTAAAGACTATAACAAATGAAATGGAAGATATCAAGAAACAAGTTGTTGAAAGTTCTAGTTCAAAAAAGACTTTCAGACCTTTCAAGAAAAATCAGTCTTCTAATTCTCAACCGCCCAATATCATATCTAATGTTGAGTCTGATCAAGATATAGATGAAGAGAAAACATAAGAAGAAGAAACTTAAATAGAAGAAGAAGTAGAACTAAATTGAATGTGGGATTTTATCCTACCAAATGAGGAAAAACAAGAAGCTTTACTTGTGAGTGCAAGGAGAAAGAATGCCACTGAGGCAACGCAGAAAAACCAGAAAAATAAGAATTCAATGCCTGTTAAAGATAAAACAATAAGTAAAAAGTCTATATATAAGACTACACAAACAAACCCTGCTACTTTAGATGTTCCACCTACATCAAATCATGGTAGTCTCTAACATCATTGAGTATAATGTAGTCGAGGATATGAAAAAGGCCAGGGCCAACATTTCAATTCATGAACTTACTAAATTAAAAAAACATAAAAAAATCTTACTTATAGATTTAAATGCAGTTCCTACTTAAGCCTTACCTACTGCAGTAGTATTCCAAGCTACTAATCAAATGGGTAAACCTCCTTCTTCAACTAAAATAGATGCTACAGATTTGATTATGATATGTGATTGATCCATCTCTCATACTCCTCCGTTTCTTTTAACCTATGATATCTACAATAAAAATTTCCATAATTGTTTAATAGACTCAGAGGCTTCCTGTAATATCATGTCAAAATCAATATGTGTTAAGTTTAACATAACTCCTGAGAGTTCTCCTGTTCATAGAGTACAACCTGATAGAACTAAATTAGAGGTAGTAAGAGAAATAAATTATATCTCTATCAGATTGTCATCAAACCCTAAGTTTTCTAAGATAATTGATATATTGGTGGTTGATATTCCTGAGTTTTATGATTTAGTGTTAAGCAAAGACTAGTCTGAAAAGCTTCATGGATATTTTGCAACATACTAGTCGCATGTGTGGCTACCACACAATGGAAAGCCAAATCAAATCCGGGTAGACTGAGAAAAAATCATTAAGCATACAACCACTGATATTGAAGGGATAAAAGAGCCAGTAGCATTCAATAATAATATTATTGGAAATTACTTGGTAGAATCATTTCTTAGAAATTTTAATTCTCAACCATCACCCTTTTTCGATAATGTATTTATCTCTCAAATAGAGAATTTTCCGAGACAGACACTTATAAATTTAAAAATTTTGTATATAAACTAGTAGTTAATTCTTTATTTTGGATTCTTTATTTTGATGGCTCTAAATCAGAAGATGGTGTAGGAGTTGGTTGTATTTTAATAAGCCCAGAAGGGGAAAAACCATGTTAGCCTACATACTTGAATTAACCTCCACAAAAAATATTGCATAATAAGAAGCATTAATCCAAAGTTTGTTCAAATAAATTGTTCTCGACATCAAATGTCTGAAAGTAATAGGAGATTTAGAAATAATTTTCAAACAAGTAAAAAATACCATACATTGCCATTCTATACATTTAAAGCATTAAAAATCATTAGTCTAGGAATTGACTACTCATTTCTTAGCTTTCAATATTTCTTTTGTACCTAGAATAAAAAATGCTAGTGTAGATCTGTTAGCTAATGTATCATCGAAATTAATTCCATATCAAGAATTTAGTCCTGATATATTTTCCATTGAACTGATCTTTATACCATCTGTTCCTGACAATATTACCAATTGGAGAGTATTTAATAATGATTCTAATATCATAGATTTCCTTACATCTGAAGGATCTTATGATAATCAAATTCTAGATGAAAATGAACATGACACTCAGATAAAGGATGAAGAAGATGAGAATCCAATTCCTAAGTCATTTGTCAAATTAGAAGACCTTTATGATCTAAAAGATAGGTTTAAAAGAGTTACTAACATGAAAACTGAAATTTCAACCTTAATATTTGAGTTTGTAAATCTTGGAATTGATGATAAACCTCAAAATATCAATTTAGTTCTTGGTTTATCTTCTGAGGAAAGATTATCATTTGTCCAGCTATTAAGGACGTATAAAAGTGTTTTTGCTTGGGATTACACTGATCTTAAAACATATGACACTTATGTTATTCAACACATTATTCCTATGATTTTAGATGAAAAAAATATACAACAAAAGTTGAGGAAAATTCACCTGAATCTTGAAAATCAAATAAAAAACATAGTTGAATAAACTCCTGAAAGAAAATATCATATTTCCAGTTAGACATTCTAAATGGGTTTCAAAGTTGGTTCCTGTCAGGAAGAAAAATGGTGAAATTAGGATTTGTATTGATTTTAGGAATTTCAAAAAAGCATTTCAAAAAGAGAATTTTCCATTACCAACCATGGAACAAGTGCTGCAAATAGTAGCTGGTTCTGACCTTATGTCTTTTGTAGATGGATTTTCTAGATATAACCAAATCCT
Source organism: Pinus albicaulis (assembly GCA_034641835.2). NCBI lineage: Eukaryota > Viridiplantae > Streptophyta > Pinopsida > Pinales > Pinaceae > Pinus > Pinus albicaulis. Next base: position 1,592,089,781 of record CM076578.1, read on the forward strand.
CATACATCCAAATGACAGATTAAATACTACATTCAGAACTAAGTGGGGAACTTATGCCTATCAAAAGCTGCCATTTGGGTTAATCAAAGCAGGTGCCACTTTTCAAAGATCCAAGGACATAGCTTTTAGACGTCTTATTAAATAATCAGTGGTTATTTATCTAGATTAAATTACACTTTTTTCTAGACAAGCAACCAATCATGTGAATGAACTAAAACAATTCTTTGAGCGATGTAAAATGTATAGAATTTCATTAAACCCAAAGAAGTCATATTTTTCTTTAGATGAAGGGAAACGTTTAGGATTCATTGTGTCTAAAAGAGGTATCTATATTGATCCTAAAAGAATCGAATATATTAAAATAATTCCTTTCCCTCATAAAAAGAAAACTATGCATTCATTTCTTGGACAGATAAATTTTGTAAAAATATTTGTCCCTGACTTTTTTCAAAAAGTTTTACCTTTGTAAACCATGATTAAGAAAAATTTAGTCTTTAAGTGGGGACATAACGAAAGAGAAGCATTTGATTTAATCAAAAAATCAATTATCAATGTTGCATTTTTTACTACCCCAAAATTTCTTAATCCTTTTACTTTATACACCTTCTCATCATATACATCATATGTTGTTGTTCTTACAAAGCTTAATGACCAACAAATTGAAGAACAAATATCAGTTTTTAGTTGCAATTGGCAAGGCACAGAACTAAACTATTCATCTGTTGAGAAACAAGAAATTGTTCTCTTTAAATCAATAAAGCATTTTAGGCCATTTCTCCTCAAAAATCATACCAAAATAATAGTTCTATTCTCTACAGTGAGACAACTATTGATGCAAAGAGAATTAGGAAAGAAAACGGCTAACTGGGTTACTTCTTTACAAGAAGATGATGTAGAAATTAGACCTTCCAAAATTGTTAGAGATGAAGGTTTTTGCAGAATGCTAATAGGAGCATCCCATTTACCATCAGAAGCATATTCAAGTAATAATGTGAAAATATCAGAGGTAAGCCGCAATGATGTGCAATCTCAATACACTAATCTCAAGTTTTATTTGAAAAATGGATATGCCCCAACTGAAATCAGTTATATAACGAAACGTGATTTGAGATTAAAGGCCAAGCAATATGAAATAATCAATGACATATTGTTTAGAAGAAACTTTGATTCTATGTTATGAAGATGCTTAGATAAAACTGAAGTAGAGAAATTTTTGCAAGAACTCCATGATGGACCAGCTGGAGAACATTTTGGAGGAAATACAAAATCATATTAAATCCTGCATGCCGGTTACTGTTAGCCTACACTTTTCAAAGATGCTCATGAATATGAAAGAAAATTCAAAGTTTCTCAAAGTGCATTGGGAAGAGAAAGGAAACCATCTTTCCATTACAACCAGTTAATATCGAACAACCATTTGAGCAATGGGGATTAGATATAATCGGTGAGATCATTCCTAACTCTTCGAAATAGCATAAATATATTCTCATAGCTACAAATTATTTTAATAAATGGGTGGAGGAAATTCCACTAAAGTTATCCAACTCTAAGAATATTATCGAGTTAATTGATCAATTTATCATAACTAGGTTTGATTTACATACTGATTTCATGTTCGATAATGCATCTTATTTCTCAGGAGCTGTTATGATAGAATTTGAAATCAAAAGATTTCTTAAACTTCAGTATTCTGCTAATTATTATCCTCTAGGAAATGGTTTGGCAGAATGCACAAATAAAAACCTTATCAGAATCATCAAATGAACTGTTGACCAAAACCAACGAAATTGGTACAAGTGATTAACATTTGCTCTTTGGGCAGACCGAATAACTCAGAAGGCCTCCATTGGCACTTCTCCATTCAATCTTGTTAATGGAAAAGAAGTTTTTCTTCCTACCAATGTATTTATTCCTTCTCTTGCATTAGTTCAATTTATTAACTAATATCCTTCTTCTTCCTTGCAAGTAAGACTTTTTTTAATTCTTAAGCTTGAAGAAGAAAGAGAAAAAGATAAAGTTACTCGTGCACATCATCAGCAAATAGTAAAAGCACCATTTGATTCAAATTCTATCACTCCAAAAAAATTTCAAATTGGTGATCTACTATTGAAATGGGACAAAGCACATGAGGAAAATGGTAAAGACACCAAATTTTAGAGACTGTGGCTAGGTCCATTTAAAATCATTGAAGAAATAGGCCCATCAACATTTTTATTACAAGATCAATCAGGAAAAAGAGATTATTTGCCTGTCAATGGGTAGATTTTAAAGAAATACTTTTCATAGGAGATAACCCCTTCTATTCCTTGTATATTACTGTCTTTTCTTTTTGTTAGGAAAATAAAAGCTGCATAGTATTGATTTTTGGCTTTTCAAGTAAACATCTCAGAAAATATTTTTTGATTTATCACTTATATAAATAAGAATTGTTAAGGAAACAATCTAAAGATTCAAATATCGAATAGATTCTATTTTACTGAAAGATTAAATTTAACTGAAGTTATTTATTCTCTGATGAACTCTCATCTTTATAAAGCATGGTTACTCTGTTATCAGTCAAGAAAAGAATCTTTAACATAGTAAAGAATATTTTACAAATAAGAAATATTAAAAAACTCTAAATTTTATCATCCAAAAACCTCGAAAGGACGAATGATTCACCCCATCTGGAAAACTTATCAATTTTTAAAAAGAAATTCAAAATATTATACAAAAAATCTTATAAGGTAATAAGTGTCATCAAGAGCTTGTTTACCATGTTCATAGGGAAATAGTTGAACTGCCATTATCAATACTGCCTACCAATACAGGGTAATGACTTGAGATTATATCAAAAGGACAAGGGGTCTCATCAAGAGATAGCGTGATCAGTTTAATTACAACCAGTGAATGGAATTGTCAATATTTGGTTACCAAGCCAAGACAATGGATTTTAAGTAAATAAAAATACAATAGAAAATATCTACAAAAAAAAAAAGTTCCAAAAGAGATCAAGTATATAAAGTTGAAATTTATTTTTGAAGATTGTAAGAAAGACTGGATGGGGCAATGAATCATTATTGGGTAAAAGTTAACCCTGCCAAAAGCTTAAATTTTTTATTGGATCAAAGGCTTTACCTGTGATAAAAGAGTATATATTTATAAAGCTAATATGAAAGAGGCACCTGCTTCATCTTTTTGAACTTAGTAAACACTGATATAGATACTCATACTTTTATTTTTAAAGAGGAATTATTCTGAATTATAATTAAGAGAAATTTTATTGCTTAGTGAGATGTCATTTATTGAAATTCATTCTTGAAACTACTTTTATTTCAAAAAAGTTTTGTAGAAATTTTGAAAAACTAATTAGAGATATCTGGTTCTCCCAAGTGAATCGCCAATTTTTGTACTATACAACACCCACCATTTACTTTCACTAAATGGGGACCATTTAAAATAAATAGAAAATTTATAAGCTTGATTTTATCTTAGGCTAAGTCTAAAACTTTAGGAAATAAAGTTTCTTTCCCTTTTCGCTTTGATCTCTTAGTGCTCATCGCAAATCGTAGTACTTACAAGTGAATAATTTAAAACATAATAAAGTGTTGTGAGCTGCAATATGTGCTATAACACTTTTTTTATTTAAAAAATCTTTAAACACCGCTTTAAAAAGAAATCACATCCTGCCTTTTAAAAATAATCAACTTATGACAATTCGGTAAAGGTTGCAATGAGTCGGACCAGACGAGTTAATAAAGAAACAATCTAAAACTTCAAAGATCTGATAAAGCACATAAGCATGATTCGTTAGCGCACTTTTCACTTCACAGCAAATAACCAAATGTAATTTTTATTACTATATGAAAATTGCGATCTAAGATTTAAGAAGATCGCATTTCGCAAAATTCATAGGTGACGGAAAACATAACTAATAATGAGAGTTTAGAGTTGTGATATGCGATATTGATACTTATTATTCAAGTGTGCAAAATTATTAATTTCTAATCAAGCGGATATAAGATCTAGCATCTTAAACTTATATAATAGACATATTACGTAAAGGTGTGTAAGATATTTGATAGGAAAAATTATGGGTGATTAACGACATTTAATGGTATTAAGGTTCGAAAAATTGATATGTACCTCGAGTGTGTTTTGAATGATTGAGCGCCAGATTTTTTATTATATTGTTTTAACTTTATCCTTCTCTCCATTCATCTCATATATAAGTTTTCTCTATTGAATTGAATTCAAGAAACTGCCTAACAGAGTAAGGATAACTGGAATGAACAAGAAATGCAAGGAAATTGCCCAAAAATCAGTTGTTGAAGACTCAGAAAATTCTCCCTTATTCTCAGATACCACCTGCAACAAGTATTTTGGCAGTTCCTTGTGGCAAGAAATGTACCAACTCCTCAAAGATGAGAAACCAAGGGTAATAGCCAAAATATCTACAGTAGACACATCATTTTCCTCAGACCCATCTTATTTCAGCGTTGCATGTTCATTTCTTCACAAAGTAGCAATGAGGCCAAAGATTATCCCCTACACAGATATGGTTAAGTGGGTAGCTAACCACCTTAACATAGAAGATAGGACTCTTAAGAATTTAAAGCTGGAGAATATTAGTTTGTTCACAACAGAAGATTTTAGGACAATGTACCACTTACTCATCCCACAGCAGAACTATGTCAAAGCTTTTGTGCAAAGCTTTACAAAGAAACATACAGACCTGATGAAACTTATAAAGGGATGGAAGGATGAGCAAGGAAAGTTGAAGCAGGACAAACTCGGTATGTACCCGATATCACAATTACCCTCCCCTTATTGCTATGCTACTAGAATATTATGTAGATTGTTTGTAAAGCTAGATACTACTAGGTTTTCTGTAGACTGGGTCTCGTTAATTGATGCAATCGTCAATTATTCAATTATGAATTGAGAAAATATCCTGTCTAATAATTTGGCCAGAAATATCATGGAATATAGAAGTAAAAGAAGCGTTTCCTCTAGGGAAATACCCCCTTTTTACATGAGTTCTTATGTTATCGATGCAATTTTCTTTTGTTCAAGTTTTCCTACCATGGGATGGAAATGGATAACCCAAGACCCCACTCCAATCCATATTTACCACAGATCCCTTTGTGAGTCACCTATGTATCATATTTTATTTAATGAAAAAGCCCCTAGGGTTTCCAAAGAGGCTAGTACATACATTTATCCCATTTCCAGATGGTTTACAGAACAAAATTTCACCTATGTTAGAGTTATTGGGAGTTATGTTTCTCCCCACGTCTTGCAAGCTACTTGATAGAGAAATTTCTTACCAACTTGTAGTAAGTGATATTTCTAAGCAACTCAAAGATGCCAAGAGGGCCATTTGGCCTAATTTCCCTTTGCAGTGCGTTACTTCTGAACTTTTTGATATTGGTCATACATTCAAGGAAGTTTCAAATCTTAATTTACTAAATTTGGCTATAATGCCAAAGCGGCCATACGACCCCAATGATGTGATTAATAATTTCACCACAGAGCTGAAATTGAAACCTTTTCTGAAAGAGATAGATATTTTTGATGATTTCTTTCAAGTCATTGAGAAATTCACAGATGTACTAAAAAATGCATCCAGTTAGCTTAGTCAAAATGACTTTGAAACCTTCCAAACATATTGAAATAAGAGATTGGAAATAATTCCTTTGTATTTATTATTTATTGAAGATGTCCATAGATTGAATCCAAGTATTAACTTGGATAATGAAGCCAAAGACATGTTTGAAGATGAATCCCAAGAAAATCTAATCATGAGTCAAGGAAATCAGAACATAATTCTCGAAATTTGGATCACTCAGATAATGAATCCAAAAAAAAGTGAGAGCCCAGAAAAGGAAATTAATAAAGTAATAAAAGAGATTGAAATGCAAGAGGAAGGAGGAATTAATGGAGCTGGATCATCTTCCCAAGAAATTAAACATATCCAGAATACATCTTATCAGGCAGAGAAGTATCAACCAAAAGATCTGAAGAATGAATGGGAATTTTTTTCCAAAGCACTACAAATGCAACAACCAAATCCTAATACTGATCAATATACCAGTTTTCAAACACTAAAGCATTCTAAAAAATTAGTGGAAACTGCAATTCCGCTACAACAGATACATGGAACTCATGATCAATTGATCATTCTGGCCTACCCTACCGAGCAAATAGTTTCACATATTGAATAAATTCCCTCATTGAATGTCTTCTACATTCCTAGTCATAAGGTTCTAGTTAAGAGAAGAAAAAGGATAATAATGGATGATATAGTTTCAAATCTTACAAATGAATCTTACGTTCTATGGAAGGATCATCTAGTTGATCCTACTGAACATTTAACCAAGCTATCACAGTTTGCAAGGGCAATGCTACTACCACTATTGACAAGGCTATTGAAGTTCATTTCTTACTGAAGCAAAGAGAAGACAAAGTACAAGAGTTAGAGAGACTGTTAGAGAAAGAAAATTTTAACTCCAACAGGAAGATGGAATTGAAAATGTCTCAATTTCAAAAGGATTTTGAAAGATTAACATTGCAACATCAGGTGAAACTTACGGAAAAGGAAACACAACTTGAAGCAGCAATGAAAAAATTAACAAAATGAGCCTCAGGTATAAAAATTTATAAGAGAAACACTGGACATGAATGCAAAGCTAAAGCAACAACAAGAATTATTTTTTCAACAAGCTTCAATCACTAGCTCTTATTGTGATTCAAGTAAAATCTTGATCAAGCAAGTGGATAACAGGAGACTTGAGTGTGAGAAAATTTAAAATAATATTAGTGGATTCATTTAGTGGCAAGCATCTAACTTAGGAAAGAAAGATGACATACCTCAGATAGATAAATTTCATAAGGAAATTGTATTTAAGGATTGAGAAGCACAACTAAGACAAGAAGACAAAGTAGTGATAAAGAATGCACTTTTGTATTTTTGTAAATTCTTTGATGGATTAATGGAAAAAAGGCTGTTATCTTTTGACATTTGAAGTTGTTTAACTGATGTTGCACTATTGTGCTCTTTAAATTGCTTGAAAGTGAAGAGGAGCAGAAAAATATTGTCAGTTTATATGAGTAGGACACTGTACATATGCCACTTCTATTCATTTATATTAAGTTTTTCTTTCTATATTGACAGTTATCTTTTTACTTGCATTATATATTTGAACTCTTATCATAAATGAATGTTAAATGCACTTTTGTACTAATATTTATCTATGATTTCTTATCTGATATATAATCACACATATGAATGTCATATACATTACGTGATTCTTTTAATCAAACTATTTGTTAAAATAATCATCTTTACATAATTTTCATCTCTTTCAACTGTTAAATAATCTTCATTACTAATAGTTGGAAGATATCTTTTTAGATCGCATAAAGGAAGAAACACCTCGGTTATATAGTAGAATAGATAGTTTTAGATAAATGCATATGATATATTAAAATAATTTCCCATTTCATGTTATATAAACAAAACACACCCTAAAATCATCCTTATTGGGAAACTGGTCCCTTCATCCCCAGTCAGAACCACCACACCAAACGGAAAAGGAATTTGTCTAAGGTTTGGACTGGGTGGTTTTCCCCATGTTGTGGCAATAGAATTCTAAGGCCTCAACACATTCTCAGAAATTAATGGAAACTGTAATTCCACTGCAACACGTACCTGAAGTTCATGATCAAGAGATCATTTTGGCCTACCCTATAGAGCATATTGTTTTACAGACTAAAGAAATACCCTCACTGGATGTCTTCTACAGTCGTAATAAAAAAGTTGTAGCTAAGAGAAGAAAAAGGAGAAGAATGGATGATACAGTTTCAAATCTTACAAATGAATTTGTTAACGTTCTATGGAAGTGTTACACCAAGTTTTGGTCATCTAACCTGTTACTATTAGATGGACTAAAGTACACCATGTAAAACCAGTTTTACCATAGTAAAATTTCTCTCACTACGAAAAATAATTTAATAACCCATGGTTTATTAAGTTATTTCTGGTCTAAATAGGAAACCCCATGAGGAATAATTGAACAAATCCTTATTTGTTTCATTTTCCTTAAGAGATAATTAGTTAAACCACTGTTTAATTAATATTCCTTGTCACATTTAACCCAAAAAAGGAAAATTAATTAGATAAATCATTATTTATCTTATTATTTTCCAGGAATAATTAATTAAAACATTATTAAATAATATTCCTCGTTAAATTTGACTAAATAATTTATAAATAATTGAATAAATCATTATGTATTTAATTATTACTTAACCACATTCTTAAAATAATAAATAAATCATTTATTTATTTATTATTTCTAAATAAAGGGATTTGACCAAATTCAAAGTCTTTTCCCCCCCAACAATAGTAATAAAATATTCCATAAAAGTTGGATCTAGATTTGGTTAATAATATTGTAATTATGAACCAATATCTAGACGAACTCAATATTTTGTTATAAATACAAAGGTTTTTCCATTCATTCACTACCTTTTGTTGCGTAGATATCACTCTTGATCTATACCTTTGGTCTGACTTTGATCCTCCCATCATTGTCATATTTTTCTACTTTTTTCTTGTGAGCTCCCTTTCAGTTCCATTTTGTCTGGGTTTTCTGCACCATCAAGAGAGAGATATCTTAGATCTGAAGTGATGAGGACATACAAGAACCCATCCCATTGAGGGGGACTAGTAACATCTTTCTATGTTCCCTTCTTAGGTGTTATAATACAAAATATTCTTTAAAATTTTTTGTCTTGTCCATTGGATGCATGTAGTAACTCTTCCTTATTTTTTCTGTTTAATGTTTTTAAATGCATAGATCTAGATTTTTGTAGCATTTATTATGATCACTAATTGTAGATCTAAGGAAACTGATAGCCATATTTGATGTTTGGGTTGTTTTCTATGCACACATAAAGTGAGTTTTTTTCGTACGCTTGTGATTATAATTCACACTAACAACTGGCGACTCCACAAGGGTTTATAATTACGACCGCTGTCATTTTTCAAATCCCTGCATGACCAGCTGCTTCAACCGCTAGGGTTTTACTTTAGCTTCTTATTTTTTATTTCTTGATGTTTTTTTTAACCTTTTTAACCCTAAAACAGTAAAAATTCTAACTTCCGTGTGTTTCTGGTCCTTTTGCGTAGGTAACAGGTATCAACCGCAACAGAGACGACACTTTTTTTCTAAAACCTGCTCCCGAGACAATCAAAAGTGCAGGTCACACTTTTTGGCCCAAAAATTGCGACCTCAGCTCTAGGTAGTAGATAAAAGCTTGAAAACTGTGACCTCAGTGGAAAACAGGTCAGAAATTGTGACCTGTACTTTTTGCGGGATTTTTTCTATGATTTTTCTGGGTTTGTATAGGGGCACTCTTATGGGTTGTTTGACCTCCCTCTTCACTCGTCTTGGACTTATACTTTCTTATTTTTACTCATTGACGTAGGAACCCCTTAGGGCTTTAGTACGCTTCCACCTTTTTAGGAGGAGTTTAGCTGAAGCAGGTCTTTTGAGATTTTAGTGTTTTTTAACCATTTGTTTAAATCTAAACCTACAATTTCAGATCCATTTTAGGTCAGTTATTTATCCATCCAAAACACCTATTTTAAGTTTTGTTTGGCCCTCCTTTAGGGTCCACTTTGTTTCCCTCCAGGTTGTAGCCTTTCACCACCTATTTTATAGCATTTTTCCCTCTTCTGTTTTGTTGTTTTCTGTCCCTCTTTCCAGTAGATCTGACCTTTAGATCCCTGTCCCTCCTGACCTTATATCCATTGGCCATTTTGTGTGTTTTGAATAGATTTTTCCCACCCATAAACCAGTTTTTGGGAAGCCCTCCTCCTTGGGTTTAAATTGATGCATATTTAGTTGTTTATTTTACTGTCGCATTCAGTTTCCTTTACTGCCATTTTCAGTTTTATTTACAGTTATACAAGATATTTTTTATTTTTTCTCTACACACATGCGGGCTTAATTAAAATTAGTACACTTATCACATACACTCACACCCTAAGCGAAGAGCATCTGATTTACACCACCAGGCCAAGACTTAAAAATTCTAATCAAATAATCATGCACCTCCTTGCCCTTTTTTACATCTATTCCTTATTGGGTTCCATGTCACTTTTCCATCATTGCGCCCCAAGGCATCTATCCCAAAGACTCCTAGGCCTTCATCCTCTATTTCTATTAGGAATACTTACTCCTCCGCGTAGGGTTTGAGTTCGTCCTCCACTAGGTCACCATTCTGAATCTGATTCTGGTTCATCAGGTTCCCCTTCTAGTTCTATCCTGGTCTCTCCTCCACCTTTCACCTTCATCATGTCTGGTTCAAGATGTAACGCTGGTGGTGGACCCGACCCTAATGCAAAAATACCACTAGTGGTGCCACAACAATAACTATTCTGGCTTCTCCCTTGCTTCCTTATATGGAATGCCTAAGCCTTCCTGATTTCAGCCATTTGATTAATGACCCATACACCATGATCCAAGTTGGCCTACTATGCCAACCAAGCTTCTTTCAGACATCCCCAAGTTTGAAAGAAATGATGGAGACTATCCTACCAACCATGTTCATTATTTCCATATGTGGTGTTCGTCTAACTCCATCACCAATGACTCTGTCTGTATTCGTTTATTCCAACGTATGCTTACTAGAGAAGCTTCCAAGTGATATTTCAACCAGGACTCCTCCTCTCATACTAATTTTCTGACCCTTGCCAAGGTTTTTCTATTTTACTTCCATCTTCCCCTTCGCTATGACACTGATACCAAACTATTGATCTCTTTCTGTCAAACTTCTGTCGCCCGCCTATCTGACCATATTCAAGAATGGTGCATAAGGAAGAGCCTATTTTGATCCCTTGTTTTCGAAGACTGTGTCTACATGGACTGCTTTCTCAGATTCCTTTTGTGTGCTATTGGAAAATATGTCACATCTCACTTTCCTCAGACCGAGGAAGCTTCCCTTGAGATTGCATTGAAATATGACTTGATCTATGCACAATCTGGTTATGTTTATACTGTCTTACCTGATCTCCCTAGACCTGGTGGTGCTAATACACCAAGAGAATCCCATGCCACTAATGGTATTTTTGGAGCCCTTTCACATCCATACACTCATCCTCCCATGGGTTATGGTTTCCCTCAGGTAAGGGATAGGTCCTCCAGCACTTTTCCCCCTCCCGAGAGCATGTATCTAGGATACGGCATGCCTCCTTATTTTTCCCAACCTATGTACCCCAATGTTTCCCAACCTCCTTATTATATGTATTCGTAGCCTGGTGCTCCAACTCCTCCAACAAAAGAACCCCAACCTCCCTTGCCTTCTCAAACTCCACAACAGCAGCCTCCCCCCCCCAAGGTCAAGTGTATGTGTAGTAGTGTGCACCTAATCCTACCACTTCCAAAAATAAGAGGAAAGGTAGCCAAAACAAACCCACTCTAGGTAATCCTGGAAGAAATCCCCAAGGGAATACATCTAACACTGCAACCCAGCAACAGAGTGCTTAGCCCAAGCAGGACAGACCTATTCGCATGACTAAGACTTGTTCTTGTTGCAGTGTCTATGGTCACTATACCCATGATTTTCCCCTTTTACCTCAAATTCATCAAATGTGGGAAGCTCAAGTAGCATCATGAGGAAAAAAAGCCTCTTCTTCAGTTCCTCCTAATGTTTCACCCATCCAACTAGTTGTGTTTACCAATCCTTTCCCCTGGCAAGGATATGTGGCTTCCCAACCCCGTGAAATTCAGGTGGTCACTCAACCTCTTCCATATAGTACCTATGATTATCAGATCCTCCTGATGAACTCTAACCAACCTAATACCGCTGACCTCAACCTTCAGACTAGGTCCTGTCAATACAACAATCCCCCCACTTCGTCTGCCACCGAGCCCAAATCTTCAGGTCCCATAGAGCCTCTTTTGAAACCCAATGGTCCTTTACATTTCCCTTAGCCTAAGTCATAGGTTCATACCAATATCCCCAGGGGACCATTAAGCCGAAACGCTACTTCCGGTAAATCCTCACACACCTACAATATCGTATATGACTTGGTGCAATCCCCTATCGCCATGTTGATGCTGGAAGTCCTCCAGTCATGCCCTTCACAATGAAAATCTCTATTAGCTACTATGGGAATTGTGGATCCTTCAGACGATTGTTTGATTTTATTGGAAGTTGACAAGTCAGAGCATCCCACCCTTCCTACATCTGTCGCCTTCAAAATACATGTAAAGATTCGGAATGCCAACGTCTCTTGTTGTGTCATTGACGAGGGCACATCCACTTGCGTGATTTCCACTTCTATTTGGAAGAAAATCAGATCACCCAAGTTAGCCCATTCCATTATCACCCTCTGTACGTGGGATGGCAAATCTTCTAAGCCCCTTGGCATGTTCCGCAATTGTCCTATTACTCTTGCCGGCAAGACTGTTTATGTTGACATTGAAGTCATTGATGCCCCGTTAGACTACAATATTCTATTGGGTCGTAGCTACACTTATGCGATGTTTTTTGTCCCATCTGCGGTTCACCGTAATATTTTCTTTCCTCACAAATAAAAAATCGTCACCATCGATCATTTGACATATTACGAACCAAATTCTCATACCTCTATAGAGTCCATTATCTCTTCGGTGGCTAATAAACAAATAGCTGAACCTCCAAGCAATGTCTCACCTGGAGTCTAAAAATATTCCTCTTTGCTTGGTTCATTCCCTAGTCTCCCTCCTCTCATCTCTAACTCTACCTCATCGAATGTTTTCATGATGAAATCATCTCGTTCCGACCTCAAACGGTCTAGTTCGACTAGTCAGCAGCCTCACCCTCTGCAACCTTCTCCTAGTAATTCGACTCATCCTTCAAGACCCCCTCCTCAAGGCCCTTCATATGTAGCTGATGTCCATGATCCTATCTACCCTCCTAGAATGGTCCCCCTGGCCTTAACCATCTCGGATCTGTCCCACCTAGCCATTACCCTTCAGGTCAGATATCGTTTCTTGCTCCTCCTGCTGGACTATTTTTTGTACCTGTTATGGATACCTTGTCTCTTCCTAATATGACCTTGTAGATCCTAGTCTGGTACATTGATTCCCTAGCCAATATCCCGCCTGGTCATCCCAAACCTTATACAGCTTTGACCCCGGTCCACTGGTTGACATGACCCCTCCCTTTGCTTATGTGCCTCAGCCACATCAACAGGATCCTACTCCTGTTGTGAAAGCCTTGGGTGAGGGGGGAAAAGCCCACAAAGAGGCACCTAAGGAAAAGGCTACCCAGACAACCCCTGCTCCTCCTCAGCCTCCAAAGTGTACACCTCTGTGTGCTTTGTATGATGTTGTCATTCATGCCACTCATAATTGTCTTGAATTGCCTTGTCAAGCCGATGGTCAACATAGAATTTACTAAGTCTAAGGTCCCAGAAGCCCCTATTACTTTACTGACTGTAGCCAAGAAACCTAAGATTATACACACAAACCATCCCTATGCTTTGTGTGATCTCCATGGCCACTATACCCACCTCTGTCCTGACCTTGCAAACTACCACACTTCTTTTGACATAGTTTGCCAGTATGAGGCCGACCACCATGAGTCTGCCTCTCCTTTACTTGCGCATTATGATTCGAGCGAACCAGAGGACACATATATTGGGAATAATGAGAGGGGGGGGGTTGAATCAGTATTCCTTTCAATTAGTATTATTATTAAACTTTCAGAGCATTAGTTAATCTTCAATTATTATCAATGTTTGTACAATGATAGCAGCAAAAGAAAGGAACATAAATTCACATAGTTTTTAAGGTGGAAACCCACTCGAGGAAAAAAACACCTGAATTTTTTTCTAATAATTATTTAAAATTCAACTCCAATTGAAAATAAAGCTCCAATTTCCTAGAATCTAGAAAAGCATTATGATGCCTGAGATTCTTTAGTAGTCAACTGAACAGATGCCCAAACACCCAATGAGCTACCACTCACCCTAGCACCACCCTAACACCCTAAATTTTTCACAGGCTTGAACCAGTTGGTGACTTCATGCACCAGCCTAGCACCACCCTACCATCCTATAGAATAATAAAACAAGAATGGACTACCGTACCAGGGAAAATGGTCGACTTTACAATGATATAGAATGATGTAGAAGAATAAGACATACTAGAACATAACCCCAGCTATGACACAACCACCTAATAATGATCCTATACCTCCCAACACTGCCTCTTCAACTCTTGGAAAAAAGACACTTTTACAATTTTTAAAATGATGTATTTACAATGACTTAGTAGATTGATACCTTTACAATGACTGTATGCAGTGCTGCCCACTTGAAGACATCATGTGGTTAAATTCTTGCTTTTGTACTCCACCTTGATTTCTGCTCTTGTCATTCTACCCTCTGCTACACCTTGATTTGATTTGCTACCCTATAAAGTTTGGTCCTTTGGAGCCCTTGACAACACATGATTTAGATTTTTCCTGCCTTCTAGGAGCTCGATATTGAAACTAGTGTATCTGTGTTATTTTAGATCCCCAATATGTGATTTTTGGTCCTAAAGTAGTCCTCTAAGTCTTCTTTCCAATTCCATAGGTCTGACCCAATTTGTATTCCTCAAGAGAGAGTTATGCCCAATCTCTCACAATGCCCTAATTATGGATTAGTTCAATAGAGCGAAATTGTACGGTGTGCCATGTGTCATTATTTCTTCATTCAGCTCTAAAATTGATATATCGAAAACTACAGTCTATTCAATATCCACCACTTTTTACAGAATCTCAATCCAATACTCAGAGAGAGAGTTATGACGGATTTTCCAAGGTCACTTCTTTGAGATGAATTTCAGGTGTGTGTAAAAACACTGACTTCCACAAATCATATAACCGAAAATATTGTGCACCTTGATCTGAAATTTCTACAGGAGCTTCCTCAATATTTTGCTTTGATTCATAAAATTTTTAGCTTTTTAACCTTCGTAGAAAACAAGTTATAGTGAAAATTCTAAAACGACTTGTTTTAGTTAGCCAAATCCATGCATGAGGAGGATATGAGGATCACAATTTCTATAAATGCTTAGGTTGAGAGGGACTTCAATAAGTGAACGTGGGAGGGAATTTAGGAGCTTAAAAATGATTAATTATTAACTTTTCAATGACCCATTCCATAACCCCATGGGGTTTTAGCCCACTAACTGGGGTTAAAAACTTCAAACATGAGTATCTCTCAAACCGTGAAGAATTACATGGCGTGCCTTATATCAACAGAGACATCTTGACAAGGAGAAGCCATAAAAAATATTCTTGACCCAAAATATAGTAATTTGTTAGGTCAAACTTACCATGCAAGATTAGGGTAGCCCCTGGTGCTGCTTGGGTTGACACCAATGAGAACCATTGATCAATAATCTCCCTCTTTGGCATTGATGGCAACACAAGTACTCCCCCTGCGATCATGACACCTCTTCCTACAACATTATCTCCCCCTTTGACATCAATGGAAAAGGGTAACTCCCCTGACACACAACCATCCTACGAACCTGTACACACTTACACTCCCCCCTTATATTCTGAATAAAGAAAATATAATGAGAACTTGGGATAATCCCAAGCTTCTAGCGAAGATATTCGAATGCTTCACGAGTACTCTTACGATCATCAATGCTTCCTACCCAATCTACATCTGTAAAGGCTTGAATAATGAGATTGTTACCCTTTGGATACCATGAGCCATATTCTAATGTTCCCTTTAGATATCGAAGAATTATTTTGACGGCAATAACATGTGATTCTTTTGGTGCTGCATGGAATCAGGCTACTTGCCCAACTACTTACATAACAGATGGCTGAGAAGCTGTTACATATAGAAGACTACCAATCATAGATCTGTACAACCTTTGGTCCACATCCTTAGATGAGTCGTATATGATCAATTTTCAACATGTTACCATCAGAGTAAGGATGGGTTTGCAATATTCCATTTTGAATTTCTTGAGCATTTCCATTTTGAATTTCCTTAGTTTTTCTTGAGCATTTCCTTTCTCTTGCTGAGATATTTGAAGCCCTAAGAAGTATGTCAACTCACCAAGTAAATACATCTCGAACTCACCTTGCATCTTGGTAGGAAAGTTCTTACTTAGTCGATCATAATTGCTTACTTAATTAGTATACATGCTTTAGTTGCTTCATCTAGAACATATATGTCGTTTGGAGCTCAACTTCTTGTAGCCACAATTTCACCATACCTGCCTTTCTTGATTTCAAATTTTGTGGAGTTGAATAGTATTGTGTTTCCTTGATCACACATTTTTCCAACACTAAAAAAATTGTGATTCATGTTTTCAACCAATAGAACATTCTTGGCTAGAGAATATTTGCTTCCGAGAGTGGCGATACCTGATCCTATAACATTTGAAGATCCATCATTTCTAAAGGACACAGTTCCATCCTTCTTCTCTTTCAGAGATACAAATTTCTTTCTATCAACATACCACACATCTTTGTTGTTTTGAGCCTTGAGAGTGAGAGCACAATTATCAGTCTTCTTCTTCTTCCATGTTCATTTGTTCTGTGGCTTTGAAGATTCTTCTGGAGGATCTTCAAGTCTGCAGTCTCTCGCTATGTGTCCAAAGTTTCGACATTTGTAACATTCAATATTATTTATTAAATAATAAAATCTATTGACATTTCGTTGAGCCCTGGGAGGTTCATATTTGACAGATCTCATGGAATTGTATTGGTTCCTAGGGTACGTGCGACATTCTACAGCTTTATGACCAAATTTTCCACATGAATAACAATAGCCATAAAAAATATGTTGATACCTGGATGGAAATCTTCGTCGAGGAATTGTCTTCCAAGGCTATTCTTGAGAATCTTGTCCAGTGAATTCTACATGCATGTTTGATCTCATAGGTTCATTGTATTTTGTTGTAGAAGGTCTTGCTTCTTCCTCTTTGTAACCAAGGTTAGTTCTGTCATTTTAAGATCATTGATTGTTGATGATTTCTTCCAATTCCCTTCAGTTGTTACCATATTTTTGGATAGTTTTTCCCTTCTTCACTTCCTTACACAACGAGACTACTTCGGCTTATAATGCTTCCCTTTCTTGGTTTCTTTCTTCCAACTTCTTTTGAAGTGACTCTTCAATACATTTTTGTTCTTCAACCTCAATTTTGAGACCTTGAACTTGTTCTTCAAGAGTATTGGAACGGATCTTCTCAACCTTGAGGTCTTTTATAAGCTTGATTTCCTCCTCAGAAAATTATTCTATGGTCAACCCTTCTTTTTCGTTGTTTTATACATCTTTTTTAATGTGCTTGGCCATAAACAATACTTTCTTATTGGCTTATTCTTCATTTTCATTGTCTTCATCGGATGGTGAGCTATCTTCTTTAGAGATAAATTTCCTTTTGAATCCTTTATTTTTTCTTTTCTTGTTGAATTTCTTAAAGCCTTTCTTTTCTTTTGAGTTTCCATCACTACTGTTCAGACATTTTGCTACGAATGCCCAACCTCACCACAACCGAAACATATCAATGGAAGTTTACCCTTGAACTTTCTCTTACCAATTTTTATTTTTATCGTTAAGTAAGCATATAGTCCATCTGAAAGACCTTCATAATCTTCCTTTTCTTCACACTTGCAAGTGCAGGTCTGTGCCTTTGAAGGTTTTTTCTCCTTATTGGTTTTCTTAGATGCAAGGAATGAAGTTTCTAGATGCGAAGTACCCTTTTCTTCATCAAGTCTCATTTCATATGCTATGAGAACTCCATGTAATTCCTCTTTGTTTAGTTTGTCCAGATTTTCACTATATTCTAAGACCGATATCTTTGGGTTGAATCTCCCTGGTAACGTTCTAAGAATATTTTTTATAATAGTATTCTTGTCAACAAGCTCTCCCAATCCTTCCAGAGTGTTGTTTACTTCATCAATGTTTTAGAAGTATGCAGCAATGTTGTTATCTTCTTTCATTCTGGTTTTTTCAAATTTTTCTCTGTAGGTTTGAAGCTTTGCTTCTTTAAAATTTCAATCACCTACATATATATTCTCAAGCTTGTCCCATACATTTTTGGTGGTTTTACAACCCAGCACCTTATGATAAGCAGATTCAATAACTCCACTGATAATAATATTTTTTTCTTTTGCATCATTTACCAAATCCTTCTTACCTTGTTCATCTGCGGTTGATGTAAATACATTTTGAACAATTTCCCATACTTTGTAACCTTGCGCCAAGAGATATACCTCCATTCTTCCTTTCTAGAGTGCATAATTATTTTCATTAAACATAGGTACGCCATTCTTGGTATGCTCCACGACCTCCTTCCAGCTATTAAACTGGTATTGAAGGAACCAAGTTCTGATACCAATTGTTGGAAATACTAAGAGGGTAGGGGGGTGAATCAATATTCCTTTCAATTCTTATTATTATTAATCTTTCAGAGCATTAGTTAATCTTTAATTATTATCAGTGTTTGTACAATGATAGAAATAAACAAAAGGAACACAAATGCACACAGTTTTTAAGGTGGAAACCCACTCCAGGACAAAAACCACCTGAATGTTTTTCTAATAATTCTTTAATATTCAACTCCAATTGAAAATAAATTTCCAACTTCCTAGAATCTATAAAATCATTCTTCTCCAGATCCCACTGGATGGACGCTCCAATGCCCGAGATTCTTTAGTATTCAACTCAATGGATGCCCCAACACCTAATGAGCTACAACTCACCCTAGCACCACACTAGCACCCTAAAGTTTTCATAGGCTTGAACATATTGGTGACTTCATGCACCATCCTAACACCACCATACCACCCTATAGAAGAATAAAACAAGAATGGACTCTCGTACTAGGGAAAATGGTCCACTTTTCAATGATATAGAATGATGTACAAGAATAAGACACACTAGAACATAACCCCAACTATGACACAACCACCCAATGATGATCCTAGACCTCGCGAGACTACCTCATCAACTCTTGGTACATATACACTTGTACAATTTTTACAATGATGCATTTACAATGACTTAGTACAATGATACCTTTACAATAACTGTATGCAGTGTTGCCCACTTGAAGACTTCATGTGCCGAACTTATTGCTAATGTAATCGACCTTGATTGTTGATCTTTTCATGCTACCCTATGCTACACCTTGATTTTCTTTGCTAGCTTAGAAATTCTGGTCCTTTGGAGCCCTTGACAACACATGATCTAGATTTTTCTTGCCTTCTAGGAGCTTGATATTGAATCTGGTGTATATATGTTATTTGATATCCCCAATATGTGATTTCTGGTCCTATAGTATTACTCTAAGGCTTCTTTCCAATTCCACAGGTCTAACCCAATTTGGATTCCTCAAGAGAGTGTTATGTCGAATCTCTCACAATGCCCTAAGTATGGACTCGTTCAATAGAGAGAACTTGTATGGTGTGCCACATGTCACTGTTTATTGATTCGACTCTGAAATTGATATAAAAAAAATTATAGTCCGTGAACTATCCGCAACTATTTACATAATTCCAATTCGATACTCAGAGAGAGATTTATGACAATTTTCCCAAGGTCACTTCTTTGAGATGAATTTCAAGAGCCTGCAAAAACACTGCATTCCATAGATCATATCTCTGAAAATATTGAGCATCTTGATCTTAAATTTTTATAGAAAGATTCCTTAGGTTTTCAGCTTTGCCTCATAAAAATTTCAGCTTCTGATCCTTTGTAGAAAAAATGTTATAGCACAAATTCGACAATGACCTATTTCAGGTAGCCAAATCCCCGAGGATATGAGGTTCACAATTTATATAAATTCTTAGGTTCAGAGGGACTTCAAAAAGTGAACATGGGAGGGAATTTAGGAGCTTAAAAATTATTAATTATTAACTTTTCAATGACCCATTCCACAACCCCATGGGGTTTTAGCCCAGTAACTAGGGCTACAAACTTCAAACATGAATATATCTCAAACTGTGAAGAATTACATGGCGTGCCATATATCAACGAAAACATCTTGATAAGTAGAAACCATCAAAGATATTATTTACCTAGAATATAGTAATTTTATATGTCAAAATAACCATGCAAGATCGGGGTAGCCCCGGGTGCTGCTTGGGTTCACATCAATGACAACCACTGATCAACAACATCCATTCCCATTGACATTCCCCCTCCCGATGTCGAGATTATGGAGTCCTCGGCCACTATCCTCTACCTGTCATCATCTATGAGATCCATAGTGTAATATCCCTTTGGGCCTTTCCCTTCTATTTCACCTGACCTCCCTTCAACGATCACCCTCGGCTCAACATCAGTGGATACTTCATTTACTTGTTCTCCTGTCACCCTCCATGAAGATTTGCATGTGAACCTCTCTTCTCATGATGATGAGTTAGGTAGCTTCACACCGTCATGTGGTTATCCTTCCACTAGTCATCCCATATTCTACTGTGATGACGACATCATGGAATCCATTTACACCCTCGAATTCATTTATCTAGCCCATAAGAAAAATGGCACCATCTGTGTCTATGGTGAATTTCGTGACCTGAGCACAAACTGCCCCCAAGGCAGTTCCCCCACACCATCCACCTTTCAGTGCGCGGGGGTAGAGGTTCTACCCATAGCACTCCCTCTAGCAGTGCTTGTTTGATTTTTGCCTTGTGTTAAGGTTTCCATCATTGTTCATCATCCTCTCATTTGTTGTCTTGTGGCACCTTTCAGATGGACCCCTCATCCACACCGTAGATCGGTTATGTTGATGGTGCAAGTCGTTGCTCCTGGAATCTAGCCTCGACAGCCTCGACCATTTTCACCACCTTGCATTCACTTGTCCTCTCTAACGGCATATGCATTGGTAATTCCACCAATAACCAAGCTAAATATGATGCAGTGATAGGTTTATTAGTTGATTCCCTTTACCATCACATCCTTCCCCTTCATGTTCGTTTATATTCTCTATTTATTGTAATGTAATTGAATGTTGTTTATCATATGCATAATCCCGTCCTTTTTAGAAGATATTTAATAGTGCATCTCTTAATGAATGAGTTTGAAATCATTACATTCATTCATGTACCTAGAGCACAAAATCACTATGTATATAGCATTACAAACAATATTCTAGATTTGCATTTATCACACACATTTCACACAAGACAATAACCATAAATCATGAAACGATGCATATCCATAATATGTGTCGTTCAAAATGTTTTAGAGTCCATCAACACTAATACATACGACATCTCCATAAAATGTTACAAAAACTGGGGGAACCTCATGCCCCTACATCTAATCACTATCTGGAGGGTCCCAGGCCAGTGGCTCAGCTCCTGCAGCCCGTAGATCACGCATCCCCTGTCTAGCCATCACCATGCGCTGCATGACTCCTTGTCATGGCTCTATGTACTGATCATCAATATCTTGCCAAAAACACTCTAAAACACCAGTCAACAGCCTCTCACATCTACGACAGATGTCCTCCAAGAAGGCCACTTCATCCTCATTTTTTGGTCCTTTGATCCACTAGGTGATGCAGCTCTTGATATTACAGGTCGTCCCATATACTCGGTTGGTTTCACCGTTGCTATATCTGCATACCAAAAGTGATTAAATAAATACCATATACAATATTCTGAAACTTTAAAATTCACACAAAAGATAAGCAACTTGTCACTTACCATATGGCCCCCATGCTCGACCTAGCGAAAGTGGAAAGTATGATTCCCCATGATAGTTCATCCTATTATATGGATAATCATCTATGTACAGTGGCATCTAATCCCAATGCATAAAAAACTCGGGTCGGAACACCCATCCAACTACCCCACATCCCCCTCTACATAGCAGCCACCCCCAGCAGCACATCCTGGGCTCTCGCGGGCCCCCATCTTGGATCTGTATACGAGGTCGAAGTGTTGGGATCTTATCAAACAAGAGAGAGAAAATCATCGTTCAATATGAACAGTCATGGTTCAACTGCTAGTTTCATAGTGACAACTGTCGTTTCAATGATGATAGCATCATCTAGGCCCACCTAGAGTAGGTCTCACTCAATATTCCCTCAGAAAGAATCATCTGACCACTAGTGATGTGGTGGAGTGCCTAGTTGCCCAGGATCTGCAGCACCGCTACGGCCACAGCACGAGTCTCCAGCCTCTCTAGATCTCCGATCGGTATCTGTGTCTCTTTCACATGGACAGACGGTCAACAATGGCACTCTACAAACTCCATAATGTTCCACTCTCGCGGTAACATAGGCTGTGTATTTCCCACCATCTCCACTGGTGGGAGACTAGTCAGGAAATATATACCCTAGATAGTTCGCTCGATCCTGTGCCCCTGCACTATAAATATCTCATGATCTGGATCCCAATAGCTGATGATCCGGGCCAACAAGCACTCTCCTGCTCTCATCAAATGGTTCTCCACAAACTTCAGGACCCTAAACCTTTCCAATGCAGCACAGACTACCTGATCCTCTCGGATCTCAGAATGTAATGTGGCTAGGTGTCTCTCTCTCCAAATGATCCTCAACTCTGCCATACCTACACAAAACCATCATGTTTTTCAGTGTACATAAAGGAAAGACTATATCATAACCATAAAATTCCATCTCTCAGTCAAAAAACAACACTAAATCCCCTTTCCCTAACAGGTCACACCTTTCTGGCCATTCCTGGGATAGGCTGCGGTTTTTTTCCCTATACATGCTAACTAGGTCGCAGAAAAGGCCCCAAAAAGTGGGACCCGGCCATGAAGAGGAGAAGGGGTCTGTTCTTGAGCTTTGGGTGCCCAAACTAAACTTTTAATCCACTGAATTGAAAGAGTATGTTTAGGCCTCTTACCTGCAACTGACAGATCTCGATTCCAAAAGTCTGTTTGTCTACTACGATCACTGCAAGATTTAGGACCTTTTCTTCTCTCTACATTCAGCACAACTACACTTTCAAATGAATCAAATTGGAAGGAAAATGCCTTATTAAAAGATAAACCCTAGATTTTTCTTTCCCCGGGTGCGACCAAACCATAGCTCGGTTTGAAAAAATATTAGCATTGTTGGAAAGCTCTCACCGAGCACTGAAATGGGTATCCTTTCTTTTTTGGTGATTTGATACTTCACTCGGACATTTTTTTTTCCAAGAAGGGTCACTTCACCACTCCTCAAAATTGAATTTCTTCACTTGCAACACTTGTACTTAGGGCACCACTTTGCCTTCGTACTTGTCGATGCTCGTGTCAATTTTCATCGTGAGTAATTGTCTTGTACTCATGTTTTTATGGTCCCCACTAGGCTTGTTCTATGTGGTAGCATCATCGATTCACCCTTGTTGAGAGCATCCGAGTTGAGTCATCATTGCATCCATGGAGTCTATCCCGAATCCATTTTGTCTCCCTCCACAGTCTTCCATCCTTCATTTCTTTGTCCCTCTCTCGTGTTACACATATTGGCAGTTAATCATACTGTCCCCCATCCCCTTCAGAGTCGAGTCAGTAGGTGCTTGGTCATTCATGCCCTTTATGCTCTAAAAAAGGAATTCGTTAGCCCGCTACCCAATACCCCCCATTCCACCATCATCCCTAGTGTTAGTCTATCAGTCGCTCTACTATTATCCCTCGTGGCTTAGTTGAGGATCCCTTATTGACTCACCTATGGCGGACCTCCTTTTTTCGACATCAACTTATTCATTCCAGAAGACAAGTCTATAGGGCGGTGTGCCTTCGTTTCAGCTTCCACTCTTGTTCGGTGCCTCGGATGAGGCAAAGGGACCCTTTATTTCCCTTTGACTTGATTGTTTCTCAATTCCATCTCCTCATGGCATGATCGAGATCCATATACTTGATGGTTCAGTGATGCAGCAGATTGTACCATTGATTCCCAAGTGTCTGTGAGATGTTTCAGACCTCATGAGGGGGTGGCCCTTTAGGTAGCCCCCCACATGCCCAAATGACCTCTCTACTACATCTTTGGATGCAGCTCCATAGATTTGATGGTTCCAGCCTCAGCTGCTTGCAACGCTTTTTTAGTTTGCATGTATCATTCAAATTTTTAGAGCCCTTTCCTATTTTACAAGGCCTCTTTGGTTGTACCTATATCTCATGTACTCATATATTATTGTATAAGTCATGGTTTTTTTCACAGGCACAATATGTATGTGGGATCAATTTCATGTTTTTTATATGTCCCATTTTTATGCAAACATGTACTATATAGTTCAGTCCCATGTTTGTTGGACGCACCATTATTCTTGTACTTTGTTATCTCGCAGGCATAGGTATGCATCACCCACCTCATGTTGAACATGTACTCACTCATAAAAGAGACTTGTCACACTTGTAACTCTCACCTCGTCAGGGTCTTGTCCTCCCGTGCTTCAGTCCGCCTTATATTTCTCTCTCTCTCACTCCCCCTTCGATGTCTAGTGATTGTGTTCTTACAACATACTTCGGTCATACGATTAGCTCCAAACGCTTGCACGTTGGTGGGCAATCTGTTACACCAAGTTTTGGTCATCTAACCTGTTACTATAAAATGGACTAAAGTACACCATGTTAGACCAATTTTACCATAGTAAAATTTCTCTCACTATGAAAAATAATTTAATAACCCATAGTTTATTATGTTATTTCTGGTCTAAACAGGAAACCCCATGAGGAATAATTGAATAAAACCTTATTTGTTTGATTTTCCTCAAGGGATAATTAATTAAACCACTATTTAGTTAATATTCCTGGTCATATTTAACCCAAAACAGGAAAATTAATTAGACAAATCATTATCTATCTTATTATTTTCTAGGAATAACTATTTAAAACATTATTTAATAATATTCTTGGTTAAATTTTACGAAATCATTTATAAATAATGGGATAAATCATTATTTATTTAATTATTACTTAACAAAATGCTTAAAATAATAAAAATCATTTATTTATTTATTATTGCTAAATAAAGGGATTTTACCAAATTCAAATTCTTTTTCCCTCCAATAAAAATAATAAAATATTCCATAAAAGTTGGATCTAGATTTGGTTAATAATATTTTAATTATGCACCAATATCTAGAATAACTCAATATTTTGTTATAAATAGCAGGGTTTTTCCATTCATTCACTACCTTTTGTTTCATATAGATCACTCTTGATCTATACTTTTGGTTTTACTTTGATCCTCCCATCATTGTCATATTTTTCTACATTTTTCTTGTGAGCTCCCTTTGAGTTCCATTTTGTGTAGGTTTTCTGCACCATCAAGAGAGAGAGACCTTGGATCTAAAGGGTTGAAGACATACAAGATCTCCTCCCATTGAGGGGGATTGGTAACATATTTATATGTTCCCTTCTCAGGTGTCATAATACAAAAAAATCTTTAAAAATTCGTGTCTTGTCCATTGGATACATGGAACAACTCTCACTTATTTTTGTTGTTTAATGTCTTTAACTACATAGATCTAGATTTTTGTAGGATTTATTCTGATCACTAACTACATTTATAAGGAAAATGACATCCATCTTTGATGTTAAGGTTGTTTTTTATTCACAACTAAAGTGATAATTTTCGTACGCTTGCGATTAGAATCCACACTAACAGAAAGGATCCTCTGGTTGATCCTACTGAACATTTAACCAAGTTATCACAGTTTGTAGGGGCATATGCTACTACAAATATTAACAAGGCTACTGAATTTCAACTGGTACTAAAGCAAAGAAAGACAAAGTAAAATAGTTAGAGAGACTGTTAGTGCAAGAAAAGTTTTACTCTAGCAGGCAAATGGAATTGAAAATGTCTTAATTTCAAAATGATTTTGAAATATTAACTTTGCAGATCAGGTGAAACTTACAGAAAAGGAAATGAAACTTGAAGCAGCAATGAGAAAATTAAAAATCCAGCCTCAAGTAGAGAAATTCATAAAAGAATCATTGGAAATTAATGCAAAGCTAAAGCAACAACAAGTATTTTTTCAACAAGCTTCAATCACCATCTCTTACTTTGATTCAAGTAAAATCGTGATCCAGCAAGTGGCTAATAGGAGAAATGAGTGTGAGAATATTTAAAAGAAGATTAATGAGTTCATTCAATGGAAAGCATCTGACTAAGGAAAGAAAGCAGATCCACCTCAGATAGATAAATTTCATGGGGAAATTTTATTTAAGGATTGGGAAGTACAGTTGAGACAAGAAGAAAAAGCAGGAGCAATAGCATGAAGGTTAACAAATGAAATTCCTGAATCCTTTAATGAAAATTTGTTGAAATCTGAGCTTATTAAAGAATCCACAACTAAATTTCTCTTAGAACTTAAGTCATTAGAAGCATAGTGGAAACAAAGGACAGACATGGAGGAATAAATGATTAAAAAAGTAAATAAGTTTGATCAAGAAAATTAGTGGAATTTTCTGAACAAACCTTATTATCAGTGCATCACTTTTCAGGCATTAAATGATTCAACAAAGAAGTTACAGCCAATAATTTTGAATGAAATATTCAAAGGCGAGATCAGATCACAAATTTTTGAACCAGCTTAGCTTAAAGCTATGGTATATATTTGTTAGCTTCGAGATCAAATATGCAAAGAGGATTAGAACACATAGTCATGGTGTAACTTCATTTTCCTAAATTGTATTTTCGGTTTTATCTTTACGAGGATGATTGTTTGAAACCTCCTCTATTTTTATGTAATAATATATTTTTAAACAGATGGTAGGTTAGTATGTAAACCCTTCTCATGCGTTTAGAGAAGGGTCTAGAAATTTGTCAAAACATTTGAAAATAATGCACTTTTGTAAGTTTGTAAACGCTTTGATGGATTAATGGAATGAAATCTATTATCTTTTTTGACATTTGAAGTTGTTTAACTGATGTTTCACTATTGTACTCTTTAAATTTCTTGAAAGTGAAGAGGAGAATAAAACTATTGTCAGTTTATATGAGTAGGACTTCATATATATGGTACTTCTACACGTTACATTAAGTTCTGCTTTCTAGATTGACAGTTATCTTTTTTATCTGCATTATATATCTGAACTGTTATCATAAATAAATGTTAAAAGCACTTTTGTACTGATATTTGTCTATTATTTCTTATCTGATATATAATCACACATATGAATGCGATATACATTACATAATTCTTTTAATCAAACTATTTTGTTAAAATAATCATATTTACACAATTTTCATCTCTTTCAACTGTTAAATAATCTTCATTCCTAATAGTTGGAAGATATCTGTTAAGATTGCATAAAGGAAGAAACACCCCAGGCATATAGTAGAATAGATAGTGTTCGATAAATGCATATGATAGATTAAAATAATTTCCCATTTGCATGCTATATAAAAAAAAAAAACCCCCAAAATCATCCTTATTGGGAAACTGGTCCCTTTATCCCCAGTGAGAGCCACCACACCAAATAGAAAATGGATTTCTCTAAGGTCCGAACAGGGTCGTTTTCCCCCATGTTGTTGCAATGGAATTCTAAGGCCTCAACAGGGCACCGCACAAATACTAATACCAATTATAACGGTTGGTGTGTTTGTATAATACTTCGCATTGGTGCGTTGATACGACCTATGGACACCACACAAATCCCAATACCAATTAGAACGATTGGTGCATTTGTATGATACTGCGCGCCGATGTGTTTGCATAATACTACACACCAGTGCGTTGATACAGCCTATGGGTGCCACACAAATCCCAATACCAATTAGAACGTCTCGGTGCGTTGTATCACCTACAGTGCACTCGGTGCGGTTTTAGCCCTTAACGTCCTAGTGCATGCACCTTTGACCGCCCTGGGGCTACTGTCTCGCTGACATGCACCAAGACTTTTCTAAATGCCCTAGGGTGTCCTATATTTGTTTTCCATCTCGGTACGTTCACTCTGAAACGCACTGGTGCATTGACACCTATTTAGTGCACCAATGACAAAAACATTCGTAATAACCTCCGACCGACTATTTGTTTTTAGTTCTGTTGAAATTCTGTTACAAGCTCCACCAAAACCTCCATTACTGAAAACGGATGTTGTAGAATTTTTTTTTTTTACAATTTTGGCCAATTTTATAACACTAAAAACCTCATTTATAACCTCTGCTAGATGGTCTTTTCCTTGTAGTGACCTTTGCAAGACCAACCTCACAAACCCCAACGACCACCCATCGGAGACGAAAAGAAAGAGAAGGGATCAGGAGATCCTATCAAAATATTTCTCGAGGAGGCCCTCGAGAAACAAAGGAATATGATGATGGAAAATTTGCCCAGATCCTTCAACAACTTCCCATTGGTGGCGCATCTGCATCCCAGAGCCACTTTGGAGATGTGACTCCTTTTAAATTACAAGTAAAATTTTACATTCCCATATTTTAGGCTCAAATAGATATCAACGCCATAGATAGATGGTTGAATCTATTAAAATGGTATTTTTCAGTTCATGATTTTTCCAACTAGGAAAATGTTACTTTTTCACT
This sequence comes from Pinus albicaulis, assembly GCA_034641835.2. Classification (NCBI taxonomy): domain Eukaryota; kingdom Viridiplantae; phylum Streptophyta; class Pinopsida; order Pinales; family Pinaceae; genus Pinus; species Pinus albicaulis. The sequence continues at coordinate 1,592,118,277 of CM076578.1, forward strand.
CCTTAAAGCCACCCCCCATGTCAAGGACTAGTGGGAAACATACTGTGAGCAACAAGATGAGAGGGAGCCCTCTTTGTTTTCAGCCGCACCCACTTGGAATTCTTTCCGAGATTCCATCAAGGAACAATATTATCCCGTGGGGAGATATGAGGAAAAGTACATACAATGGACTATGTTGTGGCACTAAAGGGATCAATATGTGCATGAGCTGACAAATCTATTCCATACCCTGTGCACAAAATTGGGTATCAAATATTCAAAGAAACATTTTCTGCTGAAGTACTGTAGTTGTCAACACGGATACATTTAGAAGGAAATGGAGTTCCTCGACATCTCCTCGCTTAATGGAGCATATCAGTATACTACCAAGATTGAGTATAAGTTCAAACAGAAGAAGCGAGACTTTGGATATGCGAATTAGAAGCAAGGGAAAGGTGTCCTAAAATCACATAACAAAGGAGAAAGCAAAGGTGGGGTGGCCTAGGATAGCCTGCCAAAGCCGCAAGCAAAGAAGAACACTGTGAATCCAAAGAAGGACACGAGAAAGTGGTGTGAGTTACATGAGAGCTCCACTCACAACACAAGTGAGTGTTGGGCCAAGCAGTCACTTGTGGATGTGTTGAAGGCTTTTAAATCAGATGCATGCTCCGACTCTGAATCATAACCAAAAAAAGGAATGATACAGGGAAATAGATTATTGATGCGAAGCCCAACGCCACTGTTTCTACCACAAAGATCCAGAAGGAGGAACTGGAAGATCCAAAGGAGGGGGAGCGCCTCTTCCATTCCTAGATGTGGGTGAACGGTTCCCCATCGTAGTTCATTGTCGACAACGGGAGCCAAAAGAACCTCATTTCAGTAGAGGTCATGAAGCAGTTGGGCTTGCAAACCACAACAGACCCACAATCGTGCACCATCGGGTGGCTTCACCAAGGATAAGATCTTTGCGTCAACCAGCAGTGTTGCCTTCCCTACGACAAGCCCTTCACAGATGAGTTATTACGTGACATTGATCCTCCAGATTTTTCTGATGTATCATTAGGCAAACCATGCTTGTGGAAGTGACATGTTGTGTATGAGTCTCGGCCTCACAATGTTATTTTTACTTTTGGAAATAAGTTTTACAGGATACCGGAGATAGCATCCTCTACCTCCATCTCTTTGGTTACTGCAAAACAACTCAGTAAGCTCATTTCCAAAACTGGGAAATTTGTTTTCCTGATAATCCACCCTCAGGGCAAGAATAAGACTATGGCCATGAGCTCTAGACATAGCTCCTTCGCACGACAATAATAAATGCACAAGTTCATGGAGGAGTATGGGGACATCTTCACCTCACCCGTAGGGGTGACGCTGCACTGTCAAGTCAAGCAACTCATCGATATGACCCCGGGTACACCACTTCCCAATGGACCAATCTATCAGCACTTTATTCTGGATAACGAAAAAATGAAGAGGTAGATTCAGGAGCTATTGTAGAAAGGTCACATCCATCCAAGTTCATCACCCTGTGGGAGCCCGATCATGTTGGTGCAAAAGAAGGATGGAACTTGGAGAATTTGTATTGACTATTGGGCGCGGAACAAGATCAGTGTCTGGAATAGGTACTCAATCCCATGGATTGATGACCTTCTGGACCAACTCAAGGGGGAAAAGTATTTCAGCAAGATCTAATTGAAGTTTGGGTATCAGCATGTACAAATTGAACCCTCCGATGTATGGAAGACTACCTTCAAATCCAAGGAGGGAATTTTCTAATGGCTAGTCATGCCTTTTGAGTTGATGAATGCTCTTGCAACCTTCATGTGGATGATGGTCGATATATTGTGGAAATTCACCAACTCATTTGTAGTAGTGTACTTGGATGACGTCCTAATCTTCATCCAGACTTGAGAAGAGCACCTCCACCACATCCAACAGGTCCTACAAACACTTCGGCAACACAATTTGTGTGCCAATTTGTAGAAGTGCACTTTTGGCATGACCCAAGTTCAGTATCTGGTATACATTATTGATGATTGAGGCATGCATGTGGATCGATCCAAGATCCAAGCCATTCGGGATTGGCCATCATCAACCATTCTAATAGAGTTCCGCAACTTTATGGGTCTTGCCAATTTCTACCATAGGTTCGTGTTGGGATTCTCTCATATCACTTGGCCCTTAAGCCAAGTCACCAATGTAGGAGTGAAAGAAAATTTATTTTGGTCTGAATCTCAACAGAAGGTGTCCGTAGAGTTGAAACATCGTCTCTGCTTTTCCCCATTGCTCACATTACAAGACTTGCAACAACCATTTCAGATCAAGACAGATGCCTTAGACTATGTTATTGGGGCAGTTCTTACACAACTGGAGCATCCAATGGCATATCATAGTGAGACACTCTCTGACACAATCTGGAAGTATCACACTTATGAAAAAGAGATGTATTCTATTGTGCAGGATTGCCGACAATGGAAGAATTACATTTTGGGGAAGGAAACAGTCATCCACACTAACCACCAACACCTGTAGTTCATATAGATACAAGGGAAGATGCATAATGATTTCCATCAGAAGTGGTCCACATATTTCCAATAGTTTCATTTGAACATCAAGTACAAGAAGGGAAGCACCAATAATTTTTCAGATTGCCTCGGTCGATCATAGATTGTGGCGCTAACCACCGTGGTCAACTCTTGTGGGCACGAAACTTCTGATTGGCTGCTTCTCTACAAGAGAAATCCAAAATTTGGCCACACATACAAGACGCCCTTGGAAGGTAAGCAAGTTCCAAATTTTCACCTCCAGGAAGCACTGCTATGTCACCTGGGAAAACTTTTTGTTCCTCCAACTGGGCATGCCAAGATGATTTGGGAAGCACACTATAGTCAGGTTGCTACGAATTTTGGGGTTGAAAAAACATGGCAGTATTGCAGAAGTATTTCTATTGGCTGAACCTTCGACAATATGTTGGGAAGTACATTAGGTCCTACACTTCCTGCACCATTTCCAAACTGACCATTAAGAAGCAAGACATCTATACTTCATTTCCTATCCCCAGTCAACCTTGGGAATCTATCTCCATGGATTACATGTCGATACTTCCTTCTACAAAGCATCTAAATTACTTTTTTTTGTAGTCCTCGAAAGATTCTTGAACATGCCCATTATGACCTCCTACAAGAAGAATATCACAACATAAGCCACTGCTAAACTCTTCTTTGAACGAGTTTGGGTACACTTTGGGATCCCGCATTCTATCATCTTAGATCGGGATAGTAGGTTCCTCGTACATTTTGGTCCACCCTCTAGTTGATACTAGACACCATGCTCACCAAGTCCACAACATTCAATCCCCAAACTGATGGCCAGACATAGGTCATCAACAGGATGATCGTATACATTCTTCTCATGTATAACTCAAATCATCCATGAAAATGGGATGAGAGCCTTCCCTATGTACAACACAGTTATAATTGGGCTCTCCACACCTCAACTAGCCATAGCCCCTTTCAGGTGGGCTTAGGATTCCAGCCACTATATCCCATTGACGTAGCCATGCCATTTTTGGTTACTCAAGAAGATTCAACTCATGTGTTGTTTGAAACTAACAAGGTGAGCACCTTCATTGAGATCATTCAGCACATCTGCAAACAGGTTCATGACATATTGGACAGAGACAATGATATGTACTAGAAGCGACATGATCAACATTAGGTGCCACACAACTTCTACGTGGGTGACAAAGTGTGGCTACATTTGCAGAAGGAGCATCTCGCTTGACCCCACCGCAAGCTTTCCCCACTCCGATATGGGACGTACATCATCACTAAGGCTATAGGGGAAAATTCCTTCGAGCTTATTATTCCACCATTCCTTAGTATGCACCCAATGTTCAATTTGGCTTGCCTTCAACCTACTTTCCACCTCTACTAGACACACCCAACATTGCAGAACAACTCACACCAACAGAGTTAAACCCAGACTACATGGAACAAACCACCACTCTTTAGATCATGGATACACAGATCAAGAACACCCAAAAACAAAGGATCTAGCTATATTGAGTTTTCAAAGTAGGCATATTCCTTCACCAAGGAATGTGGCTCACCAAAGATGAAGTTCAACATAAGTTTCCTCATCTCATGGAAGAACTCAATGCAATGGGGACCATTATTTCCTAAGGGGGGAGGAATGATCCAGGTGGATATTGGTGGCCACCCACCTATTCCACTTGGACCTCCACCATTTTTTGTTTCAATTTTTTAGTTTCCTTAATTGTAGCACAATTTACTATTTTTAGCAATTTTGTCTTTCCTCAACTTTCAGAGCGGTTTTGAGGCCCTAAACAACATTTTTGGGGAAAAAAGGGAGCTACACTAGTCTTTAATTGACGTTTCTCACTCAAAAATTGTACTTCTCAGATAGATATTTCTAACAAGGTATTGTGTGCATCAAACAGAGATCGTATGCCAAATTTACATCCCCGGGAAGTTGATGTACCAATTTACCCAAACGTGGCCTACAGTTTTTGTGCTTCATCTCCTAGGATTGGGTTTTTAGATGTTTAGGGATTTTCATTGTTTCTCAATAATCAATAGACCTTTGAGCCTCATTGTAACACTATTCATAGGACTATAGCTGCCACATCTCTTCTCAGACATAAGCTACCAACGCCCTAGCTAGTTTATTTCCATTCTATCGGTAAGCATATTTCAGTTATGCGATATTAATGAAATGAAGTCTTATTTCTATTTCATCTCTCTTTTATGTGTATTTCTGTGTTATATTGTATTCATGCATAAGGTTGGATCAACCTCTCCCTCTCTAAATATGTTAGGATCCCTCTTCCGTCCATAAAATGAATAAGTAGCAATGCACAATCCTCTTTAAATATATAAATAAAGGTGAAAGAAGTGAAATGATCCATACACAGAAATTTTAAGCAAGAAACTCCGTGGGTGTAATTTCTAGGCTTGATAGCAACAGAGAAATTTTTGTGTTCCCGTAGTGACTCTGTCGAGGTACTATCTAGGCCTTTTGGTAGTGGAAGAATAGTAGATATGAAAACTTATACTATGAAAATCAAAATCTCATGAACTTCACTACACTTCCCAATTCAAAACACTTTGATGTTGATGAATCTTACTTTTGTGTTCAACCGATAAGGTACAAAGGGGACCATTTTTATTCACAGGGTAAGTGGGGAGGTGAAAGTGATCTGCATGATGAATCAATACTCCCTGAATAACTAATCCCCTGTAAAGAAGAGTCATTCAGGACATAGAAGCTGGAATTCTACCAGTGTGTTTCCAGGTGTTATCGTTGGTAAAAAACCCTCCAAATTTTTTTCCTGCACCAAATTTTGGATCCTACCTTGGTTTTGTACATGATCATCGCAAACATTGAAATCCATTCGATGTGTTTTCTCTAAGTTCTTTTGTCCCTTTTGTGAGGAAAGAAAAATTTCTTCTTTTCATATGTTAAGTGTCACACAATGTATATAAGTTTTATTTGGTGGTTTAAAGGGGTTATCTTTGTGAAAATTAGTTGATCCTACTAGGTAAACAGTTGTCGCACTTATTCCCAAAGTTTTAAGCAATGTCACACAAGTGTCATCACGGCCATTGCAAAGTGTATCGTTAGTGTCACACTTGTTGTATTTTGTCACAAGGTTTTCACACTGGGGGAAGTATGTAGGTCATGTGTCCCGGATGATCTATATTGTTGCATTGTCAAGTATTCTAAGTGTGTGATCACATTATAAGTTTTATCACTATTCACATCAGCCTCACCGATCCCACACTTAGTTAATTTCTAAAAGCTTTCCGACCAAGCAACTAATCCTCATACAACCCTCTTGAACTACGCATTGTGTAGTCTCAACCCTCGATCTATGACACTCCCTCTTAATACTATGCAATTTGTAGTTCTTTCCTCCCAAGACTATGCACTACGTACTTTTAGTGCTCAAGCCCGAACCCTGACCTCCAAAATTTCTCAATCCAGCTCTTCATCCTAGCCTCAACTGTGCATTGTAAAATCTCTAACCTAAATCTCGACCCTTGAGCTCTTGAAATAGTTCCCATCCCCTTAGGGAAACTACGTAATAGGCTGAACCGATGCCCGCCCCTTCATCCTATCAGAGTCAGCTCCCAAACGGCATAGTTTTCTTCCTTAGTCCTGCCTAAACTACGTATTACGTAGTCTCAAGGTTCAAACTTAAACCCTAACTTCCTGATTTTTGCAATGGCGCAGTCACTGAGCGTCTCTCTCAGCCTTTCACATGGTTTCCGCTTACTCATTTGATCAACATTCAATATCTTATACTAGGGGTTTATCGGACTAATGTCATCTCATCATGAGTGAATTGCAGATGCAATTACCTTGTCATACTGATGCAGGAGCATCATGGTTCCAAAAATTTGTACATTTAGTAGAATTTAGGGGGGCTTATGTTTTTCAAGAGAGTTTATTTCCTATTTATTTAATTAACGTAATTTTAATTATTTTGAGTGATTTATGTGAGATATGTAGAATAGGGTTTAATTATTGAGAGGAATAGTTGTAAATGTTCTTGAATGTAGGAGAACATGAATGATTGATGAGTGATTGGTGTGGATTGAGATATTTTAAATATTGTAAATCATAGATTCGAAAGTAGTTCATCATTTATGGAGGATACTTAGGATTTAGTTGAATGTTGAGATCCTCAAGGGATAAGAAGACATTTTAGGAATTAATTGAGGACTTAGAGGATTCTTAGGATTTTTTTTTTGAGTAACCAAAATTGGTTACAGAACCTTTTGTATATAATTGTAAAGCCTCAAAGGCATAGATATCATTTCTCTTAGATAGGAGGTTTGATTTGTAATCCTATGAGCATAGAGAGAGAGAGGAAGATAAGAGGGCCATATAAAGACATATCAGGCCAAAACCATATTGTAAACAGATTTTCTTGTATTTGTACATTTATTTGTTTAATGAGAAATCAAATTCCCATTTGACTGTGTGTCATTTCTATTATGTGTTGAGTGATTCATAATAGAAATGATTCGATATCAATAACAAATTGTAGTTGATTGAATACATCTTTCTGAGTGATAAATGACTTATGGTTGGGTAGAATCTGAGTAGACTCCAGTCTGGGGATTAATTAGCTGAGAATAAAGCTTATGGGAGTAAATTTGTGCAGATAAACTATGTACAGGTCCAGTAATTCTGATTTGGAGGAGTAATACAGAGGGTGCTCTGTGTTCAAGATAGAAAGAGCATTAAATAAGACAGAAGAAAGTCTCAGAGAGATAGAATTGAAGAACGTTAAATAAAATGGGAAGAGTAGTGGGAAAATAATCAGAGCAGCAGAGCGGCACAAAGCAGAGAAAGCAACAAAGGAAGAGAACAATTAGATATTTCTAGAGAGATAAATGGATGGCCATGATTAGATCATAACTAAAAGAGGAATAGATCAACGGTGAACAATGAGTCATGATTTCGTACTTTGTGAAAGACAAAAAAATGCGTGAAGGAATTCACAAGGTAAGAAGGATAACTTGTGATGCGGTAAAGTCTAACAGTTGCGATGTGATGAGAGATGTGACGTGTCAGTACGGTGCAATAGTGCACTTCGCAGGAATTAAGGTTTAGCGTTAAATAGTTCACAAGAAAAATGGTTTTTGATTGCGATGCGAAGTGGAAAGTATGGAAGTTGGGATGTGACGGAAGGATCCACATGTCATAACGGTGCATAGGCAGTCATTGTTAATCATAGAGTTTATCATTATATGGTAAAGTGTTTAAACCTGCGATCAAGCGATTATGATGAAGGTATGGTGGACCCTACAGTAGGATGTTTAACATATATATAAAAAGGTTTGAGGATTATATAAAGTGAAGCCATGTAGGAAGTAAGGTAAGGTAAATAAACAGTAATTCATAAAGGTAAAGTATAAAAAAACTTCCGCATGCGTTTGATTAAAATTGATAAGGAGGTTAAGTCAAGAGAGGTACATGTGGGGTTATTCCTACTAACTCTGAATAAGTGAATATTTGTGGCCTATGGCTGCATCATTTTCTATCAGAGCAAGAAAAAGCTCTTTTGGGAGAAATTTAGAGCAGGTATACTCCACGATGAGAAATCAGAGTGGGTTTGTCCTTTGAAGATAATTTAGAACTTGTGGAAATATTTTATTTTATATTTTTCATAACAAATTTGTGAATGGAGAACAGGTTTTGATGAAATGAAGACATCAAGAGTTCTTTGAAGAGAAATTTGTGCGAATTTTTTTTAGAGAATCATAGTGATGCAGTAGAATCAAAGAGAAGAATCAAATCTGAATCTGATTGAGGTAAAAAAGATTTTTTTTTCTTATTGATTCTGAATTTGGTGATTGATAAATTGATTTTTGAAATAATAGTAAAGAGAGAGAGAAAAATATACTTTGGGAGAAAGTAGATCATATTGAAGAATATATTGAGGAAAATTGTTTATGAAGAGATAGGGACAACTGAAAATAGTGAAGGTAAAGTCAGCAGATAAAAAAGAGAAGCTGCAACAACAACATGTGTTTAGAAAATTGGACAGTGACGTATGGTCTTCATGTTTTTTTTTTCAGTTAATTAATGATGAATTATTGATTGAAAGAAATGCTATTTAGATATTTGGTGATTGTAGCCAAGAACAAGAAAGAGTTTTTGACCATGATGGCATTGAACCTATCCAACTAGAGGTTGGAATAAAGGAGAGAGGTGATTGAGTGAAGAAGTCGGAGGAGCAGGGAAGCTCTAAAAGTTTCAAGAGAGTGAACCAAGAGTTAGAATACCTATGGAGAGATCAAGCTCAGAGATGAAGCTTGATAAGGTATTGAGTAGCAAGAATAGATTTCTACAAGAGAAGGCTTTGTTGTAGATCACCAATCAAGAATGGATGAGCTCATGAAAAAGATGGCCATGGAGGGTCATATAAGAGGTTCTAGAGAATGCCATGAAGGTAACATGAGTAATTAGGAGCGAGAGAGAAATATTGCAGTGATGAGAGTATAGTTGGAAGTACTATAGGGATGGATACAAGAGAAAGAGAATGAATACCAAAGGCATAGATGGAGAATGAGGAAACAGGTTAGATGGAACCTATTGAAAAGAAGATGGAATGTCAAACTGATAAGTGAGTTCATATAACTTGAGAAGAGACGTATTGACTTGTTTGGGAAGGAGAGAATTAAAGGAGTTGAGTCACAACAAAGAGGATCTTCTCAAATCTAGAAAGTACATTGTGGAAGATTGGTACTGGAAGTGTCAAACGATACCGAAAGGTCTTGTATTTTTAAAACTAATGATTTGTGTATGATTGTAGATACATCACAGGATGATGAAAATTTTTTATAGTTTGTTAAAAAGGAGGAGCAGAATCTGAAATCTTTCCAGGTTAATACTGAGATAACAAGATCTCAGAAACAAAAGGAGACAAAGAGGTCTCATGGAAATATGCAGTAGAATATTGGAGCAGGTAACAGTGCAAATTCGAATAGAAGATATGAATTAAGACATGAAGATGAAGAAAAGGTATTTACTGAGCCTAATGAGTTTGGAATTTTCAAACATGATGATTTAGACATGTGTGTAGATTTAGGAGAGGAAGAAGGACCATTTGATGACAGGTCAACAACAAGTGAAGGTATTGAAAACTATGTAAAGTTTCTAAATTCTACTCCAATTGAAATTTTTGAGTTATATAGAAATTTAGACCTTCAAAGAAGAAAGTTGGAAAAGTAGAGGATATATACTCAGGATAAATTGCTGAAGAAGGAAGACAAAGAAATTTTCATGAATCACAACCATAAAGAAGAGAGAATGGTAATAAGAGTTCAGCAAATTGACATTTCAGAGGAAGGAGTTCATTATTGTGAACCAGAGCAAGGAAACATCCTTGAAACAAATGATATGGAGGAGAGACTAGTTGAATGTCCCATGAGTTCTTTGGAGAATTTAAATCACCATACTGATGTGCTAACAAAGGAGTTAGAGAAAAACTCAGTGCAACATACTAAGATGTTGCAAAGAAATAAAAGGCAATGAGGCCTTATATTTTTAATTCTGATAATTGGTTTATGATTACATGTTCTGATGAAGATGAGACAGACATGTTTCAAGTTGAAGGAGAGTCAGTTTTAGAACTGAAGAATACTGGAAGTTGCCAGGTAAGACATAATGATGAGGAAGATGTAAATCATAAAGATATCGTGCTTGAAGAAACTAAATTGACTGTCAAAATTAGTCAAGGAAGTGAAGGAATATCACTGAGGGTTGTATAGGAAGAGGAAAGAAAATATGTTGGAAATGATGAACAACATAGTGATGTATTTGAGAATAATTAAGTAGAAATGGAATTGGAGGACAATTTATTTTTTGAAAGTAAATTTACAGATAATGAACATAGGTTGTTTGGAGATGAGATATAATTTCAAAAGCAACAAGAGGGTAAGGATGTAAGGGCAGTAGTAATAATCCAACAACTTCAAATTGAAAGTAAAAAATCAGTTTGAAGATGAGTGGACATAGTGCAACAACAAATGGAAGATTTATTACCAGTTAGAAGATAAACTGTACATAGAGATTGAAACAATGAGAAGGTTAATGATGAAGGTGTCTCAGAAGAAGACAACATCAAGAAAGAAAAGAATCACCAAGAGAAATATAGTAGCAGACTGTGAGAGCATAGCCAGTGGGATAATGTAGCATAAAGTATGGAGACCTAGAGAACAAAAAACAACAAAACAACAGAAAGGAAGAGAGGTAACCAAAGACAGATTAAAAACTAAATTTTGGGATCCAGGTGGAATTCCATTAGCATTGAAGACACATGATGTGGAGATCATGATTATTTTCTAATTTGGGATTTTGATGCAGGAAAATCACTCCAAAAGTTTGTACATTTAGTAGAATCTAGGGGGTCTTATGTTTTTCAAGAGAGTTGATTTCCTAAGTATTTAATTAATTTAGTTTTAAATATTTTGAGTGATTTATGTGAGACATTTAGAATAAGGTTTAATTAATTATTGAGAGGCATATGTGTAAATGTTCTCGAATGTAGGAGAACATGAGTGATTGATGAGTGATTGGTGTGGATTGGGATATTCTAAATATTATAAATCTTAGATTAGAAATTATTTCATTATTTATGGAGGATCCTTAGGATTTAGTTAAATGTTGAGATCCTCGATGGATAAGAAGAAATTTTAGGAATTAATTGAGGACTCAGAGGATTTTTAGGATTTTGTTGAGTAACCTATGGATCTGAACCAAAATTGGTTACAGAACCTTTTGTATATAATTGTAAACCCTCAAAGGCATAGATATCATTATTCTTAGATAGGATATTTTATTTGTAAGCCAACAGGCATAGAGAGAGAGGAAGAGAAGAGGGCCATGTAAAGCCATATCGAACCAAAACCAAATTTTAAACAGATTTGCTTGTATTTTTACATTTATTTGTTTAATGAGAAATCGAATTCTTGTTTGGCTATGTGTCATTTCTATTATGTGTTGAGTGATCCATAATATAAAGGATTCAATATCAGTAACAAATTCTAGCTCATTGAATACGTCTTTTTGAGTGATAAAGGACTTATGGCTAGGTAGAATCTAAGTAGATTCTACTCTGGGGATTAATTAGTTGAGAATAAAGCTTATGGGAGTAAATTTCTGTAGATAAATTATGTGCAGGTCGAGTAATTTTGATTCAGAGGAGTAATATAGAGGGTGCTCTATGATCAAGCTAGAAATAGAGTTAAACAATATAGAAGAAAATCTCGGAGAGATAGAATTAAGGAACTCTGAATAAACCAAGAATAGTACTAGGAAAAATATCAGAGTAGTAGAGCGACACAAAGAAAAGAAAGAAACATAGGTGGAGAACACTTAGATATTTCCAGAGAGATAAATGGACGACCACGATTATATCAGAAGTAAAAGAGGAATAGATCAATGGTAGATGATGAGTCACGATTTCACACTTCAAGAAAGATAAAAAATAGCATGAAGGACTTTGTAAGGTAAGAAGGATAACTTGCGGTGCGGTAAAGTCTGACAGTTTTGATGCGATGAGAGATGCGACATTTTAGCACCGTGCAATAGCGCACTTCATATGAATTAATGTTTAGTGTTAAATAGTTTGCAAGGAAAAGGGTTTTGATTGCGATGTGAAGTGGAAAGGATAGATGTTGCGATGTGATGGAAGGAGCCACATGTCATAATGGTGCATAGGTGCTCATCGCTAATCATAGTGTTTAGTGTTATATGGTAAAGTGTTTAAACTTGCGATCAAGAAATTGTGATGAAAATATGGTGGACCCTACAATAGGATGTTCTGCGTATATATAAAAAGGTTTGAGGATTGTATAAAATGAATCCATGAAGGAAGTAAGGTAAGGTGAAGACATGGTAATGAATAAAGTTAAAGCATAAAAAAACGTCCGCATGCATTTGATTAAAAATGATAAGGAGGTTAAGTTAAGAGGAGTACATGTGGGGTTATTTCTGCTAACTCTGTATAAGTGAATATTTGCGGCCTATGGCTGCATCACATACCATGATAGGATGATGAAGAGGGAGATAAATAAGGGAAACATCCTGAAAGGCATCTTTATTGCTCATTATGCAAGTCTATCAATGAAGGGAATGAAAATGGACACAAGTTTGCGACCAAAACTCAAGACTTGATATCATTGAAGATTTGTTACCTCTAAGCCATATGGAGGTGGATAAAACAACATTCTCAAGAAAAAATGTAGAAGGGAGAAGAAATGATGGCTTGACATTTCCATATCATTAAGAATTCCATTTCAGCGGTATCATTTCATGTCATGGCATGAGTCGTTACATGGAACATCATTATTGTGGATTATGTAATTTATGATTCAAAAATGTATTGTAAAGTGAAACTCGAAAGGACATGTATAGAATATGAAGAGTCATGTAACTTTGAAAAGTCATAGGAAGTCAAAGAATCATGATGGTAGTTTAATAATCAAAAGGAATGTGAATCATCACACCCACATTGGTTATATATACAACTTCATTGTACGATAAAAATACTTTTCACCTGGGGTCCTCCCACAAGGAATTAGAGAGACAAGCTAGTTCTTTTGGGGAGGAACGAGTGGCTCCAATGCTCCACTGTTGGAGCTAGTGGTGTTCGTTGTATACATGTGTCTTGGGAATTTTATTAATATAAAAAGCCTTATGTCCAACATGTTGTTCATGCATGGATTATGAATCATTGTAATACTATTCATTGAATGTTTGTAATTCATGTTTTTCTTTCACCTGTGCTAAAGTAGTTGAACTATTTCAGTTATTTTAGTGCTTATCTTATTTATAATGTGTTTTACGGGTTGCGATGATTGTCACATCTTGGTGGACTATTCCGTTGGATGTTAGACAGATCTTTCTTGTGTATAATGGTTGCAATGACCATCACATCTTTGTGGACTATTTCAATGGATGTTAGAAAAATATTTTCCATGTGTATGTGTGTATCTACTAGGTTGGTACTTTCACCTCTCTGCTAGAGGCTCACCTTCCTTTCCCTTCGTCCTAGAAGAATCATGGCACAAATATAACCAAACACTAACCAGACACACTTACTTACTTTTCAAAGGCATACATGTGTTCCTCTCTCTTGCTGACAGTTAGATCCAAGGAAAATCTATAAGAATACATAAAAACTAGGTCGATACTCTAGATGGGGATCCTATTCCAAATGGTGTAAGGCCTAATTGGGACTTCACATTGGGGAGACCCCTTTGCTTGACATATTTATAGCACCCATCATTAGATGCGTTAGAATTTCTTCAGGATACCTTGAGGAATTTTCCCTCCCCCACCCTCTTGTCAAGGGCTTCCCAAGGAAAACCATCTCTACCCCCAACCCTTGGAAATTTTCCTGAGAGCACCTCACCTAGTGCCAAAATATTTCGGCGATCCAAAGCTCAACCAAGATTGAACCCCATCACACCATTTCTATTGAGGGAATAGAAAGGTAAGGTTTAAACCACTGTAAAACCCATGTCAATGATAACAAATCATCCAAATAAACAAATGCATGGACCATGCATTCACACCTCAGCTAGGAAATCACACATGCATCTTATTAACTATAAAATCTTTCTGCTAAATTTTTTGATCCAATATTCTCCTTGATTTCATTTGCTTTCCTTGGCTCTCCTTTGCTTTATTTTTCCTTCCTTTTCTTACTTGCTTGCTTTCTCCTCTTGGAGCTCTCTCCCTCTTTTTCACCTGACCCAAGCTGAAAACTGACAAAACCTATGAACTGGTTTTCTTATACCTTTTTATTATTGACGTCTCTTTTTTCTTCATTTTCCGTCGTTTTCCTTATAATTTCCTTAGCATGTAGATATATGTATGCTCACCTTCCTTTTCTCCTATTTTCCTTTATTTACCATAAATAAATTCCAATTATTTCCTATTTTCCTTTGTCAATTCCTTTGTGAATTTCCATAGTCGTTAATAAACTAGAAGTGATGTCCACCAAAGTGTTTTCCCAATATTCAGCTTGGAATACATGTCCCATAACCTTAGTCTTATTTTTCCTTTATTAAAATTTATTACATGAAATTTGACTTGGAGATTTTATATTATTATTTTTTTCAACCATGATTTATATAGTTTAATATTTTCAAATTTTTAAAATTTTATATGTACATTATAAAAAAAACTACTCAATAATAGAGAAATGAAATATTATTATTTAAAAGATTTAGGTTTTCAAAGTAACTTTATTGTGCTCAGGGGCACTCTAAAACCTAATATAGGGGAGATGTGTAGGTGTAATATATGAAATTATGTAAACATTTTTACAAGTCGGCTCAGATTTATATTAATATGTTCAATTTATAAGGTATAAAAGATTTACAAGGAATCCTTAATTAAATGCAAAAGGACAAAAGCAAGGGACCGGATGGGTGGACTGTTGATTTCTATCAGCATTTATTTGAATATCTAGGGGTGGATCTCACTACAGTGGTGGAGGAATATTTTTTGAAGGGTACTATCTTCGAACCCCTAAATTCCACCTTTATTGCTCTAATTCTGAAACTGGATGAGCCAGGCTGATTTGATGATCTTCACCCCATATATATTTGTAATAGTATCTATAAGATTATCTCAAAAGTGATTGTGATCATGTTAAAGTTGATCCTTTCTAAGAATGTTTCACAGGAACAGTTTGGGTTCTTAGAAGGTAGAAAGATCCATGAAGCCATTGGGGTGGCACATGAGACTGTCCATAGCATCAAAAGGGACAGAAGGAAGGGATTGATTATAAATATAGACTTATCGAAAGCTTACGACAATATTATTTGGATGTATCTCAGGTCACTTCTAAGCCATCTAGGGTTTTACATCTGCTTCATAATTTGGGTGATGAGTTGTATAACCAATATTAGTTTTGTAGTCCTTATAAACGGGGCGGCCTCTCCTTTTTTCAAAAGTCAAAGAGACAAGGCTTCCCTTTGTCACCTCTGGTTTTTCTCTTAGCGACAGAAGTTCTTAGTCAGCTGATAGCATCAGCAAAAACGAGGGGTGATATCAAAGGAGTAGAGGTCACCATCAATATGCAGATTACCCACCTACTATTAGTTGATGTCGTTCTCCTTTTTAGCAATGGAAGCAGAAGTGAGATTGGGGTTTTAAAACAATTCATTAAACTCTTTCTATCGACAACAGGAATGAGCATCAATTTTGGTAAATCAGTCATCATAGCAGAAGGCCTCTTGAGTGAAGATATTAGAAAAACTATGGAGGAGCTCCCCTTTGAGGTCAAAGGATTGGAAGGCAATTTGAAATATCTCGGTTTTACTCTCAAGCCTAACTCATAAAAAGCTTTGGACTTGCTCTGGCTAGTAGCTAAAATTGAAAAAAGAGTGAACCACTGGAGTTTCCATTGGCTGTCAAGAGCAGGAAGATTGGTATTGACTAAATCGGTTCTCTTGGCAATTCCGATGTACTCGGCTTTGCTTTCATGGGTCTCGAGGAAAATTATCTTGAAGATGAAGAATATCTGTAGCAAATTCATGTGGGTAGGGTTGAAGGAGGAGAATATTATGCCCTGGGTGGCTTGGGACAGGATCGCCAGGCCAAAAGACTAGGGTGGTGGATGGGGGATTAAAGATCTCCCATCTGTTTTGGCATTTTTGGCTGCCAAAATGGGATGGAGGATATTATTCAAGGACTCTTTATCGTCACAGGTTATGAAGTGGAAATACATCGATCCTGTGGAGTTAACAAATTGGCTTAGAGCCCCCGGGAAAAAACCTTCAAAAGTGTCAGTGGTATGGAAAGTGATCCTAGGATCGTTGAACATTATAGATGAAGGCCTGGTATGGCAGATAGGAAATGGGAGTAGGTGAGGATTGGTTTGGACCCATGGGTAGGGTGCAATGAGGCTTTTTCTCTCCCAGTGGAATTGAGAATCATTCTAAAGGGAAAAGGGTTCCAATTTGTAAATCAAATTGCAAATGAGGCTTCCTCCTCACATCGTGTTCAGGGTTTGATGAATGGGGAGGATCTGCAACTTGAGCCCGAATGGCATGAAGTATGACTGAAATATACTTGTGAGCTAGATCAAACACATGTGCGCATCAGGGATAGAGAGGATGATTTAAGATGGGCTCATAGTACCACTGGAAAGTACTCCCCTAAGTTTGGATATGCTTTCCTTGTGGCTAAAAAGGGATGGGAGGCTCTCGTGTGGTGGGAAAAATAGCTTTGGAAATTGAAATGTCTGGCCAAAATTCAGATTTTATTCTGTTGCATTCTAAACAATAAATTCCCAACCTAGGATAATATGGTAAAAAGGAAGAAGGTTGGGCCGGGGTAGTGCCTCCTCTATAAACAATTTTTGGAATCAGTTCTGCACTTATTCATTGAATTTCCTTTTAGCAGAGTTGTCTGGTCTAAGGCTCTGGCCACAACAGGGAAGATCCAAAGATGGGAAGGGGAATCAGTCGCAGAAGCTTGGAGGGTTTGGTGGCAGGAGAGTCAAGAGGAAAATTGGAGGGCCCTGCCCGAGATAATCTCATGGGTAATCTGGACTGCCAGGAATAGGGCCATTTTTTTGGAAAAAGAGTCTCAAATACATATTATTCCCATGGAAAGTATGACCATCTATATTCAAATTCCGGAGCCAAAATATGAACCTACACTTAGGGTGGTCGTTAAGGAAGTTATCAGAGGGGATATTTTGTGGGAATTTTTTAATGGAGTGTCTAGTGATGAGAATAGTGTGGGGTCGGCATTGTGATTCACTTCAGTCCGAAGAACCGCAATGAAGCTTTGATGGGTCT
The DNA here is from genome assembly GCA_034641835.2 of Pinus albicaulis. NCBI lineage: Eukaryota > Viridiplantae > Streptophyta > Pinopsida > Pinales > Pinaceae > Pinus > Pinus albicaulis. The sequence continues at coordinate 1,592,135,622 of CM076578.1, forward strand.
GGGGAATGGGACAAACAATTTCGCCAAGATTAAAGTTCCGCACTTGCTTCTGTGTTGGCTGATCTAGTTGGCCATTCATTCAGTATAGATTTTTGGGGACTCCTTGAACATTGTGAAGTGGTTCAATAAATAATTCATGTGCTAAAGCTATCTTTTAATTCCAATCCTAGAAGAAATTTGGTCAATTTTTTTTTTACTTACCTATATGTTTGTCACATTTACAAGGAGCGAAATGAAGCAACAGACCTCCTTTCGAAGGAGGGCCTACAACAAGTTTTGGGCAGCTGGAAAATAAAGGAAATGGGCTTGGAGGGCCAGGCTGAGTCGGATGGTGCCCCTCATATCTGATTTTTATTGCTCTATGGATTTTGGATAGCTTTTTACTGTCACTTTTGATCATTGTATATTTTTCATCTCCATAGTATATTTTCCCTCTTGTGTGAGGCTTTTTATAGCTACTTATCACTCTATGGAGACACTATACGACTTTCAGAATCTATATTTCATGTTTTTTCCTTGGCCAACCTCGGTTCTTGTTTGAGCTTGTTTTCCTCATAAGAGGGAACTCAGGACTCGATGGAAGGCGTTTTTGGCTAGCCTTACATTTCAGGGTGTTTTCATCATATGAGGAGCCCTGGAATTGGTGGGTTGGCATGGAAAAGGAAGACATATTGCTCTTTTGAGCAATGCTCAGGTAGAGGTCCCTTAATTCTGCAGTTTTCATGGTTTTTTGGTTGTACGCAAAACGAATTTATGGATCTGTCTTTTTTTGTTCTGCGTGAAACACTATCAGATAGAATGCTTAGAGCATGTACTTTGTAAACTTTTTATTACACATAATGGAAAGTTTCGATTTTTCCTTTGGAAAAAAAGCTATAAATGATTTATAAATATTTACATGTCGACTCAATTAAATAATAATAAAAGGAAATAAGAAAAAAAATCAATATAAAGCCTATTATGTGGGAGACCGTAAAAATTTAAAAGTATAAAATTAATTTTGTTATATTGTAGTTTTCTTTTTATCAATAAAATTAAGATTATTATTTTAGGTAAAAGAAAATCATAATATGTAGCTTGAGTGAGCCTAATGGTTAAGAGAATGTGTTTCCTCCTAAGAGGTCACATGTTCAAAACGAGAGCGGGGTAAAGTATGTATGCCTTTCTAGACTTAGAATTTGGTGTCTATTTAACCATGGATATTTGCGCAAACAACCTTTCATTTCACAATCAAAATATTTTATTTGAATTTTATTTTATAACAATTTTTAATATTTAAATTTCATTAATAAGAACATAAAAACTTAATACTAGCAATATAACAAGAATTTTAACCATGGATATTCACCCCACTTTACCATGGATATTATTACCTTGTAAATAGGCTTTGTTACAATACAATAAGCCAATACCATGGCTTATCAATAACACATGCCCAAAAACAATCTCTCATTTCACAATTAAAATATTTTTAAAATATTTTTTTAATTTAATTTTATTACATTTCTGTAAGGACACTCTCTAACCTAGTATGAAAGAGATGTAATGTCCTATTATATTATGTTATCTAAACATTTTCACCATGTCATATTACATAAAAGAAAAAATAAAAGTAAATAAAATAAAACATTCTCACTCAATCAAATAAAATAAAAAAATTATAATTATAATTATAATTATTACTTATTAATAATTAAATTACCTTAAATCCATTTTAATTCTCGATCTATCAAGTTTCTAGAAAAATCAAAATTATAGAAATAAATTTTACACTTAAAAAAAATTTGAATTTCAAAAAATTTAATCTTTCTAAAAACTTATTAAATAAAAACTTATTTAATATAGAGTTAATATACATCTAAAATAGTTATACTTAAATTGACCATTATAATATAATAATGTAAACATTAATTTAAACTTATAGACATGATATTGTGAACTAATAAATACAACTCTTTTCCATGTACGCCAAAACCCCAAATCATATTTGAAAAATATAGTATAAGGTAGGAGTAGGTATGCCAATATTTAAACCCAACTCTTCATCAAAACTAGTTCAACTCTATATTATTAATTGAACTCTATGCATTTATTAAAAATTAAATAATATAAATTATATTAATCATATATATTTTTAATAATTGATATAACAAAAATTCAAATAGAACCCCGAGACAATAATATTAGTTTAAATATAACTTAAGTAGCTACATTATTGGAATCTTCACATAGAAATAATTGTTTTCTATTTGGAAACTAAATAATTCAATGACAAACATTTATAATTTCAAGAAAGCATGATACATTTAGCATATTCTAAAATATAATTAAAATAACTAGCTACATATTTGGAATTTTCAAATGGAAATAAATGCTACATCTCATAAACATTTATAATCTCAAGAAATCTGATACATTCCCCAGAATTTATACATGTGATGTCTATAAAATATAAGTATGATATGTCTTAACAAATCACTCTTTATATCAAGCTACAATACATCAAAATTTTCAAATTGCTCAACATGCATTCACATTATGACCAGAAAATTATAGCTAGAGTATTGGATCGTGTTAATTCCTATAAATGTATGTCACATACTTTAGTTTATGGTTAAGAGATACAATGATGTGTGTATATTTTGAATTAAATTGTGTAGATTTATAGTTTAGTTATATAATTATTTCATTAGGTATTATAAAATTTGGATCAAATGTACAAATGTTATATAGTAATTAGTATTTATGGTTAATTTAAATATAGTAGCGCTTCAATTTGATAGATATTTAATTAGGGATGTAACATAAATAGGTAATTACGTTATTTTAATAATAACTTTAATTACTATAATTTAACTATAATCCTAATATTAGTATAAGTATTTAATTATAAGATTATAACTAAAATATACGAAAGTATGATGTTATTATATTACCTATGTGTTAAATTTATAATAAGATAATAACTATAAATAATAGTATCACTATATTAGAGTTATTACTTTATGTTTTATTTGGGAAATATAGTTAAGGCTAATATTAAGACTAATATAGTCAATAAATGAGAGAGTTATTACTTTATGTTTTATTTGGGAAATATAGTTAAGGCTAATATTAAGACTAATATAGTCAATAAATGAGAATAATAAAGATATTATACGCTTAAAGATATTATATTACGAGGCTTTAATATTATACTATTATAATATTAAATATATAATGATTATAAGTATATATCTTATAAGATATTATATTATGATACTTTAATATTATACGATTATAATATTAAATATATAATGATTATAATTGTATATTTTATAAGATATTATATTATGAGGTCTTAATATTATATTATTATAATATTAAATATATAATTATTATAATTTTATATTTTATAATAAATTTTATAGTTAGTAGGTATATTAATAATTTTGTGTATGGCAATAACAACTTGGAGGAGGTGTCTTCTTACAAGTATCTAGAAATTGATATTCATCACAAGCTCAACTAGAACTATGGTATTGAGAAAAAGATTAATGGAGGGTGGAAAACTTATTTCGATCTTGAAAATAATTGTAAAGCAGCAAACCTTGTGATGTGGGATAAAAATAAGATCCTCTTTGAAACTTTAGTCACTCCTCTTATGTTGAATGGATTTGAGGTTTGGGGTTGCAGCGTCTCTAGAGAATCCTGGAGAAATATTGAGTAAATCCAAAACCATTTTATAATGTATAACCTCAAAATTAAAAGAAATACACCATATCCTATTCTCCTTATGGAAGTGGTTCTTTCTCTTTCAGGTTAATCGAAAGCAGGGAGTATAGACCTTCCTCCATCTGTAGGCCATTCTTCCCTTTGTGGAAAGGCGACCCAAGTGCCCAAGGACAGACGGTTCTTGAGGATGGAATCGATATCTTGGGAAAAGAATTGTCTGGTTCCAGGTAGGCTCTATACAGAGCCTCTGATTGAGCTAGGTCCAGCTTCTGGATTTTGACGCCGGAACGAATACGCTTGGAACTATCTTGATGCAACCTCGGATGAGACCCACGATTTCTCTTGTCCATTAAGAACGCACAGAAACAAGCAAAGCCGTTATAACTGTTACAATTCAAATCCATGGCTGATGACGATTCAATCGTCTAACAAAATATCAAAGGGCTTAGATTATGACACGAGGACACCGAGGAGGGTTGTTTTCAAATAAAGACGCCTACGGCGTAATTAAAATTAATATATAATATACTAAGAAATCTATATATTTAAAAAGATTGTATAACTAACTACCCATAATTTATACATATAGTTACAGAGTTTGAGAAAGTATTCAAGCTAAATATGTAAGTACAAAAATGATGAATAAATTGCATTATCACTTCAATTCAGAGCTCAGAATAATGATGAATAAATTTTATCAACACCTCATTTCAAGCTCAGATAGAATTTGTGCTAATAGAAATAAAAATAGAGTTAAGCTAGTGTGATTATACTTTTGTGAATTCAAATTATTTTATCTGTTTATATATATATATATATATATATATATCAAACCCTACGTTGTGGAAGTTGAAATCAATTATCACATACAAGAGATGTTGTTTTGAAATTGTAACAATAGTTTTAATATCAAAGCATATGTTATTTTATTTTAGAGAATTATGTACTGTATATATGACCTATAAAAAATCCTAAATTGATTTTCCCAGCAATTCAATTGTTTTGAAATTGTAACAATAATTTTAATATTAAAGCATAAATAATTGTAACAATAATTTTAATACTGAAGCATCTGTTATTTATTTTTATATATGACTTATAAATGGTCAGAAATTGATTTTCCCAGCAATTCAATTCCCCGCACAAGTAGCCAATAAAATACAAATGTCGGTAGTGAGAATCATCGGTATACCGCCATCTGTCCACAGAAAACCTCCTTTGGAATTATCTGTCTCCGAGCCAAAAAGCATTTGGTGGTGGTTTTTTAAGTGCCCTCCACTACTCCACCATTAATGCACCTATTGTCAAGTGAACAACAATGTGAAGGGAAATTTTCCATCTGCTTTACACACACCATTTTCTAGTGTAAAGACATCTAGTGAGTAATTTGGGGTCATTGCAGGAGTACGATGGTTGCAGAGACTATCATTATTTAGAAATGAGACGTGAGTAATGTAAACGAAATGAGGAAAATATATTTAAATAATAATAATGATATAAAATATTAAAATTAAATTATTGAAAAAATATAATTTTTTTTTATATCAAAGTTAAATTAATATATAGTGAAGAAAAAAGTAAAAACTAATGCGTTATACCTACTGCCTCAGGTATAATATTTAGATTTTATAGATTTATAACTAGGTATTATATGTTTTTAATAAGGTCTTATAGATGTTTTTTATAAATCTAATTTAGCTGGATAAAAATTTAAATAGGTTAGGTTTCCTTTTAAGTAAATAAACAACATGTAGATTAGGGACTAATTCTTGATCTTAGATTTTAATTATGGTTTAGTTTGTGAGACACATGTCTATTATGTATAAGTTTATTATGTATAATTCTTAATTAAGGTATAGTTCATTATTATTGACTTTGAATAACGATTTGGCTAAAAAGACTTATCCATGTTGAGATTAATCCTTAAATTTGGGATTATATTATTCTTATAAAGTATTTATTCTATAGGGTTTATGTGATGGTATAAGGTATTATTTTTGGCATATTATACTACAAAATATTTCGTAGGGGATAAATTTAGGTTTTCCCTATACAAATATTATATTATGGTGTGTATTCTATATCAAAATCAAGGAATAGGGTTACACCCGATGATTTTATCCCTAAACCATAACTTGGTTTATCAATTCACATAATGGGGTTTACAACCCTAAATGATGGCCTCAAATAAGAGATTCATCTTTTGGCACCAAATTCTTTAAATTAAGTACATCTACATATTGTAGGGAAAATATTCATTTTATAAATATTATGTCATGTGTAGTTTTGTGCAAGGTTTAAAATATAAAAGGTCATTTCCAATTTCATAACTCCATGGTTTGTCCCTAAACTATCATTATGGATTTACAATTGATCACATCTTCCTATTGTAAGAAAAAAATTCCTTTGTAAACGACAAGGACTAGTTTAAGGCCTTTTGCATGATGTATAATGTCATACAACATTAATAAGAGGATAAATTTATGGATTTTTATTTGCAACCATTATGGAACTAAGGAGCCCATATTTCTCATATTGAATCCTTAATAATGGGACCATATTACCCTCATAAAAAAATTAAATCTCTTGGCTTTCCCATATCACAACTAGATCCCTTCACATTTCCAAATACTTATAAGGACATGTAATAGGGGATAAATCTAAGTTTTTTTTCCCAAAACCATGACTTGGGATTGAAGGCTCATCCTAATTTTAAAGAATCCTTGAATCTAATTCATATTTGTTTCTTTTTTTTTTCCTTTTTTTTTCAATGTATCTAGAGGAATAAAAAAATGGGCTAATAGGGGATAAATCTATGATTTTGTTCCCTAAACCATCACTTGGGATTGAAGACTCGTCCCTATTTTAAAAAATCCTTGAATCTAGTTCCTATTCATTTTTTTTCTCTTCCTTTTTTTCATTGTATCTAGAGGAATAAAAAATTAGGCTAGGCTTGTACTCACAATTTGAAAAAAAACCTTGAATCTAGTTCATATTCATTTTTTTTCTTTTCATTTTTTTCATTGTATATAGAGGAATAAAAAATATTTCTAGGCTTGTACTCACATGACATGTGATTTATTCTGGTTGCTATTACTATACCTCTATATGTGCACCCCCACACACAAACCATGAGGCTTTCAAGGAGGATTTGAACCTTAAACCACGGATTTCACAAAGATTTTGTGTCATGGTAATTTCCAATTAAGCTACCCCATAAATGAGATTCTAGTTGATATTCTTGATGTAGGGTAGATATTAATTTTGGATCACTTATATTGCGGAATATAAATCCATGCATAGCCATTAAGAAAACAAAATTAGTTATGGGTATACTCTCATGGGTTTTTACCTCACATCATGTCTTGGGACCAGACACTCATCCTCATCACATCTAATTTTTTGAAATTTATTTATCTCCTCGTAGGCTAGGAGATAAATCCTTAAAATTTGTGCTTAAAAAATTGAACTTCAATTGATATTTCTCCTCTTAGATCGAAAAAGTGAGTCCTAAATGATGACGTTTAAATATATTTCCCAACTAACTAATTCTTAGGGTTATGTGCCTCTAGATTCTATGAGTATTCCTTGAAATTTTGTAGGTTGTGTTAGTATAACCCTTGAAACTTAGTGATTGGGTGTTATTTAGTTCACTTAAGTATGATGGATGTCATCTGAACTTAGACAGGAACACAACATAATACAAATATAAACATAAATACATAGATTCAATGGAAATGCACTTCATTTCATTAATATCAAAGAACTGAAATAGGCTTAGAGACATAATGGAAATAAACTAGCTTGGGCGATGGTAGATTATCTCTAAGAAGAGATGTAGTGGATATATGCCTCTGAACTATGTTACAATGAGACTCAAGGGCCTATTTATTATTGAGAGACAATGGAAAACCATAAAAACCCAAAAACCTAACCTTAGGAGATGAATAGCCAAATTTTTGGGCCCCGTTGAGATAAATTGGTACATCAACTTTTTGGGGTCGTAAATTTAGTATATGATCTATGTTTGAAGTTCATAATACCTCGTTAGAAATATATATTCGAGGACTAAAAATTTTCACTCCAAACATATATCAATAATTAGGTTTTCCGATTTTTCAAAAAAAAAAAAAAACGTCGTTTAGGACCTCAAAATGGTTCCAGAAGTTGAGGACCCAAAAAACTGTGAAAAATAGTAAAATGTGCTACAATTAAGGAAACTGGAGAACTGAAAGAAACAATTGTGGGGGTCCAAGTGGAATAGGTAGATGACCACCAAATATCCACCTGGATAATTCCTCTCCCTTAGGAAGCAATGGTCCCCAATGTGTTGAGTGCCTCCGTGAGATGCGGAAACTTCTATTGAACTTGGTCCCTAGTGAGCCACATTCCTAGGTGGAAGAGTTGGTCAGCTTTGACAACCCGATATAGTTGGATATTCTACTGGTGAGTGTTCTTGATTTGGTCAGTTTTGGCATGTTCCATTTAGTTTGGGTTTAACTCTATTGGTGTGAGTTGTTCTTCAATGTCTGATGTGTCCAATAATTGTGGAAAGTCTGGCCGAAGGTAGTCCACATTGAACACTAGGTGTAGGCCAAGGAATGGTGGAATGATGAGGTCAAAATAATTTTCTCCCACAACCTTAGTGATTGTGTAAGGCCAATATCAAAGTCTTTTGAGCTTCTAATGTGCTCCGGTAAGGCGTTCTTTCTGCAAATGCAGCCAAAGTTTTTTGCCCACTTGAAACTTGTGTGGCACCTATTTTTTATCATGTCGCTTCTTGTACTTGGAAATAGAATTCTCCAAGATGTTGTGAACCTACTAGAGGACATGCTCAGTGAATTTAATAAGTACAATTGTTGTTGGAAATTTCATAAACGAACACTCCCCATGTGTTTCGCCACATGGACTAACCATGTCTCGTAGATCCTTATCTCTGGCGATGCGATCATTGAATAACACCTGCGAGTTTTGTTCTAACAGAAATCATGATTCCTAAAAAATACTTTGTTTCCTTAATTGTAGCTCAATTTACTATTTTTAGCAGTTTTGCCAGTCCTGAAATTTTGGAGCAGTTTTGAGGCCCTAAACAACATTTTTGGGGAAAATCAAGAGCTACACTATCTTTTAACTAATTTTTCTCACTCAAAAGTTGTACTCCTTGGATAGATATTTCTAACAAGGTATTGTTCGCATCAAACAGAGATGATATGCCAAATTTACATCCTTGAGAAGTTGATGTGCCAATTTACCCAAACGGGGCCCATAGTTTTTCCGCTTCATCTCCTTGAGTTAGGTTTTTAGATGTTTAGGGTTTTCTGTTGTTTCTCGATAATAAATAAGCCTTCGAGCCTCATTGTAACAAAGTTCATAATCTTGTAGCTTCCACATATCTTCTCAGAGATAAGCTACCAATGCCTTAGATAGATTATTTCCATTATTGAGTTGTTGAATTCAGAATCTTCATAGTATGTATTTTTGCATCTACGTTTCGGGTCTAGATCAAGACCCATCATCGGGACAAATCCTGTCAAAAAGAGAGAAGGTTAGATGCAATAAATATAAACCAAAGAAGTGCATGAAGAGTGAGCATGAACCGACCAACACTAAAAAGTAAATGTAATATAATGTTAATTATTATTTTATTATTACTCTAAATTAAATTATGTTTTTAGATTAATGTAAAGGTTTCATTTTAATTGATTAAAATTAAAATTATTAGCAATTTAAAAATAAATTTTTATAATTCATTTTATAATTAATTTTAATTTTGGAATTAGGATTTAGAAATGTTATTTGTTTATAATAAGTCACTTGTTATATATTAATAAATTCTTAATATTATAATATTAACTATAATATTTGTTTTAATAAATTTAATATTTAGAGTTTTTTTTTCTTTATTAGATAAGTAATGTAGGTTATTAAGGTTGCGTTAAGGCCAATATCAATGAAATGAAGTCTTATTTGTGTTGCATCTCTCGTTTATGTGTATTCCTATATTCTATTGCATTCCTACATAAGGCTTTATCAACCTCTCCTTCTCTCAAAAAGTTGGGATCCCTCTTATGTCCATAAAATGAATAATTACCAATGCATAATCCTCTTTAAATATATAAATAAAGGTGAAAGAAGTGAAATGAATCATACAGAGAAATTTGAAGAAAGAAACTTTGTGGGGGTACTTTCTAGGCTTGCTAGCAGTAGAGGAATGTTTATGTTCCTGTAGTGACTCCATCGAGGTACCATCCAGGCCTTTTGTTAGTGGAGCAATAGTAGAGATGAAAAATTATACTATGAAAATCAAAAGCTTGTGAACTCCACTACTCTTTCCAATTCAAAACATTTTGATACTCATGAATCTTACTTTGTGTTCAACCAAGAAGGTACAAAGGGGACCATGTTTATTCACAGGGTAAGTAGGGAGGCCAAACTGATCTGCATGATGAATCAATACTCCCTGAATAACGAATAGCCTATTAAGAAGAGTCAACCAAGTCATAGAATCTGGAATTCTACTAGTGTGTTTCCAGTTGTTGTCATTACTACAACACCCTTCAAATTTATTTCCTGCACCAGATTTTGGATCCTACCTCGGTTTTGTACATTATCATCACAAAAATTGAAATCCATTCGATGTGTTTTCTCTAAGTGTTTTTGTCCCTTTTGCGAGGAAAGAAAAATCTCTTCTTTTCATATGTTAAGTGTCACACAATGTATATAAGCTTTTTTTGGTGGTTTAAAGGGGTTATCTTTGTGAAAATGAGTTTATCCTACTAGGTAAACATTTGTCGCACTCACTCCCAAAGTTTTAAGCAATGTTGCACAAGTATCATCATGGTCATTGCAAAGCGTATCGTTAGTGTCACACTTGTCGTATTTTGTCGCAAATTTGTCACACTAGGGGAAGTATGTATTTCATGTGTCCCAGATGATCTATTTTGTTACGTCATCAAGTATTCTAAGTGTGTGATCACAGTTTAATTCTTATCACTATTCACATTAGCCTCACCAATCCCACACTTAGTCAATTTCTAAAATATTTCCAACTAAACAACTAATACTCATATGACCCTCTCGAACTACGCATTTTGTAGTCTCAAACTTCTACTTATGACCCTACCTCTTAATACTACGCAATTCGTAGTTCTTTCCTCCCAAGACTATGCACTATGCAGTTTTAGTGCTCAAGCCTAGACCCTAACCTCCAAAATTGCGCAGTCTAGCCCTTCATCCTAGCCTCAACTGTGCATTGTGAAATATCTGACCTAAATATCAACCCTTGTTCTCTTGAACTAGTTGCCATCCCCTTAGGGAAACTGCGCAATAGGTTGAACCAATGCCCACCCCTTCAGCCTATCATAGTGAGCTCCCAAAGGGCATAATCTTCTTCCTTAATCCAGCCTGAAATACGCATTGTGCAAACTTGAACCTTAGACTAGGGATTTATCAGACTTATGTCATCTCATCATCAGTCAATTGAAGATGTAGGTACCTTTTCATACCATGATAGGATGATGAATAAGGATATCAACAAGGGAAACATCCTAAAAGACATCTTTATAGCTCATTATGCAAGTCGATCAATGAAGGGAAATAAAAGGGACAAAGTTTGTGACCAAAACTCAAGGCTTAATATCATTGAAGATTCCTTACCTCTAAGCCATATGGAGCTGGATAAAACAAGATTCTCAAGAAAACATATAGAAGAGAGAAGAAAAAATGGATTGACATTTCCATATCATTAAGAATTCCATGTGGGTGGTATCATGTCATGTCATGGCATGAGTCATGACATGCCACATCATTATTGTGGATTATGTAATTTATGATTCAAAAATGTATTGTAAAGTGCAACTCGAAAGGACATGTACAAAATATGAAGAGTCATGTAAATTTGAAAAGCCATAGGAATTCAAACAATCATAAGGGTAGTTTAAGAGTCACAAGGAAGGTGAATCATAACAGCCCCATTGGTTATATATACAACCTCATTGTATGATAAAAGGACTTTTCACCTTGGGTCCTCCCACAAGGCATTAGAGAGACAAGCTAGTTCTTTTGGGGAGGAACGAGTGCCCCCAAGGCTTCACTATTGGAGCAAGTGGTGTTCGTTGTATACATGTGTCCTGGGACTTTTACTTAATATCAAAAGCCTCATGTCCAACACGTTCTTCATGCATTGATTATGAATATTTCTAATCTATTTTATGAATGTTTGTAATTCATTTTTTTCTTTCACCTATGCTAAAGTAGTTGAACTATTTTAGTTATTTTAGTGCTTATCTTATTTATAATATGTTGTACAACTTGCAATGATTGTCACATCTTGGTGGACTATTCTGTTGGATGTTAGACATATCTTTCTTGTGTATAATGGTTGCAATGACCATCACATCTTTGTGGACTATTTCGATGGACGTTAGAAAAATATTCTCCATGTGTGTGTGTGTACCTACTAGGGCGGTACTTTTACCTCTCTCCTAAAGGCTCACCTTCCTTTCCCTTTGTAGTAGAATAATCCTGACACACATATAACCAAAAACTCACCAGACACACTTACTTTCTTTTTGAAGGCATACGCACATTCCTCTCTCTTGATGACAGTTAGAGCCAAGGAAAATCTATAAGAATACATAGAAACCACGTCGATACTCCAGATGGGGATCCTATTCCAAATTGTGTGAGGACTAATTAACACTTCATATCGGGGAGACCCCCTTACTTGACATATTTATAGCACCCATCATTAGATACCTTTGAATTTCTTCATGATACCTTGAGGAATTTTCCTGTCTCCACCCTCTTGTCAAGGGCTTCTCGGAGAAAACCATATCTACCCCCAACCCTTGGGAATTTTCCTGAGACCACCTCACCTAGTTCCAAAATATTTTGGCAATCCAAAGCTCAACCAATATTGAACCCCATCACTATCAAGTAAATAACAAGGTAAGGATGAAACCACTATAAAACCCATGTCAATGAAAACAAATCAACCAAATAAACAAATGCATGTAGCATGCATTCACACCTCAGCTAGAAGATCACACATGCATCTTGTTACCTGCAAAATATCTATGCTAAAGTTGTTGATCCAATATTCTCCTTGATTTCCTTTGCTTTCCTTGTCTCTCCTTTGTTTTATTTTTCCTTCCTTTGCTTGATTTCTTGCTTTCTCCTCTTGGAGCTCTCTCCCTCTTTCTCACTTGACCCATGCTGAAAATTGACAAAAGATATGAACAGGTTTTCTTATACCTTTTTATTATTGACGTCTCTTTTTTCTTCATTTTCCATCATTTCCATTCTAATTTCCTTAGCATGAAAATATATGTATGTTCATCTTCATTTTCTTCTATTTTCCTTTATTTACCATCAATAAATGCCAATTTTTTCATATTTTCCTTTGTCAATGCCTTTGCCAATTTCCACAGTCGTTAATAAACTAGAAGTGATGTCCACCAAAGTGTTTCCCAACATTCAGCTTGGAATAAGTGTCCCATAACCTTACTCTTATTTTTCCTTTATTAACATTTATTACATGAACTTTTACTTGGGGCTTTTATATTATTATTTTTTTCAACCATGATTTATTTAGTATAATTATTTTAGCTTTCCAAATTTTATATGTATATTATAAAAAAAAATACTCAATAATGGAGAAATGTATATTATTATTTATAATATTTAGGTTTTCAAAGTAAATTTATAAGGTATAAATGATTTATAAATATTTACATGTGGACTCAATTAAATAATAATAAAAGCAAAAAAAGCAATATAAAGCCTAATATGGGGGAGACCGTAAAAAGTCAGAAGTAATAAAATTAATTTTGTTATATTGTAGTTTTGTTTTTATCAATAAAATTAAGAATATTTTTTTAGATAAAAGAAAATCATAATATATAGCTTGAGTGGGCCTAATGGTTAAGAGCATGTGTTTAGAATCTGGTTTTTATTTAACCATGGATATTTTCCCAAACAAAATTTCATTTCACAATTAAAATATTTTATTTCAATTTATTTTTATAACAATTTTTAATATTTAAATTTCATTAATAAGGACATAAAAACTTAATACTCACACTATAACAAGATTTTTAACCATGGATATTCACCCTACTTTATCATGGATATTATTACCTTGTAAATAGGCTTTGTTACAATACAATGAGCCAATACCATGGCTTATCAATACCACATGCCCAAAAACAATTTCTCATTTCACAAGTAAAATATTTTTTAAATATTTTTTTTAATTTATTTTTATTACATTTGTGTAGAGACACTCTCTAACCTAGTATGAAAGAAATGTAATGTCCTATTATATTATGTTATCTAAATACTTTCACTATGTCAAATTATATAAAAGAAAAAATAAAAATAAAAATAAATAAAATCATTAAATAAAACATTCCCATTCAATTAAATTATATAAAAAATAATAATTATAAGTATAATTATTACTTATTAATAATTAAATCACTTTAGATTCATTTTAATTCTCAATTTATCAAGTTTCGAGAGAAATAAAAATTATAAAAGTGAGTTTTACACTTAAAAAATTTAATCCTTCTAAAAATTTATTAAACAAAAACGTATTAAATATAGAGTTAATATACATCTAAAATAGTTATACTTAAACTGACCATTATAATAATGTAAACATTAATTTAAACTCATAGACATGAGATTGTGAACTAGTAAATACAGCACTTTTCCAGGTACGCCAAAACCCCAAATCATATTTGAAAAATATAGTATAAGGTAGGAGCACGTATGCCAATATTTAAACCCAACTCTTCATAAAACTAGTTCAAGTCTATATTATTAGTTTAATTCTCTAAATAATATAGCATTTATTAAAAATTAAATAATTATAATTATAATATAAATTATATTAATCATATATATTTTTAATTATTGATATAACAAAAATTCGAAAAGAATCCCGAGACAATAATATTAGTTTAAATATAGTTGAAGTAGCAACATATTTGGAATCTTCACATAGAAATAATTGTTGTCTATTTGCAAACTAAATAATTCAATGATAAACATTTATAATCTCAAAAAAGCAGATACATTCCCTAGCATTTATACATGTGATGTCTATAAAATATAAGTATTATATGTTTTAACATATACACTTTATATCAAGCTACAATACATCAAATTTTTCAAATTGCTCAATATGCATTCACATTATAACCAGGAAATTATAGCTAGAGTATTGCATCGTGTTAATTCCTATAAATATATGTCACATACTTTAGTTTATGGTTAAGAGATACAATGATGTGTGTGTATTTTGAATTAAATTGCGTACACTTATAGTTTGGTTATTTAATTATTTGATTAGGTATTATAAAATTTGGATCAAAGGTATAACTGATACATAGTAGTTAGTATTTATGGTTTAGTTTAAATACAGTAGCGTTGCAATTTGATAGATATTTAATTAGGGATCTAATATAAATACATAATTAGGTTACTTTAATAATGGTCTTAATTATTATAAATTAATTATAGTTTTAATATTAGTATTTAATTATAGGATAATAAGTAAAATATATATGATGTTATTATTTTACTTATGTGTTAAAGTTATAATTAGCAGGTGTTCTTAAAAGTGCAAAGAAATACCGAAGGTAGTTCATCTCGTCAAGGTCTCGGAAGAGTTTTCTTTCATTATTGTGCTTGAAGTAGCAATTTTGTCTTGTGGTTATGCATACAACATTCTAAATGAGTTATCACCAAAATATGTCAATTGGTCGCATAGATTAAAACAAATTTCGAACATTTATAAATTGCACAACTTGTATTACGACAAACTATAATCAGTAGAAATAAGAGTACTAAGTTGAAACAAGAAAAACCATTCCTAAAAATAAAAATAAAAAAGAACAAACCACAATTATGTTTAAAAAATAATCGAAATTTTGTGATTTCAATTAAAATGACATAAATTTTAAAAATTTTAAATTATAAGTGTCCATCTCTAAAATATTTAAACACTCTCATAACTAAATTTTTAAAACCCAGGAAAACCTATCTCTAAGAAATAAAAAATATTTAAACACTCTCCTAACTAAATTTTTAAAACCCAAGAAAACCCATTTCTAAAAAAGAAAGAAAAAAAAAGAATAAGTCACAATTGCGTTTGGAAAAGAGTGGAAGTTTTGTGATTTCAATTAAAATTGGACATAAATTTTGGAAATTTAATTTTAAATTATAATTGTCCACCTTTAAAAAAAAATTGACTGCCTCATATAAAAACCATTTAAACACTCACTAAATTTTTGAAATAAAAATAAATGACCTGAAAAAATTCGGTGCACAACCCCGTTAATTTATAATCTGGAAAGTTATTTCATTTTTTACAGTGGCTCCACCTATGGAATACTGGGATCAAAATACCCTAGATCAACAAAAGAAACATGCCTATTTTTAACATTTCCTCCATGACGGCCTTTTTAACATTTCCTCTATGCCGACGTTCACGGTTTCATGAAATTTCACAGTTTTTAAGAAAGATTTTCACTGGATAAGAAATTAATTAATGGACACTTATCCTAAAAGTTCTTTCAAGCAAAAATCACTGCATGACTCCAGAATACGAGGGTAATTTCAAAAGCTCTTAATGCAACCTTAAAGAGTTATGCTACCTTCGGCGTGTTGCGGAAAGAGTCCACTAAACTGATCACTGCTCACATCACATCAAACTCGAAGCAAGGAATTGTAAAAATCAAAAAAAGGGTTTAGACTAATTTCAACCAGAGAATGAAATTGAATCACTGTAACAACAAAATCATTCTAGCCCACTACTTTCACAAAGGATGGGAAGCTCAGTACAACGATCTTGACGAAAAAATGATATCATATATGCTCAAGATATCGAAGGAAATGGGACGCATACTTTGTCGACCGTGGTTGGGCAGGAACAGATATCCCTAAAAATCACGGATTTGAGCTCTAAATTTAAAGGAAAAGCTTAAATATCGAGAATTATCAGCTTCCAGTAACTCAAAAGCTTTGCAAACACAAACTTCACCCAAAATAAACAACTGAGACTCAAACTCAAATTCTTGTAAAGAAGCCACTTAGCAAATGAGGTTTTCACCGGATCTCTTTCTTCCACTATGATGAACTCCAATTTATCTCCTCAAGAACTTCACACCTCAAAAAAAAATCGTTCAATAATGGCTCAACTCCACAAAAATTTCAGAAAAATACTAGTTTCCAAGCTTCAAAGATTGAAACTTTCCTCAAACACAAAACATTCCCCAAGCGGAAAGGTTCAAACCATGAGAAACGTCGGTGTCTATGCTTGGAACAAAACCCCAAAAAACGCCTAAAAGGCCATTACTTTATGGAAGATATTCAAAAGTTTCAGTTATCGCTGATGCATGGCCAAAAACGCTACACAGATCCAACGATGGACAATGTAACAAATATTTACTTGAATCAACCACAAAAAATAAAAAAGTCAACTATGGTGAGCGGTGGAATTATTCAAAAGTAAACACCTTCAGTGTAATAATATAATAAGTATTAATAAGAATATCACTATATTAGAGTTGTTAGTTTAATGTTTTATTCGGAAAATATATTTAAGGCTAATATTAGGACTAATATAGTCGGTAAATAAAAATAATAGAGATATTATACTCTTAAAGATATTATATTATGAGACCTTAATATTATACTATTATAATATTAAATATATAATTATTATAATTATATATATTATAAGATATTATATTGTGATGCCTTAATATTATACTATTCTAATATTAAATATATAATGATTATAATTTTATATCTTATAATGAATTTTATAGTTAATAGGTATACTAATAATTTTGTGTATGACAATAGCAACTTGGAGGAAGTGTCTTCTTACAAGTTTCTAGGAATTGATATTCATCACAAACTCCACTGGAACTATAGCATTGAGAAAAGGATTAATGGAGGGTGCAAAGCTTACTTTGGTCTTGAAAATAATTGTAAAGTGGCAAACCTTGTGATGTGGGATAAAAAAAAGCTCCTCTTTGAAACTTTAGTCACTCCTGTTATCTTGTATGGATGTGAAGTTTGGGGTTGCAGCATCTCTAGAGAATCATGGAAAAATATTGAGTAAATCCAAAAGCGCGTTATAATGTATAACCTCAAAATTAAAAGAAATACACCCTATCCTATTCTCCTTATAAAAGTGGGTCTTTCCTCTATCGAGAACCTAGCTATGACTAGGCTCCTATTGTACAAGCACAAAATCAATAACATGGGAGACCATAGACTTCCTAAGCTAGCTTTAAATTCCAGCCAAAACCACCTAAGGCTCAAATGAGGTTGGTATAAAGATACCGGGCTCTGTTTAAACCATTGGGAGATCGACGAAAATGTTGCATTGTAAAATATTAATAACTTTAAAAATATTGTTACTTCTGAGTTTAAAGAGAAAATGTAGTGTGAGAAAGATTTAGATGCTAAAAGAAAATTAAGATATTATAAGGAGGTCATCAACCCTACTCTAGAAGATCAAAAGTATCTCCTTATTTAAACTAGCTCAAAGAAAAAGATTAATATGGCCAAGATAAGAAAGAATGCTCTTCTCATGAGCTCCATATTGAAACACGTCGTTGGGCAGTTCCTAAAACACCATGGGTCGAAACGATCTTCCATCCCTATGAGAGTATGAACATTGAGGATAAAAAACACTTCCTCTTAGAGTGACCCATGTACACCCACATTAGATCTTAGTTTCCTAGCCTTTGTTGCAATACCAACCTTCCTAGCCTTTTAACATGTCAAAATTATAGTGAGCTTTGGACGCCTCTCTCCAAGCTCTTTGAGCATAGTAGTAAAATTTAAAAACAAACTAAATAATTTGTATCTTTAGGTTTGATGGACCAAAGTTTGGTCTTAGTGGAGGAAGTGTCTTCTTACAAGTATGTAGGAATTGATATTCATCACCAGCTCAACTGGAACTATAGCATTGAGAAAAAAATTAATAGAGGGTGGAAAGCTTATTTTGATCTTGAAAAAAATTGTAATGCAGCAAATCTTGTGATGTGGGATAAAAATAAGCTCCTTCTTAAAACTTTATTCACTCCTGTTATCTTGTATGGATATGAGGTTTGGGGTTGTAGCATCTCTAGAGAATCATGGATAAATATTGAGTAAATCCAGAAGCATTTTGTAATGTATAACCTCAAAATTAAAAGAAATACACCCTATACTATTCTCCTTATAGAAGTGGGTCTTTCCTCTATCGAGAGCCTAGCTATGACTAGGCTCCTATTGTACAAGCAAAAAATCAATAACATGGGAGACCATACACTTCCTAAGCTAACTTAAAATTCTAGCCAAATCCACCTAAGGCTGAAACGAGGTTGGTATAAATATACTAGGGCCTGGTTAAACCATTGGGAGATCGACGACAATATTGCATTGAAAAATATTAATAACATTAAAAATATTGTTATTTCTAATTTTAAAGAGAAAATGTGGTGTGAGAAATATTTAGAGGCTAAAAGAAAATTAAGATATTATAAGGAGGTCATCAACCCTAATCTAGAAGATCAAAAGTATCTCTTTGTTTTAACTAGCTCAAAGAAAATAATTAATATAACAAAGATAAAAAATGAACTCTCATGAGCTCCATAGTGAAACACGTCATTGGGCAGTTCCTAAAACACCATGGTTGGAAAGGATCTACCATCTCTGTGAGAATAAGAACATTGAGGATAAAACTCACTTCCTCTTAGAGTGCCCTATGTACACCCACATTAGATCTCAGTTTCATAATCAATGTTGCAATACCGACCTTTCTAGCCTTTTAACATGTCAAAATTATAGTGAGCTTGGGACACTTCTCTCCAACCTCTTTGAGAATACGAGTACAATTTTAAAAAAAACTAAATAAGTTATATCATTAGGTCCAATAGACCAAATTTTGGTCTTAGTGGATGTTAACCATCATCATCATCATCAATATCTAATTTTAATATAATATATTTTTTTTTAATATCCAAATTTAATATAAGATATTTTTCATTTATATATATATAACACACATATATTTATATTTCAGAATAAAATAAATTGAAATTAATATATAATATTCTAAGAAATCTATATATTTAAAAGATTGTATAACAAACTACCCATAATTTATACATATAGTTATATAAATTGACAAACTATTTAAGCTAAAAATGTAGATACAATAATGATGAATAAATTGCATTAGTAATTCAATCCAGAGCTCAAAATAATGATGAATAAATTTTATCAACACCTCGTTTCGAGCTCGGATAGAATTTGTGCTAATAGAAATAACTAGCAATTGCACCATATGGTGCAAAGGAAATGCTATAAAGAAATAAAATAGGAAATTTTAGTATAGAGGAAATGCTCTCACATGAATCATGCAGATAGTTACAACTACAGAGAGTGAACAATAGGATTGGGCTATTCTGTTACATAATTTGGTTACAACTACATATGTTAATATCATTTTTAGCTATTCAGTTACATAATTTGGTTACAACTACAAATATTAATATCATTTTTAGATAAGTAGCAGTTCTTTGGTCTTAAATTAAGTAGCAAGTGGGGAGAGCATTTAATTAAACTTTATAATTTTTTAATATTTAAATATATATTTTTAATCTATAAATAAAATTTATATTATAATTTTTTTTAAATATTTAATTTATTTAAACAAAACAATCTAAATTTATAACTATAACCATTTTTAATTAAATATTAAATAAAACTGAAAAAATATAATTAAAAAAATCAAAACATACAGCTTTTTAACTAATAAAACTATATTCTAAAATGAAGAAAGATATATAATATATATACAAAAATGTGTGCTCTTAAAAGTATGCTCTTACTTGTAAAAGTATTTAGTTTGAATTAATATTAGTGAAATCTCCAAGATTTAGATGATCAAAATGATTTTAGTGATGAGATTAATTGATCTAAGAGGTAGAATTTCATGTTAATATTGGTTATTACAGATCTGGTTAAGTATGTAACTAAAATGAATTCTTGAAAGTCTCCATGGTTCTTACATATGTCTATGAGATATGCTTTAAAAAATCTATGTATGTAAACATGAATAGCTCTACTTGAGTCATAAAAATGTTGGTAGTGATAAAGAATTAAACTTGGCTACTCATGAAAAGAAACCCTAGGTACAACCTTGTTGTATAGGCTTCACTTCTTTGCATGACTATTAATAAGAGAAATAAAAGAATATTAATAGAAACAGTGAGTGAAGTGCATGCAAACGAGGGGTGTAGTAGGAACCCTGAAAGGAAGGAACACTATTACTTTTACATGAATGTTTAATGTGGTTCAGAGGTTGAGACTCTTGTTGGGGGCTAACCACAACTAGGGTTGAGTCCTCCTTTGGGTCAATATTATTATGAAAGAATTTAGAAAATACTCATTGGATTCATATAAATAATAAATCACAAGTACGGTAAAGATCACAAGTACGGTAAAGATTAAAACAAAACCCTCATTTTAGATTATAAAACATAAATAATCATAGCAATAACCCAAGGATTGCTGCAACTGAACTGTACTTGAAAGGAAATAATCATTACAGTAAACAAGAAAGATACAATTATAAATGATGGCAAGTATATTTCATTCTTGAAACCCTTGTTATTGGAAATAAATTAACAATACAACAAACAATCCATTGATACATATATATAACTTCTCAAAAATTAATTTCTCAAAAGTCGAACCTTGAATATATATTATCTATAAAATAAACAAGCATAACATATATATTCCAGTTTCAAATAAAACTATTAAACCTTCTCGACACCTATTATACGTTGAAAAGGAGAAATTTCAACATCAAACCCTCAAATTGTAACCATTTAGTCCTCATTGAAATTTTGTACACCCAGGAGCATGTGAGCATTATAACCCTAACACGATATGGGAGTCTTTAGTTCGATATACAAGATGGCCAATATACACCAAGCTAACCTCCATGAAAAGAGAGAGGTATCACCCTCAGTGGACACCAACCTTGCAAACACAAAAAGGGAAAGTGGATGATGAAAACCCTTACTGGTTGGATAAGCCGAGATGGAGACACATTGGGAGGCTCCCCACTAGTGAAAACTTGTATGCTAAGATACCTGCATTCCAATATGAGAAGGTTAGACATGATATAAGGCTAACCACTGAACTATTGTGCAGAACGAAACAAAACCCGGTCAAGATTCACCTGGATAAGAATACTAGCCACTGCACCGACTTACCTACTGGAACTATCACAAACAAGTAGGGTTCCAACCTAGAGCAGATGTAAAATAGTGTTAGTTGATAATTAAGAAAAATTGAGTGTAAAATGAAAATTGACAAATGAGTGATACTGTGTGACTTCCCAAAGTTATGTTCAGGCTGCTCAAACCCTGTTGGAATGGGCTGAAACAAGTTGTCTGTAGAGCTCGGACCTATTCCAGAGCCAAATGACTAGCAGAATATGGAAGGGGCGGGGTTACGTTACCCTAAACTCTTGCCCGTAATGGAGGACCATCCGATATACATGTATAAACCATAACGAAACTCTACTCGGAAATATCAATATTGAAATTGATCATTTCACTGGAAATAAGATTCAGGGTTACAACATAGATTCTTTGTTGCCTTCTATGGGCGAAGGTGGCCAAGCTCCCTGGCAAAGGCACTATGTACCCAGCATTCCCACCACACAAGTCATCCGCAGATTCTCGATGTGATGATATAACCCAACGAGGATGAAGTCTATTATTTATAAAATTGTTTTCCTCTGTAATTGATTAATTGATCCAGGTGGCTCCAGAGACACACATAGGACAAAGAGGGCTCAAAATTGAAAGTGTTTGGATTGTTCACAAACTAGGTTCAGGTTGAAGATCTTATCGTTTTGATCACAACTATGCGAACGGTTCGTCAAACCGAGCTCGTATGCGAAATTTATGAGTGGTCAAAGTTTTAGGTTGACCTCGATGACTGGGTAACCTTAAGGAAGACACAATTTGGATGAAACCCGGCCACCAGATTCTGGCCAGTTCTGACCAAATCCTAGGAAAAATTGTCGCTTGTTTAAAAGCACTCCTATGGCCTATTTTGGGATTTTTTTAAAAGGTTGATTGTTTTATATCAAACAAAAATTAATTAAAAAAATAGGTGGCGGGCCACCACCCCCACCACCTCACCCAACCACATAAACTAAAAAATATATATTTTACTAAGGGTCGGTGGCCATGACCCCGCCGGACCCACACCATGTGGCATCCACCATGCCATATATATAAAGAAGGACGTTGGGCAGTGGGCCTCGAACCCACTCGGCCGAAATGGTCGGCTCACCTCTTGGGCGCCCACACACCAACCCTCCACCATACATTCTGGTGACAGTTAATACAATGAGTGGCAGGGGTTGTTACCCCAACGCCAACCCTCTGTCCTTTGCCATTTGTTACAACAATGTCGGGGGAAGTGGCCGGGTGGGCCGCCCAATGTGGGCCCAACTCCCCGCACTTGTTTCAAATTAAATGCGTCGGGGTTAAAAAAAATGCACACGGCATTAAAAGAATCCAAATAGAGTGGGGTCAATAGGGTTGGAGCCCCTGAAGTCCACCCAAGTAACTTTTTCCCCTAACCATTAGCCTAACGAGCTCACTTGGAATACTCCACCACAGAAATAATATTTAACCCATCATTTGCATAGTGTGCCCAAGGGTCAAGGACGAGTAGAGCACGCATGCAACTTTAGACGAGCACAAATTTTGATGCAGGTTGAACCATGAGTAGGCCCAGAAATAGGGAGTGGAACCATGATCCTTGACATTTTCCTGGGGAGGTAATTTTTCTCCATGTTGGAATATCGTCAAGTTTACAGTCATTTTTCACGGTTCTTCACATGGAACACAATGTGTGGGTTAGATTTTCCTTTTGTGTTGCAGATTTCCAGTCCACCCATGGAGCAGCATCTTGGAGGAATCTAGGGGGAATCTAAAATTTTCCTTCTTGCCTCATATTTTCACTTTTTCAAAATTCAGAAAATGGACAGTCGATGTTCCACTATTCGACGTCATGAATCTGATGGTGCTTTCAGAATTTCCATCTAAGCTTTATATTTTTCTGTCACTTTTTGAATTGAAGTTGTAGGTATCACCTTTCAGCGAGTGAGAATTCGATCTCACACCTTTTGACACCACGATTGTGATGGTTATTTGAGATCCAGTAGTGCAGTAGCCCATTCTTCAGTCATCCTCAATGTGAGGTATATGATGTGTTGATTTCATGTACTTCTTTGTCCCTGAGATGCATAGTTTCATACAAATCCCTGTTCATGTATGAGTCATGGGATCTTGTCTTGTTTTGTTATTGATGTAATTTCTGTCATGGATTTGTATTATGTCTGAGATCCTTTATTTTCCATGTTGGTGGGATACTCATTCACGCATATATGTTACTTGAGATCCATTCTTTGGCCATGTTGGCGGGATACTCATAGTCTTTATGTGTGAGATATTGTCGTACTGATAGGAGTCCATTTTGTGTATGAGAGTTCCTATAGTGGAACACCTTGTAGAGAGTTCCAGCCACTCGTGTGTGAGGGATTTTTCCTTGTACGATAGATAAAACACCATCCATGTATGTCTTCACTCCTTACAACACTTAATGTAGCAGCCTACAACATCTTGATACCGAGGCCCGGAGATGTATTCCCTCCTGGATGAACTCCATTATCAAATGATGTGTTCTTATGATTGTTGATCTTGACATGCTATGTTCCTCTTCATTACAACATGTAGTTGTTAATTTAGTTGTCTGAACACTTTAATTAAATGCAATTCTAATATATTAGTTGAATTAAAAGGTCTTCGTTAAGGTTATCAAGAATTTACCCTGGATCAAGTGGTATCAGAGAGGGTCTTCTTGTTGATTGGATTGCAGGCATGAATTGTTGAAAGTTTGTTGAGTTAAGCCACGGAGAATGTCAAGGACATGTATGAGACAATGCTCAAGGTTTCCGAGAAAGCAGACATGTTGTACGAGGCTTATGAAAAACAAGCAGCAGAGAACGTTGAATTGAAGACACTCCTACAAGAAGAGAAGGAAGAAAAACATTGATTGCAGCTTTAGTTGCAAGCCACAACAGAGGCGTGGGAAGAATTGAAGCGCAACAAAGAGCATATTTAGGCAAATCATGATGCATTGAAGGCAGTCCTATAGGAAGAGAAGGAGTAGAAGCAGAGATTGCAGCTTCAACTACAAGTCACAACAGAGGCCTTGGAGGAAGTGAAGCGTCACGAAGGATTACAACAACCTTCTTCACTTCTTTCGCAATTGAAAGCTAAGGTAAACAATGTTGATTTCTCTTTAGTTTCTTCACATGATATCGTTCTGGTTGGAAGTGTGGAGATACCCTTTTCAGGAACCGACGTGAAACTCCTCACCAAGATTGGGTACAGAGGAGGAGGACTTAGTGTTCGAGGCCAAGGCATAACCCACAATTAGAGGTTGTGAAAATACCTCACTATGCAGGTTTGGGGTACACTGAAGAAGGATTTTTGAAGGACATCAAAGGAAAAAAAAAAATTTGAACTCTTTAGGGAAGAGGAATGATGGGGATACTTCGCCATTGTTCCATGGTAATGCATGTTGCAGTGAAAGAGTTGAGGCGAGCTCCCATAACCATGGTCGCACAAGAGACCAAAATAGAAGCTATAATAAGTCACATTATTCCAGACTGCATTTTGACTATAAGAATGTTGATAACCACAGTCATAAATCATGGCATCGTAAAACGTGCCATTTTTTTGGTTTACATTACCATGTGTTTTCTGAGTGCTGGAAAAGGATGGAAGCACAAAGGAGTATGAGGCATGGGAAGCCTTCTCCACAATAGGGAAAGAAATCGGTTAAGCAGGTTTGGAGGAGAAAAACCTTTTGCACTCATTGCAACCGAAGTGGCCATTAAAGAGCCACATGTTGGAGAATCCATCCAGAGCAACGCCTTAAAGAAAAAGTGCCCATGCATACACTAGTCGAAAGAGCTGATCAACAAGCAAGTTTGCCATAGGGAAATGATCCACTCACTTTGATAAGTGAGAGATGGTTCTTCTAGATTTTTTTTTCTAGACATGTTAGCTTGTCATGGCCATGTTCTCAAATTAGTTGTCGCATTTTTTATTGTGAAAGTGATGATGTGTTTTCCATCACTTGTTTAAGCGACAATGATATTTTTTGGCCTTGTTTTATAATTCATGTGTTGCATTTCTTTCATGTAAAAGCGATGATGTGTTTTCCATCACTTATAAATGTGACGATGATGTTGTACCCCTTCTTTTATGAGTCGGGTGATGCATTTATTTCATGTAAAAGAGATGAGGTGTTCGCCATCACTTCGAAATGTGACAATGATGTCATGTCTTGTAATGGTAGCTGGGGTATGATTCCCTTTTGAGGTAAACTTGACCATCGAGTACATCTTATAAATGAGTGGCAAGTATGGGAATATTTGGGTCATAGATTGGTCAATTTGAGCAGGTATTTGCAGGAGATTGTACTACAGGCTTGCTGGGGATGCAGGTGTCAATTCATCACTTATGTCTCCAAAGGATGCAGGTGAAGGAGAAGGAAGGGTGACTTTTTCAAGACGCTTGTGGGGAAAACATAGTACACAGCAGTGTAGCTTCTTTTGATGCTTTTGGAGAACCAAAATCCCCTCAGTGGGTAGGATTGATCCAGGTGGCTCGAGAAACACATACAGGACAAAGAGGGCTCAAAATTCAAAGTGGTTGGATTGTTCTCGAACTAGGTTCAAGTTGAAGATCTCAACGTCCTGATTGCAATAGTGCAAAGGGTTCATCAAACCGAGCTCGTATGCAAAAGTTAGGAGCTGTCAAAGTTTTTAGCTGACTTGGATGACTAGGCAGCCTAAGGAAGGCACAATTTGGATGAAACCTGGCCACCATATGTCAGCCAGTTCTGACCAAATCCTGAGAAAAATTATTGCCTGTTTAAAAGCACTCCTACGATGTATTTTTGGAATTTTTAAACAATTGGTTGTTTTATATAAAACAAAAATTAATTAAAAAAAAGAGGTGGCAGGCCACCACCCCTACCACCTCACCCAACCTCATAATATATATATATATATCTATATATATATATATATATATATATATATATATATATATATATATATATATATATATATATATATATATATATATATATATATATATATAGAGAGAGAGATATTTTATTAAGGGCCGACGTCCATGAACCTACCAGACCCACACCACATGGCATCCACAGTGCCATATATATAAACAAGGACCATGAGTGGCGAGGCTCGAACCCGCCTGGCCGGAATGGTCAACCCGCTTCCTCAGCACCCACACACCAACCGTCCACCATACATTCCAAAAACAATTAATACAAAGGGTGGTGGGGGTTTTTAACCCACCGCCAACCCTCTATCCTTTGCCATTTGTTACAATGACGCCGAGGGAAGTGGCGGGGTGGTCTGCCCAATGTGGGCCCAACCCCCCCCCCACTTGTTTCAATTTAAATGTGTTGGGGTTAAAAATAAATGTGCACAGCTTTAAAAGAATCTAAATATGGTGGGATCATTGGGGTTGGAACCCTCGACCTCCACCCAATTAAAGTCTACCCCTAACCGTTAGCCCAACGAGCTCACTTGGAATACTCTGCCACAGAAATAATATTTAACCCATTATTTTCACAGTGCGCCCAAGGGCCAAGGAGGAACAGAGCCCACACGCAGCTCAAGGTGGGCACAAATTTTGATAAAGGTGGAACCATGACAGGCCCAGAAATGGGGAACAAAACCATGAGCCTTGAAATTTTCCCAGGGAGGTAATTTTTCTCCATGTCGGAATATAGTCAAGTTTACAGTCATTTTTAACGGTTTTTGTAGGGAACACAAGGGCATGGTCGGATTCGCCTTTTGAGTTACATATTTCTAGTCCACCCATGGAGCAGCACCTTGGAGGAATCTAGGGGGAATCTAAAAGATTCCTTTTTGCCCCAGAATTTTTCTTTCTTATAATTCAGAAAATGGATAGTTGATTTTGCACTATTCGACGTCACGAATCTGATAGCGCATTCATATTTTTCATCTGAGATTTATATTTTCGGTCACTTTTTGAAGTGAAGTTACAGGTGTTAGCTTTCAGCGAGTAAGAAGTCGATCTCACACCTTTCAAAGCCACGACTGTGATGGTGATTTCATATCCAGAAATGCAGTAGCCCATTCTTCAGTCATCTTCAACATGAGGTATATGATGTGTTGATTTCATGTACTTCTTTGTTACTGAGATGCATACTGCTGTACAGATCCCTGTTGATGTATGAGTTATGGGATCTTGTCTTATTTTTTTATTGATGTAATTTCGATCATGGATTTGTATTATGTTGAGATCCCTTGTTTTTCATGTTGGCGGGATACTCATTGACAGATATATGTTTCTTGAGATCCCTTTGTTGGCCATGTTGGCGGGATACTCATAGCCTTTATGTGTGAGCTATTGTCGTACTGATAGGAGTTCTTTTTGTGTATGAGAGTTCCTATAGTGGAACATCTCATAGAGAGGTCCAACCACTCCTGCGTGAGGGCATTTTCCTTGTGCATTTTCCTTGTACAACAGATAAAACAACATCCATGTACATCTTCACTCCTTACATCACTTAATGTAGCAGCCTACACCATCTTGGCACTGAGGCTTGGAGATGTAGTCCCTCCTGGAAGAAATCCATTATCAAATGACGTTTTCTTATGATTGATGATATTGACATGTTATGTTCCTCTTCTTTACAACATGTAGTTGTTCATTTATGTTCATTAACGCTTTAATTAAATGCAATTCTAATTTATCTGCTGAAGTAAAAGGTCTTAGTTAAGGGTATCAAGAATTTACCCTGGATCATTAATAATAACAATATTTAATCCTATGGTAGACACGATTTCAGTTGTCTAACATAAAAATCAATGGTGCACAATGATACACCTAGCATTTTATGAAAGTTGTTTTCAAATAGAGACTCTTTACATCATAAAAATAGAGTTTAAACTAGAGTGACTATGCTTTTGTGAATTCAAATTATTTTATTTGTTGGTTGATATATATATATATATATATATATATATATATATAATGTCAAACGCTATGTTGTGGAAGTTGAAATAAATTAACATATACAAAAGATGTTGTTTTGAAATTGTAACAATAGTTTTAATATCAAAGCATATGTTATTTTATTTTAAAGAATTATGTACTGTATATTTGACCTATAAATAATCCTAAATTGATTTTCCTAGTAATTCAATTGTTTTGAAATTGTAACAATAATTTTAATATTGAAGCATATGTTATTTATTTTAAATAATTTTATTGTTTATATGACTTATAAATGGTCATAAATTGATTTTCCCATCAATTCAATTCCCCACAGAAGTATTCAATAAAATACAAATGTAGGTATTGAGAATCATCGGTATACTGCCATTTGTCCACAGAAAACCTCCTTTGGAATTATCTATCTCCGAGAAAAAAGAATTTGGTGGTGGCTTTTTAAGTGCCCTCCACTACTCCCACCATTAATGCACCTATTATCAAGTGAACATTAATGCGAAGGAAAAATTTCAGATAAATGCCATTTGTTTTACACACGCCATTTTCTAGTGTAAAGAATTCTAGTGAGTAATTAGGGGTCATTGCAAGAGTACGATGGTTGCAAAGACTATCATTTTTATATCAAAGTTAAATTAATATATATATTCAATAAAAAACTAAAAACTAATGAATTATACCCACTGCCTCAGGTATAATACTTAGATTTTATAGAGTTAGAATTAGGTATTATATGTCTTTTAATAAGGTTTAATAGATGTTTTTTATAAATATAATTTAACTAGATAAAATTTTAAATATGTTATGTTTATTTCTAACTAAATCCAAAATATGTGGATTAGGGATTAATTCTTGATCCTAGATTTGAATAATGGTTTAGTTTGTGAGACGCATGTCTATTATGTATAATTCTTACTTAAAGTACATATATTTTTTCATACAAAAAATATTATTTTTATAAATAGTATCATGCTCTAGAGTTCCATGCATGATCCATGAATTCAAAAAATATAATTAAGGTATAGTTCCTTAGAGTCCCATGCATGGTCTATGAATTCAAAAAATATAATTAAGTTATAGTTCCTTATTATTGACTTTGAAAAATGATTTGGCCAAAAAGACTTATCCATGTTGAGATTAATCCTTAAATTTGGGACTATATTCTTCTTATAAAGTATTCATTGTATAGGGTTTATGTGATGGTATAAGCCATTATTCTTGGCATATTATACTACAAAATATTTCTTAGGGGTTAAATTTAGGTTTTCCCTATACAAATATTATATTATGGTGTGTATAGTCTATATCAAAATCAAGGAATGGGCCTACATCCGATGATTTTATCCCTAAACCATAACTTGGTTTATCAATTCACAAGATGGGGTTTACAACCCTAAGTGATGGCCTCAAATAAGAGATCCATCTTGTTGCACCAGATTCTTTAAATTAATTACATCTACATATTACTTGGGCTAGGCTTGTACTCACGTGACATGGGATTTATTCTGGTTGCTATTACTATACCTCTATATGTGCGCCCCCAAACACAAACCATGAGGCTTTCAAGGATGATTTGAACCTTAAACCACACATTTCACAAATATTTTGTGTCATCGTGATTGGAAATTAAGCTACCCACTAAATGAGAATCTAGTTCATATTCTTGATGTAGGGTAATATTAATTTTGGATCGCTTATATTGTGGAATATAAATCCATGCATGGCCATTAAGGAAAGAAAAATTAGTTATGGGTATAAACTCATGGGGTTTTACCTCACATCATGGCTTGGGGCCACACACTCATCCTCAAGACATCTAATTCTTTGAAATTGATTTATCTCCTCGTAGGCTAGGAGATAAATCCTTAAAATTTTTCCCTAAAGCATTGAACTTAAATTGATATTTATCTTCCAAGATTGAAAAGTGGGTCCTAAATGATGATGTTTAAATATATTTCCCAATTAAGTAATTCTTGGGGTTACATGCCTTTAGATTCTATGATTATTCCTTGAAATTTTGTAGGTTGTGTTAGTATAACCCTTGAAACATAGTGATTGGGTGTTATTTAGTTCACTTAAGTATGATGGATGTGATCCGAACTTAGATAGGAATGCAAAAGAATACGAATATAGCAATAAATACATAGATACAATGGAAATAATACTTGATTTCTTTAAAATCAAAGAACTGAAATATGCTTAGAGACATAATGGAAATAAACTAGCTAGGGCGATGGTAGCTTATCTTTGAGAAGATATGTAGCAGATAGATGCCTATGAACTATGTTATAATGAGGCTCAAGGGCCTATTTATTATTGAGAGACCATGGAAAACCATAAACACCCAAAACCCTAACCCTAGGAGATGAATCGCCAAATTTGTTGGCGCCATTGGGGTAAATTGGTACATCAACTTTGTCGGGTCATAAATTCAGTATACGATCTCCGCTTGAAGTGAATAATACCTCATTAGAAATATATATTCAAGGACTACAAATTTCCACTACAAATAGATATCAATAATTATGTTTTCCCATTTTCCAACAAAAAAAAAAAGAAAAAAAGAAAAAAGAAGTCATTTAGGGCCTCAAAACAGCTCCGAAAGTTGAGGACCCAAAAAACTACGAAAAATAGTAAAATGTGTTACAATTAAAAAAATTGAAAAACTGAAAGAAACAATGGTCAAGGTCCAAGTGGAACAGGCATATGGCCACCAAATATCCACCTAGATAAGTCCTCCCCCCTTAGGAAGCAATGGTCCCCAATGTGTTGAGTGCCTCCATGAAATGGGGAAACTTCTACTAAACTTGGTCCCTAGTGAGCCACTTTCCCTGGTGCAGGAGTTGGTCAGATTTGACAACCTGATACAGTTGGATCTTCTACTAGTGAGTGTTCTTGATCTGACCAATTTTTGCATGTTCCATGAAGTTTTGGTTTAACTCTATTGGTGTGAGTTTTTATTCAATGTCTCATGTGTCCAATAATGGTGGAAATTATGGCCAAAGGAAGTCCACATTGAACACTGGGTGCAGGACAAGAAATGGTGGAATGATGAGCTCAAAATCATTGTCTCCCACAACCTTGTGATTATGTGAGGCCAATATTGAACTTTCATGAGCTTCCGATGGGCTCTAGTAAGGTGTTCTTTCTGCAAATGCAGCCAAAGTTTGTTGCCCACTTGAAACTTGTGTGGCACCTGTTGTTGATCATGTCATTACTTATACTTGGAAATAGACTTCTCTAGTATGTCGTGAACCTACTGGAGGACATGCTCGATGCGTCTAATAAATACAATTGTTGTTGGATATTGGATAGACGAAATCTCCCCATGTGTTTCGTGACATGGAATAATCGCGTCTCGTAGATCCTTATCTTTGGAGATACGATCATTAACTAACACCTGTGAGTTTTGGTCTAACGAAAATCGTGATTCCCAACAAGTGGTATCAGAGCCTAGGTCACGAGTTTGATACACACCTAACTCTCGTTGGGGGGCATATTGTTGGACATTGGATAAACCAACGCTTCCAGTTTGTTTAGTGACATGGACTAACTGACTCTCGTTGATCCTTATATCTGGCAATGCGATCGTTGACTAACACCTGTAGGTTTTGGTCTAACAACGATCGTGATTCCAAATAGTTACTTTATCAGCCTCAAACAATACATATGTGGATTATTTCTGTGTAGTTGCATGAGATATGACAACATCAATCAGACACAATGGTTGAAATACTAGACCGACTTAAAAGGGACTGTGACCACTCGAGCTATGGAGAGCTTTATTGGGTAGAGGTGCTCTGGGAGTCAGATCGATCAGATGCTTGACTTGACAATACACAGGTACCCTTTTGGGTAAGGAGAATATTTCCATGTATTCTTCCATGACCTTGTTCACATGCTTCTTTTGTGTCTAGTAACCCTTATCGGGGACCATAAATGTGGCGAAGATCGTCCCCTTACCTTGAAAGTGAATCAGAAAGAAAAAAAAAATCCCGGTATGGGATATGATCTTACTACATTTCTTGGCAGAGATCAAAGAAATGGAAATAGGTGGGGCTACCTTCGGTACCCTATATAACTTAGTTCCCAAATAAATAATAACAGTGTGAGGCCTCGACTCATACATGTTATTTTCCTTCCAAAAGTATGGTTGGCATAATAATACATCACAAACTTCAAGAGGAGAAACATCACGCAATACCTCATCTGTGAAGGGCTTGATGTTGTAGGGAAGGCAACATTGTTGGTTGACACATAGATCTCTTCCTTGGTAAAGCCACCTAATGGTGTACAACTACGGGTGTGGTGTTGTTTGTAAGCCCAACTACTTCATGACCTATGGTCGGTAGGCCCAACCACTTCACGACCTCTGCTGAAATGAGGTTCTTTTAGCTCCCATTGTCGATAATAAATTGTAGCGGGGAACCCTTCACCCACATTTGTGAGTGAAAGAGGTGCTCCCCCTCCTCTAGATCTTCGGGTTCTACCTTTTGGAGTTTGATGGTGGCTACCATTGCAGTGGATTCTATGTCAATTACATTCTTACCCTTGTTGGTTTCCTTGTCAGGTTCTGACTCATAATCAGAGCATGAATCCATCTTTGAGCCTTTCAGCTCGGCCACCAGCGCCTTCTTTGTAGGACATTCATTCGTGTTTTGAGTGGGATTTTTATGAAACTCACACTACTTTATACTGTCATTCTTTGCCTTCTCATCACCCTTGGCTTGGAGCTTCAATGAGTTTCCCTCATGGGTCTCTGACGGGCTCTCTCCTTTGCTATGATTTGGGTTCGCAGATCTAAATTCTCGCTTCTTCTGTTTCAGTTTCTGCTCAATCTTGGTAGCATATCGGTATTTTGCACCAAGTGAGGATATGTCAAGGAACTCCATTTTCTCTTGAATGTATTGATGAAAACAACTGTGATACTTAAGCGCCAAGTGTTTCTCTGAATATTTGATACCCAACTTTGTGCACGGGGTATGGAACAAATTCGACAGCTCATGCACATTTTGATCCCTTTGTTGCCAAAGTGTATTCCATTGTATGTACTTGTCCTCATAGCTCCCCACGGGGTAATACTGTTCCTTGATGGAATCTTGAAAAAAAATCCAAGTGGGTTCAGCTAAAAACAGTGAGGGTTCTCTCTCATCCCTCTGTTCGCAGTAAGTTTCCTACCAGTTCTTGACACGGGGGGCAGATTTGAGGAGCACAAAAGTAATCTTTTCTCTATTGGAAAAATCATGAGCCAAGAAATATCCTTCCACCAGATTTTACCATCTATCTATGGTGTTTGCATCTATCTAGCCTTCAAATATGGTAGTGTCAAAGTTGACTTGTACCTTGAAGTTAGTGACACCTCGAGAGTGACTTCCACATGAAGATGCATCGCCTGTGGGCATCAGATGAAGGATATGGGAAAAGTTGTCCATCAACATACTCCTCTGTCGCTCGAGGGCTTCTTCGAGGAATATTTTGAAA
The DNA here is from genome assembly GCA_034641835.2 of Pinus albicaulis. NCBI lineage: Eukaryota > Viridiplantae > Streptophyta > Pinopsida > Pinales > Pinaceae > Pinus > Pinus albicaulis. The sequence goes on from CM076578.1 coordinate 1,592,170,010, forward strand.
GGATCTCCTGCTCCCTCATCTTTATTTTCTTTCTCCATGGGATATTTTCATGGTTTGTGAGGTTGGTCTTGCAAAGGTTCAACCAGATCGATCCCTAACTCCTTATACCCTGACCTTGTTGGGGACATGCAAAGAAAAATAGAGAAAGAGAAGACCGATCTGATACCACTACTCCAGAATTATGCAGGAACACAATAAAATACATATATAAACATAAAAATAGAGATGCAACAAAAATAAAACTTCATTTCATTAAAATCAAAGAACTGAAATATGCTTATACACAGAATGGAAATAAACTAGCTCGAGTGATGGTAACTTATCTCTCAGAAGAGATTTGGAAGCTACATGCCTCTAAACTGTGTTAAAATGAGTCTAAAGGGCCTATTTGATTATTGAGAAATAATGGAAAACCATAAACATCCAAAAACCTAACCCTAGGAAATGAATCGCCAAATCTGTGGGCCCCGTTGGGGTAAATTGGTACATCAACTTCCTGGGGTTGTAACTTTCACATTCGTTTGACATGCATAATACCTCGTTAGAAAGGTCTATCCGATGAATACAACTTGCTACTACAAACTCATGTTTGCACATTTTCCAAGAAAAACATCGTTTAGGGCCTCAAAACAACTATAGAAGTTCACTCCCTGAAAAACTACAAAAAATAGTAAATTGTGCTACAATTAAGGAAACTGAAAAACTGAAAGAAATAATAGTGGGGGTCTAAGTGGAATAGGCGGGTGGACACCAAATATCCTCTTGGATCAGAATGGTTGGATACAAAGTTTTATTTCATACCCTCCTCCTCCTTTTATTCCTTGGTTCTTTAGTGAGACATGTCCTTGGAGCTTCCTACCTTCGAACCTCATCGCCCTTAGGAGAAACCTTCTCAAAATAATATATGCCTCCCTTCTCATTTCCTCCTTAGCTTAAGACTTACCTTAAACCTTCCTTGTTGCTAAGGGAGATATTCCCTTCCTCTTTCTTTTCACCTATTACAACATAATTTCCTTCCTTTCCTTCTTGGTGTACCTCCCACACACTCCATTGGGCATCATGGTTTTTTTTTCCTGGCCATTTGATAATTCTCCTTCCCATACTACTTATTTACGCTATGGAAATAACACTTTTCCACTCATATTTCCTCTGTCGTAGCATCATGTTCTACCCCTTTCTCCTTCTTTCTCATCCTATCTTTGTCTCTTCAATTCTCAATGTAAGCCTCGCCATTTATTCCTGTCTTTTTTTCATTCCTTGAGGTTATATTATCTTGAGAAGGACTGAATATATTATTCTTTTTTACCATGTGGAGTAAAGCCTCATCTCAGAATGGAATCTTCTAGGGCTAACTTGAGACTTTTAATTTTAGTATCTTTTAAACAATTAGTAATAATAGCTCCTCCATCGTCAATCCTCTTCCTACTAATGTGCTTCATCCAAATTATTTCCTTGGGAAGGGTTTCACCCAAGACGACTTCTTCAAAGGTAGAACCAATCATTATCACCTCTATATTTTAGTAACCTCGCTAAGATGCTAACTTGGGTTATCAGGTTTTATCATCTATAGCTATAAAGACAATTACCATGTTTTCAATGTCTCCTTCATCATGCCTTTCACTTTTTACCCTCACTACTTTCTCTCTAGATTACTCATTTCTCTTATTTCCTTCTCTTTTTCCTTTCACTTTCTTTTTCTCCCCCCACATCCTCTCTACACTAGAGCCATTGTTTCTTCCTCTATTACCTTTTTCATGCTTCTTCAGAAATACTTCCTACTAGGGCCTTTCTATTTCAATGATAAAGATGTTTCCAACTCATTCCATCACTTTTGATACAACATATTCATCATTTCACGCACTCTCAATGGCATTGAAGTTGACATTTCTTCCTGTGATTCCATTTATAGCTTGTCACATATGTTTTCGCCTCTTAACTCCTACCTTTCTTCTCTAACATTATTTCTTATTTTCTTTCATTATTGTTTCATTTACCTTCATTCACTTCCTCTCTTCCCCTAAGGACAATTATTGTTCACTTGCCTCAATTTGGGGAAGTTGATAACATCTATAGTTATGTCATTCAACACCGGGCCAACCTCATCCAAAAAAAGACTTTAAACACCTTAATTTGGAGGGTACCTAACATTATTTCCAATCAAAATAATATTGCATAAAATGAAACTAAATTGTGTAAAAAAAAAATAGTGAAGAAGATCATAACACATGATACATCTTCACTAAACTGATAAATAATTGATAAGCTATGAAGTAAGCATAAACATAAAACTTTGTGAATAAAACTCTAGCATTAATGTATCTTACTAAACCTAGTGGAAATACATCATATATTTCCTAAATTTAAATAATTAAATTATCCCTTTTCCTTGATATGATGTGAATTCTAATACAGCATCAAAAATTAAAAATTAATGGATAGAGCTCTATTTAAAATTTATGGATAGAGCTCTATTTAAAATTTATGAATGCAGGTATCATTGTAATATAAAAAATTAAATATCGATTACTAATATTACCATTCGGTAGTGACTGATAACTAGGTACTGAAAAAAACTTGGTATACATGGACCAGAAGGATAGAACTCATCACCGAATTTATGGGCATAAACGCAGAGCTATTTATTTACTACTTTACGGCGAGGTTCAAAGCTGGAACTTTTTCTGATAGTCACTGATGAAGAAGGTTTGCAACTGAAGCTTAGTTTAATGTTTAGGTGAAAGAAATGTGTTGAAAAATTCTTGAAATACTACATTTTGCGGATTACAAGGCAAAATCTACTCAGAATTTACTAAGTTATTTAAATAAATACATTCAGCGTTGAAAATTTCTTCAACTACTAGATTTTTGCTGATGACAAGGCAAAATCTACTTCAAATTTACTAGGAAACTTCTGGAAAAAACATATTCACAGAAAATGAAACAAGGAACTTTCTGTTCTCAGCACAGTAATTTCAGAAAGGAAACATCCATTTCACATTGCAGCATTTTCAGTTCGTTCCAATTCTTCCAAAAGCTCCTCAAACAGAAGTGAGATGGTATTACTAGATTTCTGGTTAGCTGCGTTATTGTCGCTGAAAGCAGGGAACAACAGAGAATTACTCTTGGCACCCTCAACTGGATGATCACTTTCTATTATTGGAAGCTAATTTGAAGAATTCGTGAGCATTGAAGATCGGAGGGTACTCAGCGGTGCATTAATCACTGCTCTCTGCGCTTTGCGCTTCAAAAGCAAAGATGGAATCTTCTCGGATTCTTTAGATTTACTGGTAGTGGGAGGCGTTGGCATTCCTGTGAACTTCTGCACCTCCGCGCGGAAATTGTATAGGTTTGTCATCACAACGGTAGCGGAACTCGCCTTAGAATCTGTGGGTCTTTTTTTCTTTTTTCCTGAGTTATGGTTGCTGCTGCTGCAACTACTGCCATTAGAAGACGAATCTGCCTTTGTTCCAAGGGCACCCGCCATGTTTAGATCTCCTGTCGAACCCCTCTCGAAGCTAATCAATGTTTGGTGTATGAAACCTCTGGTTTATAAAACAAGGACTTACTTTCGCGCAAAGAATGAATATATACTTTATCTTTCTATCTCATTGATTTTGAACATGTCACCTCTACGGAAGAAACACATACTCTACCTCTCAACATGTTCAATTTAAAAGAAACCAAACACTGCTCTTAACCATTATGCTCTACTCTTAACCATTAGTCCAACTCTAACTGTTAATCTCCACAAGAGTTCGCACATGATATAGCAATGCCTCATAAGAATACGGAGACTATACAGTAATTGAAATGCGTTGTTGAGTGCCATGGGTGATTATTGAATTTATAGAAATTGTCGTGGAGCCATGATCTGCAGGAAGCTTTGGCTGCATAAACAAATGAAATTATGAATGGCGCTAGATTAACAGGAATCATTTCACGAAACATAATCTATAATAGTAAATTGAAGTTAACGAAAAAAAAACCTGAAGAGTTGTCGTTTCTAACAAAAACACGCGTATTTTTGGTCGGTGTGGTTTATATTATATGCTTGGTCGTAATATGTGATGCAAATACTCCTGGAGGTATATCTATTGTTCGACTGAGATTCTATTGCATCCCTACCATGGCATACTGTCGTGATGTAGAATTACGAACAGCATGCCTCACGGATGGGGGAAATTCGCCTCTGGCGATATATGCATTTTGAGGGATTTTATTGCTCAGCGACCGTTCACAAGTTTCAATTTCGTTGTTTGTCGTTTGCGGCTGCGCATACTTATTTGTTAATGAGTTCTTTAATCGACTTATTTCAAAATTCAGGGCAACCTAGGGTTGGCGTCCGTCTGTCTATCGCTATACAAATTGAAAGAATTTTCATTGGTCGATTTCTATAAGATATTGTTCAATGTGGGGGAGACGGTCAAGAGCTTCTAGAGATTCAATATACCAATGAAAGATTGTGAAAAGCCACATGACCTTCACACGCTTATTTGTTAATGAGTTCTTTAATCGACTTATTTCAAAATTCAGGGCAACCTAGGGTTGGCGTCCGTCTGTCTATCCCTATACAAATTGAAAGAATTTTCATTGGTCGATTTCTATAAGATATTGTTCAATGTGGGGGAGACGGTCAAGAGCTTCTAGAGATTCAATATCCCAATGAAAGACTGTGAAAAGCCACATGACCTTCACACGCTTATTTGTTAATGAGTTCTTTAATCAACTTATTTCAAAATTCAGGGCAACCTAGGGTTGGCGTCCGTCTGTCTATCCCTAAACAAATTGAAAGAATTTTCATTGGTTGATTTCTATAAGATATTGTTCAATGTGGGGGAGACGGTCAAGAGCTTCTAGAGATTCAATATCCCAATGAAAGATTGTGAAAAGCCACATGACCTTCCATGTGAAGAGTGCTCACCCCTTTTGCATTCTTGGTTTATGATCGGGATGAATAATGAATGGACCATATTGGCCATCCATTCCTTCACGGGATGGATGCAGAAAATATCAAAAGAGAGTGGAAAAATGTGCTCTTCCAACCGGGGAAAAAATTTAAAACTGTTTTGATGATTAGGTTCCTACCTTTGGCTAGAGTACGTTTGAATAAAAACCATGTAAGTTACATCTTTTGGTCGATGAAGTTTCGACGAAAGATAAGACCCATATTTCAATGAATCTTTGGTCACTATATGCTTTTCTGAAGGAACAACTTCTCTTGCTCTCAATATGTTGGGATCTCTCTTCTGTCCATAAAATGAATAAGTAACAATGCACGGTTCTCTTTAAATATATAAATAAAGGTGAAATAAGTGAAATTATTCCTACACAGAAGGTTGAAGAAAGTAACTTTGTCGGGGTACTTTCTAGGCTTGCTAGCAGCAGTGAAATGTTTGTGTTCCTGTAGTGACTCCATCAGAGTACTATCCAGGTCTTCTAGTTGTGGAGCAATAGTAGAGATGAAAAATAATACTTTGAAAATCAAAAGCTCCAGAACTTCACTACTCTTTCCAATTCAAAACATTTTGATATTGATGAAGCCCAAACCTTGACCTCCAAAGTTGTGCAATCAAGCTCTTCATCCTAGCCTCAACTATGCATTGTGCAATATCTGACCTAAAGCTCATCCCTTTAGCTCTGAACCAGTTCCCATCCCCTTATGAGAACTGCCCAATAGGATGAACCGGTGCTCATCCCTTCAACCTATCACCTTTAGCTCCTTAACTGCATAGTTTTCTTCTTCAGTCGAACTTGAATTGTGTATTGCATAGTCTCAAGGTCCAAGCTTCAACCCTAACTTCCTCAGCTGTGCAATTGCACATTCATTGAGCCTCTCTCTCAGCCTATCACCCAGTTTCATCTCAGTCTTTGGATCAACATGCACTATCTTAGACTAGGGGTTTATCAGACTTATGTCATCTCGTCATGAGTGAACTGCAAATGCAGGTACCTTGTCATACCATGAAAGGATGATGAAGAAGGAGATGAAGAAGGGAGACATGCTCAAAGACATCTTTATGGCTCATTACGCAAGTTGATAAATGAAGGGAAAGAAAAGGGACACCATTTTGCGACCAAAACTCAAGACGTCATATTATTGAATATCCCTTACCTCTAAGCCATATGGAGGTGGATAAAAGAGCATTCTCAAGAAAACATATACAAGGGAGAAGAAAGATTGGCTTGAAATTTCCATATCATTAAGAATTCCATGTTGCGAGTATCATGTCATGATCCGTTACATGCCACACCATTATTGTGGATTATGTAATTTATGATTCAAAAAATGTATGTAAAGTGAAACTCTAAAGGACATGTACAGAATATGAATAACCATGTAAAGTTGAAAAATCATAGAAGTCAAAAAATCATGAGGGTAGTTTAAGAGTCACAAGGAAGGTGAATCATCACCCCCGCCACCCCCCCATTAGTTATATATACACCCTCGTTGTATGAGCAAAGGACTTTTCACCTTGGATCCTCCCGCATGGCATTAGAGAGACAAGCTACTTCTTTTGTGGAGAAACGAGTGGCTCCAATGCTCCATTATTGGAGCTAGTGGTGTTCATTGTATACATGTGTCTTGTGACTTTTATTTAATATCAGAAGCCTCATGTCCAATAGGTTATTCATGCATGGATTATGAATATTTGTAAGACTATTCTTTTAATTTTTGTAATTCATGTTTTTCTTTCACATGTGCTAAAGTAGTTGAACTATTTTAGTTATTTTAGTTCTTATCTCATTTAGAATATGTTGTAATAGTTGTGATGATTGTTGCATCTTGGTGGACTATTCTGTTTGATGTTAGAAAGATCTTTCTTGTGTATAACGGTTCCAATGACTGTCCCATCTTTGTGCACTATTTTGTTGGATGTTAGAAAAATATTTTCCATGGACGTGTGTGTATCTACTAGGGTGGTACTTTTACCTCTCTCCCAGAGGCTCACCTTCCTTTCCATCCATAGTAGAAGAATCCTGACAAGCATACAACCAAACACTCAACAGACACACTTACTTGCTTTTTGAAGGCTCCACCCACTTGTCGAGGGCTTCCCGGAGAAAACCATCTCTGCCGCCAACCCTTGGGAATTTTCCTGAGACAACCTCACCTAGTTCCAAAAGCTCAACCAATATTAAACCCCATGACATCATGGTTATCCACGAAATAGCAAGGTAAGGTTAAAATCAATGTAAAACTCGATAAAACCCATGTCAATGATAAAAAATAAACTAAATAAACAAATGCATGTACCATGCATTAACACCTAACTTGGGAAATCACACATGCAACGTGTTACATGAAAAATCTTTCTGCTAAAGTTGTTGATCAAATCTTCTGTTTGATTTCGTTTGCTTTCCTTGGCTCTCCTTTGCTTTCTTTTTCCTTCCTCTTCTTGCTTTCATTCTCCTCTTGGACCTCTCTCCCTCTTTCTCACTTGACCCAAGCTGAAAACTAACAAAAGCTATTAACAAATTTTCTAACACCTTTTTATTATTCACATCTCTTTTTTCTTCATTTTCCATCATTTTCCTTCTAATTTCCTTAGCATGCAAATCTATGTATGGTCACCTTCTTTTTCTCCTATTTTCATTTATTTATCATAAATAAATCCCAATTATTTTCTCTTTTCCTTTGGCAATGGCTTTGTCAATTTCCATAGTCATTAATAAACCAGAAGTGATGTCCACCAAAGTGTTTTCCCAACATTCAGGTTGGAATAAGTGTCTGGTGACCTCAGTCTTATTTTTCCTTTATTAACATTTATTACATCAACTTTAACTCCATGCTCTTATATTATTATTTTTTCAGCCATGATTTATATAATTTAATATTTTTAGTTTTCCAAATTTTATATGCACATTAAAAAAACAACTTAATAATGTAGAGATAATTATTATTTATAATATTTAGGTTTTTAAAGTAAATTTATTGAGCTAAGAGGCCCTCTATAACCTAATATAGGGGAGATGTGTAGATGTAATGTATGAAATTATGTAATTATTTTTACATGTCAGCTCAAATTTATATTAATATGTTCAATTTATAAGATATAAAATATTAATAAATATTTAAATTTTGGCTCAACTAAATAATAATAAAAGGTAAAAAGTAATATAAATCCCAGTATGGGAAAGACCGAACAAGGCTAAAAGCAATAAAATTAATTATGCTATATTGTAATTTTGTTTTTATCAATGAAATTAAGAATAATCTTTTAGATAAAATAAAATCATAATATACAGTTTTTGTGGGCCTAATGGTTAAGAGCATATGTCTTTCCTCCTAAGAGGGCACATGTTCAAAACCAGAGGGGGATAGAGTATGTATGCCTTTGTAGACTTAGCATTTTGTGTGCCATGGCTCATCAATACCACATACTCAAAAATTACTTTTGATATGTATCTAAACCCTCTATCACATTAAAATATATAACATATAAATAGTAACTAACTTAAAATACTAATTTTGTAACCTTATTTAAATTTCATTAACAAGAACATAAAAACATAATACTTACAATATAACAAAACTTTTAATCATGGATATTCACCCCACTTTACTATGGATATTATTGCCTTGTAAGAAGGCTTTGTTACAATACAATAGGCCAATACCATGTCTTATCAATATCACATGCTCAAAAACAATCTCTCATTTCATAATTAAAATATTTTTAATTTTTTTTTTTTTTAATTTAATTTTATTATATTTTTGTAAAGACACTCTTTAAGAGAGTATGAAAGAGATGTTGTAATTTCCTATTATTTTATGTTATCTAAATCAAATTAAATAAAACATAATCACTCAATCAAATTACATTAAAAAAAATTATAATTATAATTATTACTTATTATTAATTAAACCACCCTAAATTTATTTTAATTCTCGATTTATCAAACTCACAAAAAATAAAATCTATAAAAATAAGTTTTACATTTAAAATAAGTTTTGAACTTACAAAAGCTTATGGACTAAAAACTTATTAAATATAGAATTAATATACATCTAAAATTGTTACACTTAAACTAACAATAAACATTAATTTACACTCATAGACATTATAATGTAAACTACTGAATACAACACTTTTCCATGTAAGCCAAAACCCCAAATCATATTTGAAAAATATAGTATAAGGTAGGAGCACGTATGCCAATATTTAAACCCAACTCTTCATCCAAACTAGTTCAAGGCTATAATATTGCATTTATAAAAAATTAAATAATTAAAATTTATAATATAAATTATATTAATCATATATATTTATTATTACTGATATAATTAAAATTCAAATAGACAATAATATTAGTTTAAATATATCTTAAGTAGCTACATATTTGGAATCTTCGCATAGAAATAATTGTTTGGAAACTAAATAAGTCAATGAAAAACATTTATAATCTCAAGAAAGAATATACATTTAGCATATTCTAAAATATAATTAAAATAACTAACTACATATTTGGAATCTTCAAATGGAAATAAATGCTACATCGATGATAAACATTTATAATCTCAAGAAAGCATGATGCATTCAGCACATAAAATATAATTAAAATAACAGATGTCACGAATATCCCCAATTATACATATGATGTCTATAAAATATAAGTATGATACGTTTTAACAAATACATTAAAATAACAGATATCACGAACATCCCCAATTTATACATGTGATGTCTATAAAATATAAGTATGATATGTTTTAACAAATACACTTTATATCAAGCTACAATACATCAAAATTTTTAAATTGATCAAATACATTCACATTATAACCAGGAAATTATAGCTAGGGTGTTGCATCGTCTTAATTCCTATAATTGTATTTTACATGGTTTATGGTCAAGAGATACAATGATGTATATATATTTTGAATTAAATTGTGCAGATTTTTAGTTTGGTTATATAATTATTTGATTAGGTATTATAAAATTTGGATAAAGTCGTATAAATGTATTAATTGTATTTCACATAGTTTATGGTCAAGAGATACAATGATGTATATATATTTTGAATTAAATTGTGTAGATTTTTAGTTTGGTTATATAATTATTTGATTAGGTATTATAAAATTTGGATAAAGTCGTATAAATGTACAAGTAGTAGTTAGTATTTATGGTTTAGTTTAAATATAGTATCGTTGGAATTTGATAAATAATTAATTAAAGATTTAATATAGGTACATAACTAGGTTACTTTAATAATGACTTTAACTATTTTATTATCATGTTACTTATGTGTTAAAGTTATAATAAGATAATAATTACTTTAATAATGACCTTAACTATTTTATTATCTCACTTATGTGTTAAAGTTATAATAAGATAATAACTATTAATAAAAATATCACTATATTAGAGTTATTAGTTTAATGCTCTATATGGTGAATATTGTTAAAACTAATATTAAGAGTAATATAGTCAATAAATAAAAATAATAAATATATTATACTCTTAAAGATATTATATTATGAAGTCTTAATATTATATTATTATAATATTAAATATATAATAATTATAATTATATATCTTATAATGAATTTTATAGTAATTTATAATATCCAATTTTAATATAATATATTTATATTTAATATTCAAATTTAATATATATATTTCAAAATTACATAAACTATAATTAATATCTAATATTTAAAAGATTGTATAACAAACTGCACAAAATTAATGATAGAGTTTGAGAAAGTATTCAAGTTAGAAATGTAGGTAAAATAATGATGAATCAATTGCATTAGCACTTCAATTCAGAGCTAAGAATAATGGTGAATAAATTTTATCAACACCTCATTTCGCGTTCAGATAAAATTTGTGCTAATAGAAATAAAAATAGAGTTTAAGTTAGTGTGATCATACTTTTGTGAATTCAAATTATTTTATTGATTTTTTAATATAAATATTTTTTTATAAATATTAAACTCTATGATGTTGAAGTTGAAATCAATTATCACATAGTAGAGATGTAAATAAAAATAGAGTTTAAGTCAGTGTGATCATACTTTTGTGAATTCAAATTATTTTATTGATTTTTTAATATAAATATTTTTTTATAAATATTAAACTCTATGATGTTGAAGTTGAAATCAATTATGACATAGTAGAGATGTTGTTTTGAAATTGTAACAATAAATTTAATATCAAAACATATGTTATTCTACTTTAAATAATTATGTTATGTATATTTTTTTCAAGAAGAAAAACACAGGTATATATTAGTTCCAGTTTCAATACTAATGGTTATATTCCTTACAGATCTTGCTTGAATAAATTTTTTATAGGTAAACCTTACCTTCCATACATTAATTTCAAATTGTATCTCAAAAAATAAAAGATACATCGGTTTACATTCTAAGTTGCCATCTTTCCCCAATAGATATGCAGTAACAGTTCCAATTCAAAAAACAGTCTTAAATCTTAATGATAACCCGCAAATGATAGCAGAAAGGATTTTGTCGTGGAAGATATAGTACCAAAAAGAGTCTAGTCAATCGCTTCCTCCCAAAATCTTACCACAATATCATTTCCATCATCTATTCTTATAATCAAGTGAAAAGCACCCCAACCAAAAATCAGAAATGTGCCAGACAAGGTCATCTTTATTTGAGACAGATGACACCAACAATCCGTACCAGAGAGAATTCATTAGGATTTCTTGAACATGTGGCATGAGAAATGAACCATCCCTGTGGCTCCTTCCCCACCTGAAATCGATAGCTCATAAAACATCTGGCCAAAAACACCAACCAATCCCTTTTTGGAGAGCCTATCCACCTGGGAGTTCTTTTCGTTGAAAATACATTTGAAGTGTATTGTGGTGAAGGATTTCCTTAACATTTCAATGCGCTCCAGCCAAGTCATGAGGTGTCCCAGAGACAACCTGTTTCCTCTATTAAGGTGATCTATGAGTACCTTCGAATCACCAAAAACCCATAAGTCTTCAATATAGAGCTGAGAAGCAAACCATAATAATCCCCATAAACCTAGTACTTCTACTCTCATGTTAGTCCCAATTCCGTCGAACCAGTAAGTCTTATAATGACAGTGTGGTGAGAGCATCAACCATTCCCCGCACCCACATCTAGAATATTGAGATGCATCGTCAAAAAAACCTCCAGGGTAGTAAATTTCTACAGGTCTCAACCTCTTGGATAGATCCCTGGAGGTTTTTGCACAACTCTATGTCTTTCCGAGTTTTGTAAAATGATAAAAGTAGTCCCCATGGTGCAGCTCCACACCTCTTTGAAAATCCACGTGTTTCTATCACACCATATAGCCCATTGGTACAGTGTTGGGATATTTATGTAATTAGATCTTTTCGAGTTCCACCATGAAATAAAGTCTTTAATATTCTCCACATAAGGATCTGTCATCTTAAAATAGTCACAGATCAACTTCATAACATTCCTTGCATATTTGAACCGATAAAAGAGGTGTGTGGTATCTTCATCCTCCATCAAACATAGACTACATATTCCTGGTCCAACCATCCCTCTCTGCTTCAGATTTTCCCAAGCTATAATTTTGTTCATCAATACCAGCCATAAAAATAGCTTCATTTTGAGAGGTGCCAAATAATCCCATAACCCCATGTAGGGACCGTGATCAGGGTTTTGGTAATTTTGCAGAGACAGTTCGTTATATACTACATCCACCAGCAGCATACCTTCCTTCTTTGGGCCATTCCATTCCACCCTATCCCCTTCATTGTTCCAAAGTAAACCTTTACTCCTTATATCCTCAGTATAGTTATCCCATTCTCCCATTAATTGAACTAGCAGCTATAAATCATCCTGCGACAACTAAAAAGGAATACCATTTTCAACCTTCTTTATGATTTGCCTCATGTAAAAATATCCCTTACCATTCATGTAGCTTAGAAGCTGATTTCTGCACCTTGCTATCTCAAAATCGCCACAAAGTCCTAAGATACCGATCAAAATCTTACCCCCATTACCAAATTTCCGTCTCAAAAAGCTATTGAAAATGGGCCAACAATTCTTAAACCCATTCAATATAGTAGATCCCCCTTTTTTTTAATTCCACCCCATCATGTATAAATGCTCCAGATCTGACATCTCCAGATACTTATACTTACTAATTTCATTCCATATCCCGTTTGACTTCAACACCCTCCACAATGATTTCATAAGGAGGGCTCTTCCAAATGTCTCCAAGTCTTTTAGGCCCCACCCTCTGAAGAAATTAGGCCTCATAATAACGTCCCATATCGCCAAGTGATATTTGCCTCTATCCTCCTTTCCATTCCATATAAAATCATAATAACCATTCTAATATTGTTAAGAACCTTTTTCGGAATGGCATAGATATGAGCCCAGAAACCCATAATATTCTGTATAATCGCCTGTACCAAGATGAATCTTCCCCCATTACTCAACCACTTTGATGTCCAACCCATGATTTTTTTTTCAACCTTGTCAAGCATCCAGTCTGATTCCTTGATCTTATAATTGTTGGGCTTCATATGAAAACCCAGGTATTTGAACCCCATACTTAAGGAAGCAGTACTGAAATTGAACATGTTAGCTATGTCCTTACCAATAACACCCCCATCCTCCTCATGGTATATGCATGATTTCCCAATTTTGGCCATCATACCCGATGCATTCCCAGATATGATAAAAATCTCGTGGAAAACTTGGCAGACCGATCTTATGAGCATCTCGAAAAGCATAACATCATCCACAAAAAAATTGTGGCTTATCTCCTTACAGTGATATAACTTAATCCCCCTGATTCACCCCAATCTCACTACACTGCTAATTTTTAAACTCAATGAATCCATAACCAATATGAATAGGAGAGGGGAAAGTGTGCAACCCTATCTCAATCGGCACCGGGGCTTGAAAAGTGTCGAAGCCTTACCATTTATGACTACCGCCATGGATGTATTAGACACACAACCCATAATCCAGTTAAATGAATCCCTGTCAAGTCCGATCTTATATAGAACCATCCTCAAAAACCCCCAATCGACCCTGTCGTATGCCTTACTGAGATCAATATTCATAACCATGGCCTGTAACTTCTTAGTGTGAATAGAATGAATGACTTCCTGGATAGTTGCTACCGGATCATGGATGCTCATTTTCTTTAAAAATCCTAATTTTTCAGGAGAAATGTGTCTGGACAACAAAATTTTAAGTCGATCCGCAATTATCTTCGATATGATCTTATACAGTGTATTGTAGAGTGATATCGGCCTGAATTCATTGAAAGTCATAGCACGATCCTTCTTAGGAATATGAATCAAGAAAGTAGAGTTAAGGGCCCCTCTCACCTTTTCAGTTTTCCTAGCCTCCCCATCCGTCTCCATTTTATAATCAATAAAGAGTTCTGAAAAATTTATGTAAAAATCTGGGGTCCAACCATCTAGCCCTAGACTCTTGTCCACCGAGAAAGAGTTCAGAACAACTGATATATCCTCTCTACTGATCAGTTTATAAAATTATGAACGATCCATGTCATCAAACATCTGAGGTTACTCCTCTACAACCCATAACTGATCCCCATGGTGTCCCGGCTCTCCTGCATTAAACTATGCTTTGAAATGTCTAACAGCCCCATCCCGAATGTCGTCTGATGAAAAGAAGGAAGTGACCAAAAAGCATGGTCTCTTCTCCCTTTTGCAAAATCCTAGAAGAACTTAGTATTTTTATCTCCATCATTTAACCAAAAATTCGTACTCTTAAGCCTTCACATCTTCTCTTCAATGAGAAGGATATTCCTTTTTTCCTATTCCACTTCCTTTAATCTTGTCTAGATACCTTCCCTAGGATTTGCAGATTCCATCTCGTTTATAAGGAAAGTGGTCTCCCTCACAAATGCTATATGTCAGACCTTCAATAGTAACTTCTTCCCTCGCTCCCAACTCTTCACTTCTTTCTTCAGCCCCCTAAGATTATACATCAAATAATCCATAACAGCTATACCCTCCTCCCTACGGTTTTTACTCATATACTCCACCACCAAATTTTTGAATCCTGGGTCCTTCAACCACACACGGTTAAAATTAAAAGGATACCCATCCTTTTTTAATTCGAAATCCCAAGCAAGAGTAATGGGTCTATGATCCAAGATCATAACATCCCCAATGGTAGTCGACCAATTAACCATCCTAGCCATTAAATGTGAATTCACCAGAAAATGATCGATCTTCTTGCAAATCGAAGTTGTACCTTGTCTCCCATTGAACCAAGTAGGACCATGATTTTTCATCTTCAAATCGACAATATTGATAGAATTAAAGATCTTCAAAAGTTTGTGAGCCAACGAATCCTTTCTACCTTGAACTCCCCAGGTCTCTGAATCATGCAGAGTAAAATTGAAGTCCCCCGCAGTTATCAAATTTTCCAACAGAAAGATACCACTGCTAACCATCCTTTCCCAAAATACAGCCCTATTCTAATAGGGGGCATATAAATTGACAATGTGTACCCTCTGGTTAAATCCCCGTAAATGTCCAAAGAGGATAATCCCACCATAAAACCCGTAATATTTAAAATATGTAGCTGTAGGATCCCACATCATAAGTTCGCCGCCAGAGTGACCCGAAGCATCCCGAGCTGCCATATGACACACTAGGAACATATCGTGGAAACATGAGATAGACCTGTTGGCATTATTCATCGTCTCTTGAACAAAGATTAAAACAGGACAATTCTTCATAAAAAATTCTCGCATAGAGAGAAATTTTGCCTTCCCCCCAAACCCCTGATATTTAACGAAGCCAACTAAATCGTGTCAAATACTTTGATGGGTCAAGTCCTCTAAGTACCCGATCAAGTGCCAAGGTGACAGGGACATCTCGAAAATTCCCATCAGCCAACATCCCACCCTGTGAATTTGAGGAAATAGACATCTTCTTAATCCTCGGCTAACCCTTGCCACTCCTAATCAACACATTTGATTTAGAGGAGGGACTGATAATCATAGGAGGGGACGACTTCTTACCTCTGTCCACGGTCAGAGGAACTAGGTTAACATCAGAGTCCAATAGTAATAGATCGAGGTCACTACCAGGTTAACATCAGAGTCCAATAGTAATAGATCGAGGTCACTACCTATAGAATTTGTAGGGGACGATGATGATTGCACCGGCAGAGGTGTCCCGTGAACCTCGTCCACCGATGACAGCACCGTCAGCAGCATGGCAGAAGACGGAGACAAAGTAGAGGATGGTAACATGGTTGGAAGCTCCGCATTGGATAAATGGGTGTTCAAATCCATGTTAGTCAAAGAGTCAGCATGGGGAATGAAAAGGATAGGTTTAACAGGGTAGTCCCCCCCCCGGCACTCGAGAACTCATTCCAGTCAGAGAACAGTCCTCAATCACCGGCCCAGGAACAAATCCAAAGCGACCCGACTTGCACACGTATATCTCCCCACAACAATCATCAACCCAACTCATGGAAGACAGAGTGGATGGACCCGTGAGAGTAGGACACGAGGGGTCAGTCGTGACCGGTAATAGCCCGACCAAAGATAGAGAATCCCTACCCTTCAGAGAAAAATCCATAACTTGAGACTCAGGAACAATCACATTACGACCCGACACACACAAATAAAACACCTCATTATAATCATCAACCTTCAACTGTTTTATAGTCGAAAGAGACTTACCCATGAAAGGATGACCTGAAGATGGAGGCGCAAGCCACTCGTTCTTCCAACGACCCCCCTGCGAGTTCTGATGGACATACAGAGCTTATCTGTAAAGATTGTCTTCCCACCAGGAGAAATTCCGCATTAGATGTCCAGTGTCGTGGCATAGGTGGCATCGGAACGGACTGTTCCAATAGTCCAAACGCTGGTGAATGATCTTCCTATCCCACTCAAGATCGACAATTGTCGGTAAACCTCCAGCGAAAGACACCTTCATGAGTATCCAGGAAACACGTTTGTCAAAGATCCTGTTACACTTCGGAATCATGAAACGGAAAACTCCAATACTGTTTCTAGTAGCCCGTAATACCGCCTAAGACCAGAATTGTATGGGTAGTACCAATAGATTCACAAATAAAATATGTGATTTAGGTGCATTATCCACTGGGTGGAAACCCACTTTCCGCCTGAACAGAGGAAGAAAAGAACGTTCATCAACCCACGTCCGAAGGAGGATCTCCGGCATGTCCTCATCCTTTAGAAAATGATAACAGTACCATCTATTTGGTGACTGGCTAATCCGAGGCTCGTACCCTATGATAATTTTCCAGACCTCCATGAGCCAAATCAGCAAATCCATTGTGATGTGTGTAGCAAACTCCCACTTACCCACCAATGCCCTTGAGAGTAGACTCTCAGCTCTCTCCCACATCACGTCGCTCCCAAAACTAAGGATACGATGCTCAACAGCAGGCTTAAAATGCATCGACGATCGATTGCGGCCCGATATTTTCCGAAGAGGAGTCGTGGACTCCCCCCCCTCTTACCAGGCAGAGGTACATTCGCCTCTACTGGTCCAGAAACGTCCCGATCACTCCCGAGAGGAGAAGTCGTCCTCGTAACCGTAATGTGATTCAACCCAGCCAGAACCGACTCTGGTGCCGTGAACCCTGGCCTAAACTAACAGGTAGGAGCAACAGGATGGTCGCGGGAACCTAAGGGTTTTGTATTAAGTGAATCGGCTTCCGCCAGCTCGAGCAGATGCAGAAATGCGTTGTCGAGGGTCGCCAGCTCAGGATCATCAAAAAATCCACCTGTCATCATGTTACGATCATAAGTACCAGTCATCCAAAGTAATAATAAATGATCCCCACACACCTTTGTCAAATTCCATTAATGGAAATGCCAGTAGCGTGTCAATCGCTGGCACTGAAATGTACTCAGCGAATGGTGCTTAGTCCACTCAAACCATCAAGTGGCTCAAATATCACCCGATCACATACCCGACAATTAATGATTGGGATTACAGAGGAAAAGCCCGCTGGCAAACTACAACAAGAATAGTCCAATGTGTACGTGAAGAGGCCGCCCCAAATCCTGACGGAAATCCCCCCTCACACCACAAAATAATTTGAACTGAAGTTGAGAGGGAAAATCTACCCAGCTCCCAGAAAAAACAGGGGAAAAAAATGGTCGTTCCTACACTACCAAATGGTAACCCAAACACTTCTCAAGCCTCTACACAGCAGCAAACTATACAATTTCTGATATTCCACCACCTCGTGCACAATTGGACCCGCATGCTTCTAAAGCACCTGTATATAATCCAAGAATGGCACCATCCTTCTTGAATCAGGGCAATAGAGTCCTGCTGGTCAATATTTCAGGAGCCGAAAGAAAACAGAGTCGACTAGAACCACCTAAACATGAAGAAAAATATCTGAGTCCTACAGCGGTTGCATATCATCGATCATTGTTGCAGCTAATCCCCAGTGGTGTATCGTGCATGAGCAAGAGCAGAAATTCCTGGGTCATATACCCTATATCCATACACCTAAACAATAGACTATGGATACAGGAGAACTCATAAAGTATTTCCTCTGTTCAACTTACTAGTCCTTATGCCTGGAGATTACACAACTCCAGGAATAACTAAAAACCCACAAGAAAATCCCCACAAACAACTATTTTCTCCACATCTTTAGTTGCATTTGCTCGGCCAAAATTCTGCTCTGTGAATGCTACCATTTGTGCTCCTAGTTACCATGCCTGTGCTTTGTAAATACACACACCAAATCCTCTTCACTAGAAGGTAGGCCTCCTTTATACATTTTTTTCAATTTAATTCTCTTTGCCATGAGGTAATATTTAACAATTTGGGGTATTGTAGAGTACCGCCCCTTTCTTCAGCTTCTAAAGTTCTTCAACTATCTTATGCCACTAATTGAACTCAAGACTTCTGGTTTAAGGCCATTTCCGCCAACCAAAAAACCCACTTGAACCATGGCATGTTAAAGGGAGAGGGTGCAACACTAGAACTTCTCGGGAGGTAACCCATCCAAATACTACTCTAGCTCAAGCGTGCTTAATAAAACCAACTCAATTATTTTCAAATTGTAATTTTAATATAAAAACATATATTATTCTATTTTAAATAATTGTATTGTATATAACCTATAAATTATTCTAAATTTATTTTCCCTAACAATTCAATGGTTTTGAAATTGTAACCAAAATTTTAATATTACACCATATGTTATTCTATTTTAAATAATTGTATTGTATATATGACCTATAAATGGTCCTCAATTGATTTTCTCAGCAATTCAATTCCCCGCACAAGTAGCCAATAAAATACAAATGTCGGTACTGAGAATCATAGAATCATCGGTATACCGCCATCTGTCCACAGAAAACCTCCTTTGGAATTATATATCTCGGAGCAAAAGGCATTTGGTGGTGGTTTTTTTAGTGGTTTTTTTACTCTCGCTATTAAAACACCTATCGTCAAGTGAACAACATTGTCAAGGAAAATTTCAGATAAATTCCATGCGTTTTACACACCATTTTCTAGTGCAAAGAGTTGACGTGAGTAATTAGGGGTCATTTCAGGAGTACGCTGGTTGCAGAGACTATCATCATTTAGAAATAAGACGTGAGAAATGCGAAAATATATTTAAATAATAATAATAATAATAAATATTAAATTTAAATGAATATAGAAGTATAATTTATTTTTATCAAGTTAAATTTATATATAGTCAATAAAAAATTAATGTGTTATACTTGCTGCCTCAGATATAATACTTTGATTTCATAGGTTTATAATTAAGTATTATATGTCTTTTAATAAAGTGGTATGGATGTTTTTTATAATATAATTTAACAGTATAAAATTTTAAATATGTTAGGTTTATTTTTAACTAAATCCAAAGTATGTGAATTAGTGATTAATTTTTGATCTTAGATTTGAATAATGGTTTAGTTTTTGACACATATGTCTATTATGTATAATTTTTAATTAAAATATATGTATTTTTTAAATAAAAATATTATTTTTATAAATAACATCATGTTCTAGAGTCTTATGCATGGTTAATGAATTCAAAACATATAATTAAGATATAGTTTCTTATTATTGACTTTGAATAATGATTTGGCCAAAAAGACTTATCCCGGTTGAGATTAATCCTTAAATTTGGGACTATATTATTCTCATAAAGTATTTGGTCTAGAGGGTTTATGGGATGGCTTAAGCCATTATTTTTGGTATATTATACTATAAAATATTGGTATATTATATTACAAAATATTTTTAGGGGATAAAATTAGGTTTTTAATAATAAAAAAATGGTTTGAATAAAGAAACTCATTTCTAGTTTATCCAACTATTGAAATTAGGTTTATGTTATGGTAAAATTCTCTATATAAATATTATATTATGGTGTGTTTAGTTTATACAAAAATCAAGAAATGGGGCTACATTAGTTGATTTTATCCCTAAACCATAACTTGATTTTTTATGAACATGTGTTATTGCCTCAAATTTTTTAAATTAATATCATATTCTTTTTTAAATTAATCTCATATTATTCTCATATCATTATATTATTTATTTAGCCTTGTTCATAACTCCATGGTTTATCCCTAAACTATCATTATGGTTTTACAATTGACCCCACATCATCCAATTGTACGAAAAAAATTCCTTTGTAAACAATAAGGATTGGTTTAAGGCCTTTTGCATGATGTATAATGTCATAAAACATTAATAAGAGGATAAATTCATGGATTTTTATCCACAACCATTATGGGACTAATGAGCCCATATTTCTCATATTGAATCCTTAATAATAGGACCATATTCCCCCATTAAAAAAAATAAGAAAAATTGTCTTGGTTTGCCCATATCACAACTAGATCCCTTCACATCTCCAAATACATATAAGGACGTGTAATAGGGGATAAATTTATGATTTTGTTCCCCAAACCATGACTTGGGATTGAAGAATCATCCCAATTTCAAACAATCCTGGAATCTAGTTCATATTCATTTTTTTTTTCATTCCCTTTTTTTGTTCCATTGTAGCTAGAGGAATAAAAAATTGGGCTAATAGGGGATACATAAATGAATTTTTTTCCCAAACCATGACGTGGTATTGAAGACTCAACCCCATTTAAAAAAAAACATTGAATCTAGTTCCTATTCGTTTTTTTCTTTTCCTTTTTTTTTCATTATATTTAGAGGAATACAAAATTATGCTAGGATTGTACTCATGATTTTAAAAAATCCTTGAATCTAGTTCATATTCATTCTTTTTACTTTTACTTTTTCCTTTCATTGTATCTACGGGAATACAAAATTGAGCTAGGCTTGTACTTGCGTGACATAGGATTTATTCTCGTTGCTACTACTATACCTCTATATGTGCACCCCCACACACAAACCATGAGGCTTTCAAGGAGGATTTGAACCTTAAAAAACACATTTCACAAAGACTTTGTGTCATGGTGATTGCAAATTAATCTATCCCCTAAAGGAGAATCTAGTTTGCATTCTTGATGTAGGGTAGATATTAATTTTGGATCACTTATATTGTGGAATATAAATCCATGCATAGCTGTTGAGTCATGGAAAAGGTATGCGTTTTCTATTTATCTCATCATCCTTTTCCTTTATTCTAATCCTTTCTATATGTTAATGTGTTAATAAAATTAAAGAATTATGGTAAGAATGAAGGAATTATCTGCAATTACGACTTGGCTAATTATTATCCTTCTTTATGCAGGAAAATAAAAAAAGAGACAATTGTTGTTCCCTAACTAAGGAACAGCGAAAAAAGCAACAAGCTAAGGAAGGAGCGCGGTGGTTGCAGATAAGGCCAAAGAAAATCAGAAGGATCAGTGCGAAAAGGGAAAGGATGTCTGAAGTTAGAAAACTGTGTGAATCCCTCAGGATCGAGAGATCCTAAGGGAACGCTTTTACCATTTATCTTTTTACCCCTTTCTTATTATAAAAGGAGATGATTGTAAATAGAAGGGGGACTGGCTGTTATTATTGAAATTGTAATTCTTAATTACAGATTCTCGCTGTAGCGAAGAACACGAATATATTGTAACACTCTTTCAGCTTGATGATTAATTAAAGTTGTTGTTTTCATTCGCATCATCTGAAGTAATCTAGCAGTGCCTGCTGGTGGCTAAGGGCCCGGCTTCCGGTTGAATTCACTGCTTCATCTGTGTCATACATTTCCAATTATCGCAAGTGTGATGGTTTGATAGTATTATTGCTTTCTGTGATTTTATCTCCTTGCTGTTGATTATTTTCCTGTGTTAACCGAATAGTTCTGTTTTATATAATTTATAGTATTGTTATTTATTTAGTTTACTTCCTCTTTCGGATTGAGTTTCTTAGATAATTGTTCTGCTCAATGTGATCAACTGTAATGAGTATTAACTACCGTTGTTAGGCTCTCATATTGATAACATTATTGTTTTATTGGAGAATGCATTTGATTTAGATTTAATCAGTTTAGAAGAGAAGAGTTATCACTACTGTACTCTCAACTCATATTGTTGTTACTTGAATTGCTGTAGGATTTGATTTCAATAGAGGATTGAGTTTTCTTTTAATTACAATTAGAATTTACTTGTTGCGTATGTTTACTCTTGTATTAAAATATCTATACTGCAATCTGTGAGACATTACTCTCTGATGTAAATAGAAGCCACATACTATATACACTCTTGAAATAGAAGGACTTTCCTGAATTGATAATTATTGTGAGGATAATTAGGAGTTTAAAAAGGCACCTGTTATCAACCAACATTTTGGCATCATTGTCGAGGAGAGTGTAAGCCATTTATGAAGAGTGATGTATATTTGATAATTGCCTGTTGAGAGAGAACTGGGTATTAAAAATGGAAGGTAAGAACCTGCATACAGAGTATGCAAAACGCCTGCTCCCTCACCCTCTTTCGAGCAGAGTTGTTAGAAATTTAGGGTAGAGGTAAACATTTGAATTGCTTGTATGAATGACTAAGAAGAAAAGACCATAAATCAATCCAATTCCACTTCCCAAACCTGAAAAACCTAAGGGAATAGTGACCCTTGGACGATCAAATTTCATAGACGAAATCTTGAAGAAATCTGAATCTCAGCCATCAGTAGGTCCTAGAAACGTTGCTTCCAGACAACCTACTGTCTCCCTTTGGTCCATAGGCTCACTATCTGCAGCTTATGTTGAGGTCCATAGCAAAACTATAGGAACTGAGCAGAGTTTTCAAGAAATTGAAAATTCATGTGCAATTTCCTCACAAGAAGGGAATTCTTATAATACTCGTGAAGGAGAAGAAGAAACAGGGGAAGAAACAAGATCCCCTCAGGTAGTAATTGAGCAAGGAATACCCAGTATCCCAGACAGAGGGAGTGTTATTAAGATTATTTCCACCCCTTTGGGACACCCTAGGGATAACTCCCCAGCTCTAGAAATCCCGGAAGGATACTGGCATATATTTGATCAAATCGCTAAAAATTCACAAGCACCCCAAACTTCCACATTGCAGTACCCCATTGTTGACACAGCTGCAAATGCTCATATGAAATCTATTCCTTTACAAAATATTCCCACCTTTCATGGGCTCTCATCAGAGGATACAGACGCATTTCTGTTTGAATTTGATGTATTATGTCGGGGTTATGATTATACCACCGACCCCCAAAAACTGAAGCTATTTCCATCTACATTAAAAGGCGCAGCCTTGCGTTGGTTCATGCGGCTAGGTGGAGGAACGATAAATGATTGGGATCAAATAAAAAATTCTTTCCTTAAAAAATATCAAGATTATTGCAAATCTAGGGAATTGAAAGACGAAATATTCCAAATGGTAGCTAGACCCGATGAAACATTGGAAGAGTATGTAGACCGCTTCCAATATAACCTCCAAAGATCCCCCTATGTAAATCTGCCCCTACCTGATAATGTGTTGAAAACTACAC
The DNA here is from genome assembly GCA_034641835.2 of Pinus albicaulis. NCBI lineage: Eukaryota > Viridiplantae > Streptophyta > Pinopsida > Pinales > Pinaceae > Pinus > Pinus albicaulis. The sequence continues at coordinate 1,592,193,932 of CM076578.1, forward strand.
TGATTAAAGGGATGAAAGAACAATGGATAGAGACATTAAATATTATGGTTAAAGGTGAGATATATCAAGAAGATTATGCTAATATTATTAAATTGTGTATCAGGTGCTCAAGGGGTAGTACAAGACTAAAATCAACAAAACACGACATGAATACCAAGGATAGTAAAATCGCTAGTGGAACCATTACTCGTACAGAAATTGGCAACCTGCTAGAAGATTTCAAGATAGATATCTTGGGGACTTTGACGACGCAATTAGACATCATGCAGGCCAAGCAGAAGTAGGAAAAAGCATAATAGAACTTGGTGATATTTTTCCCGAGATGCAGAAAGAAGCATAGTCACAAATAGTGTCCGCTGGATATGGTACAAACCTGTGCCATATGTACTAAAGATCACGCCACAGAACGATGCCCGTCACTTCCAGGGTTAAAATCTGTCTATAAAGAGGCAGAAGAAGAAACAGAACCAGTCTACCTGCTAAATTAGCATAGTCAATGGAAACCACAACAAACAGGTACGCCAACTGACCCATCTTCTTCCTTTTAGCGCTCGTAATATAATGCTCAACAATACACAGGAGCTATGTGGAAAAACCAGACAACTTTTCCCAATTGGTCAGAGCAACCATTCTCTATGCCACCTTGGTCCAACCAATCAAACCAAAGTAATAGTTGGTCAAATTTTCCTTGTTTTCCACCATTTTGGCCATCCTCCACATATCCATTTCAATGGGCATCCTCTACGTCACAAAACCAAAGTTGGCAGTTAAGCTGGCAACGACCTACAAATCAGCTAGCAGGAACAATCCCCCTACCGCAACCTATACTACCAGCACCCTACACATTGCAAGAGAACCCTCAGACCAACCTACGACCACAGCTCCCAGCTCAGCCCAACCGAAACCCCAACAATAGACTGATCCAATCTGTGAAAATTATTGAAGGACCTAAGCCAAAAACTGAGTTAAGGTAGTGTAATGAGCTGCAATTAAGATCTGGGAGGATAATAGAGTTGGAGGGGGATAAAAATATACAAATTGAAAATCCGTTACCTGTAGAACATCTGCCACAAGTGGAGAATCCAGTTAAATAGAAAACCCATGATCAAACTATTACTGCTTCTCCAGCATTCCCAGAAAGATTAATTATACCCTGCTTAATCGAATATCTAGATTTTGATCTTTTGGGAGAACTGAAAAATTTGCGTGTAAAAATACCTCTCCTCCAAGATATTCAGGACATTCCAATTTATGCAAAAAATATCAAAGAATTATGTATGAAAAATCCAAAGAGGAAAACAAAAACAACTCCAACTGTCCATGTCGTCGGTACTCTATCTGATTTATTATTAGGCAGAAAAACACCAGTAAAATATGAGGACCCAGGAAATCCTATAGTCACAGTGCAAATAAACGGGTGCTCCTTTCCCAATGCATTAGTTGACCTAGGAGCAATAATCAATATTCTCACAACAACAACTTTTCAAAAGCTTGGCATTACATCCTTGGACCCAACCACAACCCTCTTGGAACTTGCTGACCGATCAATTGTCAAACCAAAGGGGACATTACAAGATGTAATGGTGTCTGTAGATTCTTGGGAATACCCAACATATTTTCTGATCATCATTCCTAGAAACCGACTAGATGGACATCCCCTAATTCTAGGAAGACCTTGGCTAGAAACCGCAGATGCTTACATAAGTTGTCGGACAGGCAACATGAATATCGGAAGAGGAAAAGATGTGAATAATTTAGCCTTATATCCTCCAGCTCAGCCAAGTCTAACAACAATAAAAACGAGGAAACAACCTGTATCATATTTAACTGAAAAAATTAGATCACCACTAACCATAGAAGATTCTCTTGAATTCAAAGTTCAAACAGAAGAGGACATCATTAACACTTATATTAACCAACCAGATGTCTTATCTCATCCAAAATATCACATGATCGAAGCAGCCCTGGATGACGAAATCGAAGAGGATCCCTTACAGGACTTTAGTGACCAATCAATCCCAACCACTTATGTTTATAATAGTAAAACCGTAGAAATTGAGCCAGGGAAAACCTCAAATATCAATAAAAACCTAACTGAGGACCAGGCACATAGGCTTGTCCAAATTCTGAGAAAATATAAAGAAGCCTTTGCTTAGGATTACCCGGACATGAAAGGGAATGATCCCCAACTATGCTTGCACCACATATATATAGAGAAGGATGCAAGGCCCATTAGACAACCTCAACGGAGATTAAACCCTCATCTTAAAGATATTGTGAAAGATGAACTACAAAAATTGCTAGATGTGAATTTCATCTATCCTATATCTAATAGAAAATGGGTCTCCCCATTAGTAATAGTACTTAAAAAGAATGGAAAGTTGCGTATATGTGTTGACTATAGAGAGCTTAATAAAGCAACCCAAAAATATTACTTGCCCCTTCCATTCATTGACCAGGTCTTGGACACATTAGCGGGAAAAAAATTATTTTCTTTCCTAGACAGCTTCAGCGTCTACGACCAAATTCAAATTTCCCCTGAAGACTAGGATAAAACTACTTTCACTTTCCCATGGGGAACCTTTTCTTACAAGGTCTTACCTTTGGGACTGTGCAATGCACCCGGTACATTCCAGAGGGCTATACTCAGCATTTTTTCAGATCTGATAAACGAAGGGATCGAGGTGTACATGGATGACTTTACACCTTACAAAGATGACTTCGAGCCAGCATTACAAACGCTAGAGAAATTTATACAACAATGCATTGCTACCAGGCTCTGTTTAAGCCATAAACAATGCCAGATGATGATGACTGAGGGCTTCATCCTGGGCAATTATATCTTAGCAGCTGGAATCCAGGTAGATCCAGCAAAAATTCAAATAATTCTTTTAATACCTACCCCTTCCACACAAATTGAGGTAAGCAGTTTCTTGGGATTTTCTGGATATTATAGGAGATTTATAAATAATTTTTCTTGAATTGCTGCACCCTTATATGCATTAATAGGAAATATTGATTTTATTTGGATAGAAAAATGTGACAGTGATTTTTAATATTTAAAACAGCTTGTATAAACAGCCCCAGTGCCAAGGGGCCCAAATTGGGATTTTCCATTTCAGATCTCATCCGACGCATCAGACACGGCTATTGGAGCAGTTCTTGGCCAGGATGAAGATAAGAAGCCATATGTGATATAATACATCAGAAAAAATCTATCTCCTGCTGAATTGAACTACACTGTGACCGAAAAGGAATTTTTGGCTGTAATCTGTAATATTCCTTTTTGGAATTTTCGGGAAATTGGTCCTTTAGGACGTTGTATAAGGAATCCAATGTAAAAATAAGCTGAACCGAGACTTGGATCCATTTATTCACCCTTTATAAATTTCCCTCTCAGAAGATGAGCTCAAAGAAATAACCTTAGGAAGGTTATTCAGATCCTCCAAACCTGTATATCCCAAACAATTCTCAAAGGGAGAGCTACAACAATACATAAAATTCTACAAGCAGCAGGAGTGAAACATCAATACATTTGAAACAAGAAGAGTGCATAGCTATTATATTGAGTGTAGCTATCAATATATATACAAGAGCTTGAGGAAAAGCCTCTCAAGCTAGGCCAAATCAGCCTCAAAACAAATGTACATACAAGATGAAGGAACACAGCTACACAACCCAGCAACAAGCTATGACTCCGTAGTCAATGGTGAGGAGTGACTGAAAAATGATATAAATACAATTATATAACAATAATAGGCTCAAATAAAATTTGGGAGAAAGATATCAACCCTAGAAAACACTACTACCACAATCCTCCAAGGGATTGGCCCAAAATACACTAAATGGAAAAATGCCGGAGTTGTTGGGTAGTAGCAGCAACTTAATAAAAATACAAAAAGGGAGAAGGCAGGGAATGTTTCATATGATATATAAACCTCCTCCACTGATCTTCAAAGTGAAAGGCTTCCCCCTTCACTGAAGATTACACCCTCCAATCCAGAGTGTTAACCCCTCCTACAAGTTCCCACTGAAAATAACGTAGTAGGAGGAAGAGACTATGCTGTGAATGAGATGAAACATATGGCCCAATGCCAAAATCTACAATTAAGCTCTGATATCTTCCTCACTGATCTCCCAGAGAAATAATGAGCTCCTCCTCTGCAAAACTAGCTCCGGAAGTGGGTGACGATGAATCCTCACTGCAACCCCCAGCAACTCAACATTTCTGCCAAGCTGGAAAACGTTGTAGCTGAAGATGGTTACCTTTTTTTCAAGCCTGGATGTGAGGAGGATGAAGAACAGGTCCTCCAAATATTTCCAATTAAGGAGAGGAAACTTCTGAACAGAAATCTCCCTTGTGCTAAGCAGCACAAGCTATCCTAGTTGCACAACTAGAGAGAGCAGAGAAAATTCGAATTCTTCAACATAATGAGAAATGGCTCTCCTTTCCCATTTTATGTCAATAGGAGGCTTCCTTGTCTTGGAACCCACCCATTACGGTTTCTCTCATCCAATAATATTCATCCTATGAAAACTACACTGTCCCACTTGGTGACTCAGTCCCTCCATGCAGCGCTGTTTGACTTGGTCAAACTAGGCCTAGTCTTCTTTAATTTTCCCATTTTCACACTAGGAGATGAACAATAAGCCACTTAAGTGACCCCTTTGGACACTTGGAGTGTTCAGTATGCTTCTTCATGGCCCCCCTTACCCATTTTATTCTATTTATAAAAAGGAAAGAAAAATTAATGTTCAAATTAACTTAATGAAAATTTCGGAACATTACAGTCCTCCCCTCCCAAAGATTGTTTGTCCTCAAGAAAGTGTAAGGGTAGACTGATTCTTCTTCTCCTCTGCTACAACACCCAAGTATGATGATCTCCTCCAAGAAATAGGATGCTATCTCATCAATAAAGCTCCCACATTGCTTCTCCTCAGCATGTAGATTAGCTACCAAGCCATCATCATGAAAAAGTGAGGTGCTCAAGAGAGTGGCAAAGTGTTGTCTAGAGGTCCTCCCAAGGCATGGAGTATGAAAGGTGTTGGGAGACATTCTCCCCATGTGTATCCTCCACCCCCAAGCAATCAACCATGCAAAATGAGTCACCTTCCAACTAGGAAACTCCGGGAAATCATCCTCCACCTTAAGTCCATGTATAATAGGTGGGCTGCACATCTGATCATGGTAAGCTTCATAGCCTACCCCACATTGTCCCCTTCTCCACTTGTGATAAGTGTGGAGTGAAAGCTGCAATAGTGTTGCCCTCAAGTTGCATGATGAAGTTTAGATCTCCAAGGATCTCTCCTTCAGCGCTACAAATCAAGTTGGCCCAAATCATCTCATATGTGATGATTTGGAAGTCATCATGTATGGCATCTCATCAATCATATGGTTCACCTCATGGAAAAACAACTTTCTTATCATGGTGACCATGTCATCTTCCATACTCCCCTTAGAGCATGTGATGCAAAAAGTGTGGAGGTATTCCCCTCCAAAGGACACAACCTCCCAATGTGTCTCTCCCTCCTTATGATACATATGGGGCTGCTTTTGATATATGGCTGAAACATAATGATCTTCAAGTGAGACCCAAGCCATCCCATCAAATCCAACACCCATGGGGTGCCTCCACAAAAAGTTCAAGATTTCTAAATGGCTCCTCCCATTTGAAAGCAAATGGTGTAACATGGCAATCAAGGCTTTCCCATTTGTTTTTCTGAAACATGCAATGTGAGAAGTATGGGAAACCACACTCCCTATCGGAATCCTCAACTCTTGTGCCACTCCTCCAATGATGCTTCCCATGTCCAACATTCTACTAGCAGAATATGGAAGCATAAACCTGTGAGAGCAAGGAGGTGAAACATAGCTCCACACATGGAACCAATGTAGGGCATCATTGGCCTGCCACAATATATAGTGCAACAAGTGTCCTTTCAGCCACTTTTTTGCTGCCACATTCATCTTGCAAGATGAGATCATGAAAACATAATTTGGTGCCAATGGTGCACATTGAAAATCCTGTGTCTTTCCCCCACAATCCACCAATAACATGGCCATCATAATTGCTGAAATTGACCATAAGTACAACAAAACATAACGTTCAAGAAGGAAAGGTCCTCCTTGATATGATATGCTACACAAAAAGGTAAGAGAGTGCAAAACATAAAGCAAATAGTTACCTCCCTCATCATGTACTCTGGTCTTTGAGATGAAATGGCTCAAATGAAAATGCTCCCTTACTGCAACAGCGTAGAGAAGTGGTTGTGCCAACCATATCATCATCTCTCAGGTTATGCATCTAACCATATGGTGATATACATCCATTAGGATGCCTTCCCAAGTGGACTCCTCCATCAACAAATAGTATGCAAAAGAATGCATGAAAGCAGAATCCATAAATGCTGCATGTAGGTGTCCCTCCTTGTGCTTGTGGATCGAAGCCAAGAAGATCAAGATCTGGCAAGGAATGATGCCATCCATTAATCCCTCAACCTCATCTCCTACATGCCTCCAAGTTACATCACTTTTGAAGTGGTTTTGGAAACACTTCAACAAGTAATCCCAACTCTGAAGTGACAGCGTTGCTGGCCTATGGAGTAGGGCCACTGTCATCTCAAAGCTCAATTCTTTGACATGGATCTTGTCAAAGACTCTACTCATCATGTTGCTGCACATATAGAGTCCCTCCCATGAAGAAGGTACTACTTGGGCATCTAAGGCCAAGGAGAAATCCCTTTTAACTATGCTAGTGCCTCCTCCTACTCCTGCAACATCTGAATATAATTTGAGCAACAAGAATGTTTCTTGCTCCTCCATACTCCCACCATAATAAATATGTTAGGGTAGCACAATGAGTGGTAAGTAGAATACCATCTCATCATAATGCACCCATTCTCCTCTCTGACCCATGGTGTAAGTATCCTGCCAGTTCTCTTCCTTCTCCATATCCCATGAAAAAGGATAGGTCCTATGCCGGCCAAACTCTCTCAAGAGTAGCCAACGCAACATTGCCTCTTGATGCCCTGTGTCATAAATTTGAAAAAGGCTCACCATCCTCTTGCCTTTCATCCACATCCACTCAACTCCATGTGGATGTCTTCCTTCATCCTGCATCTTTGCATCCCTCCAATGAGGTCTACCATCTTCCCAAAACAGTTTCTTGCCTTTGCATTTCATGGGACATTGAAATGAAATCTCTTCCATGACAAAGTCTCTAAACCCCAACCTCAATGGTGGTGTACAACACATCAATGGTGTATAATTATGATGCCATAATGAAGTGGAGGTTTCATTCTTAAGACAATCAACATGCATAGATATACAATCCTCCATAAGAAATAAAAACTTAGGCATACCTTGGAGAGTTTCAGAAGGATCTTGTGTCGTTGCAAGAGTCTCTCCCTCAATAATGCTGGATGCCTCAACTATTGGAGATGAAGGTTTCTTCTCCATCACTATGACAACATTGGTATGTGCCTCTTCAGCTGGTGGTGAGGCCTCCTCCCTCCTTTGACCAAATCTTCTAATCAATATTTGAGAAAAATCAGCAAGAATAGAAACCCTTGCATGGTCCCAATGGTTGAACCACCAAGTATTTGCTTCACCCTCAAGGTGCAGCGCTGCAACTTCTACAACCTCTTTGTCTACTACAGGATGTAGCAGGATGAAAGCCTCTATTTTCTGCACCTAGACCTCTACTACACATGCGAGTGATCCATCGAAAGTGGACAATAGGAGTCTATTGCCTCTCATTATCCCATAGTTGTGGGATCTTCTCTCTTATTTCTTCTGAATACATTGTGGAAAAAATAGAGTCCCTTGGAAGACTCTAGGGTTTTCTTGATACTCAGCAATATACTCACTTAGAATTTCGAATTCCAAGTGTTTCTCATGCTCTATTTCTCTGTGGTGAGAGTAGGAAGTGCATGGTCCTTCCTCTTCTCTTTCTTCAATCTTCTCAACCTCCTTGGAGAGGCCCTTGCTAGATCTAAAAAATTATGAGAGTAATATTATCCTCTTCATCATCTTGATCTCTTCTGTCTCTGCAATTCGAACTTCCACAGGCTGGGCCAAGTTCGAAGCTCTGATACCACTGTAATATTCCTTTTTGGAATTTTCGAGAAATTAGTCCTCTAAGACGCTGCATAAGAAAGCCAATGTAAAAATAAGCTAAACTGGGACTTGGATCCCTTTATTCACCCTTCATACATTGGCCTCTCAGAAGATGAGCTCAAAGAAATAACCTTAGGAAGGTTATTCAAATCCTCCAAACCTGTATATCCCAAACAATGCTCAAAGGGAGAGCTACAGCAATACATAAAATTCTACAAGCAGCAGCAGTGAAAAATTAATACATATGGAACAAGAATAGTGCATAGCTATTATATTTAGTGAAGTTATCAATAGATATACAAGAGCTTGAGGAAAATCCTCTCAAGCTAGGCCAAATTAGCCTCAAGACAAATGTACATACAAGGTGAAGGAACACAGCTACACAACCCAACAACAAGCTATGACTGCATAGTCAATGGTGAGGAATTAATGAAAACTAATATAAATACAATTATATAACAATAATAGGCTCAAATAAAATGGGGGAGCAAGATCTCAACCCCAGAAAACACTACTACCACAATCGTCTAAGGGATTGGCCCAAAATACACTAAATGGAAAAATTATGGAGTTGTTGGGTAGCAGCAGCAACTCAATAACAATAAAAAAATGGAGAAGGAATAAAATGCCACATATGATATAGAAACATCCTCCATTGATCTTCAAATTGAAAGGCTGCTCCCCTCACTGAAGATTACACCCTCCAATCGACAGTGTGAACCCATCCTACAAGTGCCCATTGAAAATAACGCAGTAGGAGGAAGAGACTGCGCTGTGAATGAGATGAAACATATGGCCCAATGCCAAAATCTGAAAATAAGGTCTGTTATCTTCCTCATTGATATCCTAGAGAAATAATGAGCTCCTCCTCTGCAAAACTAGCTCCAGAAGTGGGTGATGATGAATCCTCACTACAACGCCCAGCAACTCAACATTTCCGCCAAGCTGGAAAACATTGTAGCTGAAGATGGTTACCTTGGCCTCAAGCCTGGATGTGAAGAGAATGAAGAACATGTCCTCCAAAGCTTCCCAATGAAGGAGAGGAAACTTTTGAATAGAAATCTCCCTTGTGCTAAGCAGCACAAGCTATCCCAGTTGCACAACTGGAGAGAGCAGAGAAAATTCGAATTCTTCAACATAATGAGCAATGGCTCTCCTTTCCCCTTTTGTGTCAAGAGGAGGCTTCCTTGTCTTGGACCCCACCCATTAGGGTTTATCTCATCCAATAATATTCATCCTATGAAAACTGCGTTGTCCCACTTGGTGACTCACTCCCTCCATGCAGTGTTGTTTGACTTGGTCAAACTGGGCCTAGTCTTCTTTCATTTTCCCCTTTTCACACTACGATATGAACAATAAGCCACTTAAGTGACCGCTTTGCACACTTGGAGTGTTTATTATGCTTCTTCATGGGCCCCCTTACCCATTTTATTCTATTTATAAAAAGGAAAGAAAAATTAATGTTCCAATTAACTTAATGAAACTTTTGGAACATTACATAATCTATGCTATTAACAAATTTAGACATTATATAAGAGGATACCTTGTGGTTTTGTATACAAATAACTCTACTATTAAATATCTAGCTAATAAACCTATTACAAATGGAAGAGTGACAAGATGGTTGATTCTTTTGCAGGAATTCGACATAACAATCAAAGATCGACCAAGAAAGGAAAATCTAGTAGCAGACTTCCTTTCACGTATGCCAAAGACAGATGACTCGGCAGCAGTAGAAGACCAGTTCCATGATGAACACTTATTTGTGGTAACCTTGAAAACACCATGGTACGCGGATGTTGCAAACTACTTAGCAGTAGGTAAGTTACCCAAACACCTAACGCCTAATGAAAGAAAACAAATAGTAAAACGTAGCACGCGGTTCTCCTAGATTGGAGGTTATTTATTTCATACAGGGGCCGATATGCACATTCGAAGATGTGTCAGGGAAGACGAAATCTTCGACATCCTGAAAGCCTGCCATGATGGGCCTTGTGGCGAACATTTTGTATACCGCAGGACTGGTCATAAAGTCTTACAGATGGGCTATTATTGGCCCACCATTTTTAAAGACACCAAGAATTTTGTCCAGGAATGTGATAGTTGCGAAATAATGGGATGCCCTGGGTAGTCCGATGAGATGTCCCTGCATCCACAGTTATTCATCGAGCCTTTTGAGCGATGGGCGTTAGATTTCATCGGTCCAATAAACCCATTATCTAATCAAAAGAAATATATATTAGTTGCAACAGAGTATGTGGCTAAATGGGTGGAGGCAGAAGAATTACCAAGGGAAATGGAGGACTCGGTAATTCACTTTCTTTTCCAACTTTTCATGCAATATGGCTTGCCTAGAGAAATAATCACAGATGGAGGGCCACGATTTATAGGCCATAAGATTGCTGCGACATTAAAAAATCACCATATCTTGCACAGAATCATAACTCCATATCACACGCAGGCAAATGGATAGGTAGAAAGCACCAATAAAGTAATCGAGGCAACACTCACAAAAATAGTCGCATCACATAGACGTGACTGGGCTACCCGATTTCCAAAAGCCCTGTGGGCATACTGCACGACATGGAGAAATACCATGGGATATTCTCCATATCAGCTAGTGTTTGGCAAAGAGCCTATCTTCCCAATAGAATTTGGAATTTAGACATTGAGGATAGCTCAACAAGTAGGCTTGGATCTGAATGAAGCATAGATTAATAGGCTACATCAAATCAATGAATTAGATGAAATCCGCCTATCAGCTCTTCATCATACTGCACTAATCCAACAACAAAGAGCGAAATGGCATGATGCCCTCATCAAGAAGAAGACATTCCATGAAGGTGATTGGGCACTTCTGTATGATTCTAGGTTCCAAGATTTCCTAGGAAAAATCCAGACCAGATGATTAGGCCCCTATGAGATACAAAAGGTGCATGATAATGGCACCCTCACATTAGCCACCATTTATGGGTCTAGCTACTCTTTTAAAGAGAATATACATCGAGTACGCCTCTATCACAAACTGCTTACTAGGGAGTCCTTTTTCCAATAGCTATGGGAAGATTCCACCATGCAAATTCTTGCTGAGGAGGGCAACCTTCCCACAACATTGGTCCAGTGAAGAATTTATTTGTTTTTCTGAAAATTCTACATAAGTTTTCCTTTCTGTTTGATTGAATTTTCTTGTATAAATTATATATAACTTTTTTTTTTCCTATTTTTCCTCTGTTGTTCCCTCTAAGGAATAGCTATTTTTCCCTCTAAGGAACAACAAAAGTTCGTGTGAAGTTTCTTCTTGCTGTTCCATTTAAGGAACATCTACTGTTCCCTCTAAAGAACAACTATTGTTACCTCTAAAGGAATAGCAATTGTTCCCTCTAAGGAACAACAACGTTCGTATGAATTTTCTTTTTGTTATCCCCTTTAAGGAATAGTTGTCATTCCCTCTAAGGAACAACCGCTACTACCTCTAAGGAACAAAAATTTTGTGTGCAAATTTTCTTGTTGTTCCCTATAAGTAACAGTTGTTGTTCCCTTTAAGGAACAACTGTCGTTCCCTCTTAGGAACAAAAATTCTGTGTGCAATCTTTTTCTTCTTTCTGTTGTTCCCTCTAAGGAACAGTAGTTTCGGTGTGTAATTTGTCTTGCTATTCCCTCTAAGGAACAACACCTTTTTTGTGTGTTTTTCCTTGTTGTTCCCTATAAGGAACAACACTTTTTGTGTGAATTTTTCTTTTGTTGTTTTAGCACCTTGTGAATACTTGTGTGAGAAAACCTTTCTTTCCTTTGCCCACTTTTCATGATCTTCTATAAGGCACAAGGGTACAAATATATATGAAAGAATACAAATCTAAAGTTTACTAGAACAAGCAAATATTGAACATTATCATCTTTAAACAAGATTTCTTGGTATTGATCGAAAAAGAAAGGACACAACCATCTATATCACTTCACTGTCCTCATTTCCATTATAAATTAAAATGATTGATTATCTGTATCATGTTGGTTCTCCCTTGTCTGTATAACTCTCTCTATATATTATTAATAAGATTATGGGTATATTCTTATTTTATATTGATATGTCAAACTTCTTCTTCCATCCCTACTCTTAAGGAGTGATGAGCCACCCTCTATGTATAAAATGGGGATTTAAAATATATATATGTGTGTGTGTGTGTCTGTGTGTACATTTACTAATGATTTTATGATTTTCCACAGGGGAGGATACGGGGTCTCATCATGAGCCAACCTACCATGATCATAAGGAAGAAGCGAAATGGCATTCCCACTATGGCCACCACACCAGGGATATGATCCAATGGATGCATGAACAAATGAAGTCCTTGGAAACAGGAGGTCTCATCACGAGCCAGCCTGACCACTCTCGCTACTTCCCAGTGAATGGCAATGTGCTGACTTGGTCACCAAGCCAGCACATTGGTCTCCACTATAGGACATCATAAGACATTTCCCCAGTTATACATAGAGGACCACGGTTCTTAAGGGTTAAAAAGCAACTCTGTCGAGGTTATGGACGCCTACGAGCAACAGAAGCTCTGCTGATGGTATTGAAGCTTTATTTTACATCAATAATTATTATAATATATCTTAAGTGGAATGATGACGGTAAAGTATCTTTTTTGTGTTATATTTCCTTTTTCCTTTTTCGAAATCACCTCACGACATCTCATCACTAATTGATAATTCTCGTATATGCATTTATTTCAGCACTTTGATATCTTTTGCGATCCTTTCATAAATAGGCGTACCTTACCACCTTCATCATCCCTGTAATTTGCCACCAGCATGATTTTCCTTCATTTATTCGGTCGAAGGCGACCTATCATTTCAAAAGGGGGGGAAGGAGCAACTCCTGAAGTACTTATGCATGCATGCCAACCCTTTATTTGATTATGCAGGACAATATGAAATTACATAATAGAAAGTCTTAGATAATGATATTTATGCTGTAAAGTATCATCCGATATAACTATTATAACAACTTGTTGTTCCATCACTGGCTCTGTCCATTACTGTGTTACTTTTTAACAGTTTGTAGAATTCAGGCAATATGGGAGGAAGAACTGTACGTAGGGAGCCACTGATACTGGCTTTTTTTGATGTCACTAGAGAAATTATAGCCCGAGCTTGGTGGATAGCATACTTCACACGATTTCAGCAACCCAACGAAACAATTGCCATTGAATTCCTAAAAAATTTGGACAACGACCAATCTATGGTAAGGGGCAGACAAATCAAAGTATCAGATGCTGTGATTGTAGAAGTTTCCAGGTTACCAGCTGAAGGACCCGTATGGACTAACAAACGATTGAAGCTACATGATGCCATTGAAGCCTTTAAGGACGAAGGACAGGAGCTGATCATCAAAGGAAAAGGAGTTTGACCATCGTCCCTTGGAGAACTGTAGGAGAACTAGCTAGAGTCGTCCAGAATTTCATTACATGTGACGGGCGAAAAGACGTGGTAAGGCCGCGTCAACTTAAACTTTTAGCAGTCTCGAAACAAAAATGTTCTGTGAATTTACCTGCATATTTGAATTTCCTACTGCATGATTCTGCTGAAAGGATAAAAAAGTCCCGACACATAGAAACCGTCGTAAGCCACCATTTTTTAATTAGGCTAATAGTTAGCTACAACCTTTCCCAGTAGAAAAAAAGTTGGGAAGAATTAATATTTTCCATAGAAGGGGGTTTCGCTTTTCCTGCACCTAACCTTGTTCTGAAAAGGAAGAGGACTACTCGTACATAAAACATTCCCCAAAAGCGCAGACATTCTGCCAGGCTGAGGACAAACTTGGGAGCAGTCGAAAATCCACAGGACAGCAGTAGCCAGCCCATAGAATTGTCTAGTCCAGAAAATGAGTAGTATTGATAGTTGGAAGGATGGGATGACCCAGAGTTAGAAAATTAAGAGGAAACAGAGCACCCAGGTGATGAGGAAATAAATGAATCAGAACCCCCCTCAATGCCAAATACAAGTCCCCCAAGATATATATTGCATGACATCGAATTGGCCCAGATCTTCGGCAATATGGCTGAATTCATACAGCCCAAAAGCCCGCTCAATTTTAACATTGGAGCAACCCAATATGTAGAGAACTCTGGCCACGATAGAAGCATACTGGAAAATTTAAGCTGTGAAGTAGAAACAAGGACAGAAGCCACTCAAGAAGAGGTGAACCAACTTGGTGATATGCCTCCGGGAGAACCCAGCCAGGTAGGCCTAAATATGGAAAATATAGACCAAAAAGAAGAAATGGAAATAGCCCAAGAATACGACTACCAATCTGGGGACACAGTTCTTTTAGAGCAGATTCAAGACGAGCAACCGAGCTCGTTAGGATTAGAAATGATCAATAGAACATTTGCTCCCCTAAAAAGTATAGGTCCAAAATCAGAAATCTTAGGAAGGAACAACAGAAGCTGCGGAAAATAGTAAAAAGGCTGAAACGAAAAATAAGAGGGTTATCAGCAGGAAAAGTCCCAGATAAAACCCCAGAAAAAATAAACACAACGGTTCAAATGGAAGTAGATGAAAGAAGAACTACAGGGACTCAAATGGACGCCATACTCAATCAAGCTGTTAAGGAACATCATGCAATTCTTATAGAAGTAGCCACCCAAACAGTGGTTGTACCCTCTTATGACTTAGCTATTCAAATGGAGATGGTACCCTCCTCCATCACAGCTACCCAGACGGAGGCTTGGACCTCACATAATAAAGGAACTCAGACAATAGGTATCTCTTCTTATAGCAGGGATACGTAGACAACCATTCAAGCTCAAGATGTTATGACAATAAATGACCCTAGTATATCGAATCTTCAAAGAGATTTAGCACAGGCTCGGCTTGTCATAGAATGGCTTGAAATAGAAACTGTCTCCTAGCAAAAATACCAAGAATTACAGAGGCAGCTTCGGGACATGAACACCTCAGAAAGCGATACCTTCTATAAATACCGAAAGGCAGAAGAGAGGATTGAGAAAATGAAGCTCAGATTAGAAAAGGTCGGGAGTCAAACGGATACTATCTGCTCATTGTACACTGATGTATTGACATGCAGATCTCCTGCCAATAATTATGCCCTATTTTTGCTAGAAAGGTACTTATAGTTCAAAATCAAAGTTGTCAGAGCTGGAAAATCGATAGAGTTAAAAACAATTGAGGATTTTATAAACTGTTGTAAACAACATGGGGTAAAATTTCAAATATTTCTTTGTGAATTCTACCTATATAATTTTGTATTAGAGAAAGAAGTGGAAAAGAACCCCAACCCCTTTATGGGGGATGTGCAATTTCAAGATTTTATCTCATTTGTTGTTAATCAACTGAAATGGTTCAAGGCTCATAACGCGTTCCCAAGACAAGAGCATGGACTGGATCTCTGGGTCAGAGGTGAACCCAAACACCCTTTGCAGATGCTAGCCAATCACAAAAGTTTGATGACAAGGGAAGGAGTAATCAAAGTTTTGGGGCCCATTCAGAAAGAGATTGTACAAAAGCGAGTAGAATACTTCCTCTCTATTTAGGAAATCTCCTTAGCTGCAGCCAAGCTCAGGTGGATAGTTTCCACTAGTAATGTACAAGATAGAGAGCCATTTAATTATAAAATTTTTAAGCTGGCTGCAGAATGCTTTGTCACTTACAACAACCTCATATTAAGAGAAGGTCCTTACTGGCTAGGCTGTTGGTTCTGTAGCCCTATCGTTTGGTATCCTGCCGAAGGTTATAAAGGTATATATGAATTTCCCGAAGGAAAAACAGGGCCCATATTTAAGCTCTTGGCCAAGAACCATGGCTTTAGACTGCTTTACGACATTCCTTCTCCAGCTGATTCCTTAACAGCTCTGCATACAAATTACTTTCTTTTCATGAGGACATGAAATAGGGTAAGCAGGGGAGTATTTTGAGTTGTGGAAAAGGTATGTGTTTGTTATTTATCTCATCATCCTTTTCCTTTATTCTTATCCTTTCTATATCTTAATGTGTTAATATAATTAAAGAATTATGGTAAGAATGAAGGAATTATCTGTAGTTACGAATTGGCTAATTATTATCCTTATTTATGCAGGAAAATACAAAAAAAGACAATTGTTATTCCCTAACTAAGGAACAACGAAAAAAGCAACAAGCTAAGAAAGGAGCGTGACGGTTGCGGAAAATGCCAAAGCAAATTAGAAGGATCAGCATGAAAAGGGAAAGGATGTTTGAAGTTAGAAAAATGTGTGAATCCCTCAGGATCGAGAGATCCTGAGGGATCGCTTTTACCATTTGTTTTTTTACCCATTTCTTATTATAAAAGGCGACAATTGTAAACAGAAGGGGGACTAGCTGTTATTATTGAAATTTTAATTCTTAATTATAGATTCTCGTTGTAGCGAAGAACACGAATATATTGTAATGCTCTTTCAGCTTGATAATTAATTGAAGTTTTTGTTTTCATTCGCATCATCTGAAGTAATCTAGCAGTGCCTGTTGGTGGCTAAGGGCCTGGCTTCCGGTGAAATTCACTGCTTCATCTATGTCATACATTTCCAATTATTGCAAGTGTGATGGTTTGATAGTATTATTTGTTTCTATGATTTTATCTCCTTTCTGTTGATTATTTTCCTGTGTTAACCAAATAGTTCTATTTTATATAATTTACAATATTGTTATTTGTTTAGTTTACTTCCGCTTTCGGATTGAGTTACTTAGATAATTGTTCTGCTCAATGTGATCAACTGTAACGAGTATTAACTACCGTTGTTAGGCTCTCAGATTGATAGCATTGTTGTTTTATTGAAGAATGCATTTGATTTAGATTTAATCAGTTTCAAAGAGAAGAATTATCACTACTTTACTCTCAACTGATATTGTTGTTACTTGAATTGCTTTAGGATTTTATTTCATTAGAGGATCGAGTTTTATTTTAATTGCAATTAGAATTTACTTGCTACATCAGTTTACTCTTGTATTAAAAGATCTATACTGCAATATGTGAAACATTACTCTATGATGTAAATAGAAACCACATACTGTGTACACACTTGAAATAGAAGGACTTGCCCAGATTGATAATTAATGTGAGGATAATTAGGAGCTTAAAAAGGTACCTGTTATCAACCAAAAATAGCCATTAAGGAAAGAAAAATTATTTATAGGTATAAACTCATGGGTTTTTAACTTACATCATGTCTTGGGGCCAAACACTCATCCTCATCACATATAATTCCTTCAAATTGATTTATCTCCTCGTAAGCTAGGAGATAAATCCTTGACATTTGTTCCTAAAGTGTTGAACTTAAATTGATATTTCTCCTCCTAGATCGAAAAGTGAGTCCTAAATGATGATGTTTAAATATATTTCCCAATTAAATAATTCTCGGGGTTATGTGGCTCAAGATTGTATGAGTATTCCTTGTAATTTTGTAGGTTGTGTTAGAGTCAAACAACTACAATAATCCAAATGGTGGCTTTTCGGCCCTTCTTATTAAGTGCTGGTAGGAAATGAGGATGAAAATTTAACCCTTTTGCCAAAGGGCCCCTAGAACATGGGTTCTAAGTCCTGATGCAAGGATGTTTTTACTTCCAAGCTTTCCTCGGTGCAAAGTCTCCCTCTCTACTGTGGCGGATTGAACTTTTTGGATGGCCAACAATTGAGTCCCCTCTATCTTCAGCTCCGGATCACACACTGCTGGTACTGCTTGGGAAATTATGGCCTGCATAACAATGTGTTCTCAAATTCTTCATCTCATGGTGGCCTTATATAGGAGAATTCAAATCCTCCTTCTTTATCTTGGTACATTGTGGATGGTGACCCAAAAGAGGGGGATGATTCCTTTCTGTGCCACAAATATTCCATTTTGTGCTCCCTTGATGTCTAAGGAGGCTCTGGTGGTTGTCCTTAGGTGGCTTCAAGTGAGCAATCACTGTCCTGGAGTGTGCTTTTTATGGTCTCGGAAAGTGAATTTCGCCACTCCCAGGATTGCGCATGTTTCAGGTCAAAAGGTACGCAAAGGCACTTTTCACAAAGGATTATGAGCGCAAAATCATTTATGACTTGCTCAAATTTGATTTTTCCTCAAACCTTAGAGATTTTTAAATACTTTCCAGATTCTCTAATGTCTTTCAGCCCTGCAAATCCTTCTTCCTGACATTGATTAATGTCATCTTATGCTTGTACGATTTTCCAGTGTTAACAGTTGCCCCCTAATGTGTGAGGTCTAGGAAGAACTGTATAGTCGAAATAAATTATATTTTCTTTTCTGTATATTGTGAGTAGAGAGAGAGACCTACGTGAAGCTTGGAATTGGAAATGCCCTGCACTGGTTCAAAGAATGACCATGTCCTATGGGGCCCATGTAAGCAAATATAATATAGTATATATACAAATTTTCTACGCGGCGGGCATGTCCCATGCTTGTGATGATGTGCCTAGTTAAAAAAATCTTTTTGACAGATACATGTTCTCTCTGTGTCACTAATATGGTAGTGACCTGGTGGTCGCTGACGATGACTGTTGACGCCCTTCGGGGATTTTTTTATTTTTCAATAGGTGGAATGTGGTACCAATATGCGTAAACTTGGTATGGCATATATATATGAATTGTACTCATAGGTGCTGACTGGGACCTTCCCGTGTAAGCATTGCTGAAAGAGATGCTTATGAAGGCATGAGTCTTCGATGAATTTGATCAAAGTGCAATGATTGTAAGGTACAATACCATCTTGAAATGAAAGCTTTTGTTGTATTCAAACGTCAGGAGGATCGATGACATCTATGGGAAATGATGTCTCCCACGGTGCCACCCAAGGCTGCCCCTTTTATGGAGAGGGGTAATCCAAGGTACCACTTCCTTTTTGGAAAATAGGTGTTGAAGTCGACAAAAAGGAAGCCTCAACTGAATGGGGTGGTCACTGACATGAAGGGTCAAGGACCTGTATGTGATGAGTTTAACATAGGCATGTTGGTGATGGGTGACTGAAAACTAATGGTGGGGATTTAGTGGCCCAAGGTCAGAGTGTACTAAGCAGCTTGGTGGAAGTCATAGTTATTTATGATGGGGAAATCCCTGGAGTCGGTAGGACTTCCAAGGTGGGTAAAAAATGGCTATGAATGTCATGGTGGCTTCTACATGGGGGTGTGATACTATGACCAAGGGTGTTCAAGGACTATTTCCATGGGAGAAAAGATGAATGAGAGGTTGGGGGACGTAGTGCACCATTTGCGGTCTTTTTACACTTACCAAAAGAATAAAATAATGGGGTTTGGTTTGTACAAAACACAGAGACAAGTACCCCAAAACATGGAAGTGTTCGCTCACTAATGTTGTGAGGAAGGTGTTTTGCTAAGGGTAGGGGCCCCATTGGTTGGTCTCATGTGTGGGGTTGATGAAGCAGATGAAAAAGTATCACAGATGGGATTATGCTGGTGGATATATGGTGGGCCAAATGCGAGGCGTGGTAATGTGCTTTTGATCTGCTTATACAACCTAGTTGTCCAGGAAGGGGGTTTTAGTTTGTATGGTAAAACTTGACCTTTATGCATGGTGGATGGATGGGCATGAAGTGCTTCCCAGACTAAAGTGGTATGGAGATGGTGTCACTTTTGCTGTGATATATGGTTTATTGTGGGTGATGAGTGCCATGGAGGGGAGGCTCTACCAACCAACAAGGATGTTTATCATGTGCAGGGTGAGGTGATGATACACACAGTCTGATATGTGGAACCTATGGTTGATTTCTGATGGATAAATGATCTCAGGATATGCATAGTTTACTGGGAATCTATCATAATGGGGGTAGAATGATACCTGCTCTAGAACTTTCAGTAGATGGAGTTGTGAATGGTTTGTGAGAATTAACTGCAAAAACAACTACCTCAAGGGAAATAATATTCTTTATTAAATATTATTGAAATTCATGAGCTTTAGAAAAGAAGATGAGAGAGGGAATACCTGCCGATGTTGAAAATTTATTTTTTCGCGAGTGTGACTGTGTGGCATTGCCTCTGTTCATTATGGAGTGTTGATCACGGTGCAGCTTACGGTTTGAAGAACGAACCTTCTGATCTCTCGTTATGGTCCTCCAAGTTTTTGAAAAGGGAAATATATGGGTGAATATGGCCCTAATTCAATTCATTTGTACTTGTTTAGTTCTTGAGAGGTCAGAGGCTTCTACGTAGCAGTTCTTTCCATTGCGGTTAGCCTGAGCACCAGGGATTAGTGATATCATGCCCAGGTAACCTCCATGACGTCATGCACTTTAATTTTTTTTAGTTTGATGGTGTCGAGGTCCATACAGACTTGGT
Organism: Pinus albicaulis; assembly: GCA_034641835.2. Taxonomy (NCBI): domain Eukaryota; kingdom Viridiplantae; phylum Streptophyta; class Pinopsida; order Pinales; family Pinaceae; genus Pinus; species Pinus albicaulis. The sequence goes on from CM076578.1 coordinate 1,592,214,367, forward strand.
TTGTATGGATTCTGAGTGTTTTTTGACCTATATTGCGCGAGCGATTAGGGAAAAAGCGCACCCTCTGTGCAGATTTTCTAGGGATAAGCGTGCTTTAAGCACTCTGTTTCCCTTATTTGGCATACCGTAAACGTGCCCATGCAAAATACAGGTGCACCCTAAACATGCATGTCTAAGGGACAGGTGCGCAAAAGGCCGAGGCAAGGATTTTTTTGTGTTTTGCCTTTTTCTGATGTTTTTTATGTTGCTGATGGGTACCTTTTTGGATGACAGGTTGTTATGGAGGGAGCGGGATTGGCCCAAGCTCCGAACTGCATTGGCTGCTGATGTTGGGGTGCACCATCATCTGGCGCAATGGGGGCTCCTAAATTTTGCAAATAACGAACTTCTTTGGTCGCAGGACCGATTGCTTCGTTACTTCATCTGGCATTGACGTAGGAGGCGCAACATGTTTATGTTGCGCAGGATGAACCTGGTCATCCATCTTAAGACGGATGTATATTTTATGACCGGGTTACTACCTCATGGTGAGGTGCTGAGTTATCCACTCACTTCTGGGAGGGTAGGTTTGGAGAGGTTCCAAAGATGTCATTGTGGTGGGGCGCCTCTTACGGAGGGGTGCATCAGCATTGCATCAGTGAGAGGTATGGCAGAGCGATGTGCTCTGGTGGTGATTTTGCGACTTGCAAGGTCGTCGGCTCCACATCAGGCATCTGGCCCATAGGTTGGAGTCTTGCACCGGCTGAGGGTGGGACACTTCTATGGTTTTTCCCGTTTTTTCTATGACAGGATGGTGATGTAGCTCAATAAGATCCACGATGGATCGAAGTTGTTTGTGTATGCCAACATTTTGTGCAACATTATGTATGAGAGGGTAGTGCTACTGAGACTAGTGGTGGTGGTTCCTCCTAGGGGGCCACGGGAGCCTCGTATGAGGAGGTGGGCTCCGGTGATGCTGCGAGGTGTTGGGGGCATGGTGGGGTGTTATTGGGACGCCACAACAGAGGCTTGGTTCGAGGTGAACCCCCATATGTCCTTGCCATTCCGATATGCAGGGATGGACCTTCAGGGGGATCCAAATATGGTTCTCCCTCTTGGTTATGCTTCGAGGCCAATAGGTACATTTTTTATGTTTTTTGCATTTATTTGAGTATATATCTTCTTATGTTTTTTTTGGTGACACTGACATAGTTTTGTTACTCTTTGCAGATGTTGGTGAGGTAGGTCACCCCGTGGCTCGATTGGTCAGCCACGGTCCTCTTCAGAGACCTAGGGGTGATCTAGGAGGGCAGGGAGGAGATGCTACTGGAGGACCAAGTGGTGGTGCTGGCCCTTCTGGAGAGGGCAGTAACTCGACTGTTGCCGAGGTTTCAGCTGAGCAAGCTCGTGTTGATGCAGAGGCGGTACGTGCAGATACAATGGAGGCTTGCATTGCGACGCTGACTGCTCGGGTTTCAGTTCTAGAGGATTCCTGGGGTCGAGTTGACCACTTGACCCAGGGGATGCCCTCTCAGGATTTTATGGATGACCTCGAGGAGGTGTGGCTGGAGATGGCGATGGTCTGGTAGTGGGACTATCGACCTATTTTAGGTCGGGTGGCAGTCTTAGTTGTGATGGAAGCTCTAGCGGTGGTACCGCGAGCTGTTTTGGGTCCACGTGCCCCTGCTGAGGGGGCACCGCCCTAGAGTATACTTGTGCATAGGGAAATCACCCATTATAAGGATGATTCCCCTATTTTTGATGACTTTTTTTATATCTTTGGGCTGGTCGATGGGTCAGCGACACTATTTTTTGTACTCAGATATATACATCTTATATATGGGAGATATTTTTTGCGGCTCTACATGTTGTGTCACCTGTTTCCATTTAGGGATGATGTTATGCTGATGGATATCTATGTTTTTGGTTTTTTATGTATGATGGTTTATTAGAGATGCATTCCAGTTTAGGATATTGTTAGCTATGCAATCAGTGGTTTTGACTCCTTGGTACATGTGTAAATTTAATCTTTTTTCTCGCAAATATTTTTTAAATAGATGTGTATGTCTTGTCTCAAATTTTTGGTTTAACTGTGACACTACTAACTAGGAATCGAGGTAGACATGCATATAGCGTATGCCCTGATGGAGGGCGTCACACATAAGTCTGATGAAAGCATCATATTCTGCATGATTTTTTTTTGTTGAACTGATGCACACACCGTTTGAGTAGCGTGGGTCAGGGTGGTAGATGACCCAGGAAGCTGTAGATAAACTTTGAGACCATCTTGATGCTCCGTCAGCAAATCCAAAATAAGGTTTAGGTTGGTGATCCATGGCAGCACTTTGAGAATGTTTGATAAGTCTTTTAGTCAAAAAAAATTTAGTTCTTAGGTTTGTGTACGTTCACTCTAGGGAAGGGCCATCTTGGCCCTTATGGGTAAAATTTCTTGAGGTAAAGGTTGTTGACAGGGTTGTTGAGGCATGTTCCATCGGGTTCCATCAATATATTTGCCCCCTTTCAGAGGCAATGTTTGATGATGTAGGGTCCTTTCCACAAAGTTTCAAACTTTCCTAGCCCTAGGGGTTCTTTTGTGACATCATAGCGGAGGACTAGTTCTCCCTCGGTGAATGAGCGAGGGTTGATGTGGTGGTCGAATGATGCTTTTACCCTTTTCTTGTGGGCCAAGTTGTGTTGTAGTGACTGTCGTCAGCTTTCGTCAACAAGCTCTAGTTGTACTAGGCATTGTTCTAGAGGCTGGGCATCATCAAGGAGTTCGATGGAAGCATGAAAATTTGGGATCTTGTGGAAATCAATGCAAAAGTGCAAGGTGCCTTGATTTTTTGCGATAGGAATAAGGTGGAAATATTGGGACGTGGGGGCGATTACAATCCTATTTCCGATATGCGATGATAATAATCATATATGGTGAATTGTGTCATCGACGTTCAGTGGGGGAAGAATATCTGTGATAGGAGTTTACGTAAGCGCAAGGTTGGGTTCCCTGCTAGGATGGTTAATTTCCTGTGGGTGGAAATTGTGCCTGCTTCAGAGGTGCCTGAATGTTTCCATTAGCAGACATACCTTTGGTGGATGATTTTGGCCAGTGCAGATAGTGCATGGTATCATTATGCCAACAGAGTAGATTGTATGGGAATCGACACTACTTATTGTCCCCGATGTGGATGCTTGGAAATGATCTATGGTAGAAGAGGGGGTCTTCTGCTTCCATTTCTGTATTGTTGCCTTGGGTGTGTCTAACTCTTTGGGAGAGTGTAGAATTAACACTGCTCTTGCCGCTCTTAGCTTGGGGAGATGCACACATTTAATCATATGGTGAAAGTGTGAACAAATCCAGCAGTAGGTACGCATGATCTTCTCTTGGTTAGAGAGGATTTTTTGAGGAAGAGAAGAAACTATGCGGAAACTATTTTCAAGGGGCTTCAGTTCTTTGCACTAATTGACCCAGTGGTCATTCAGGTCGCATAGTTCGCATGTTATCCTAGGCTTGGCCTGGGTTATGCTTGGTTGGTGTGTCATCCTAGTTTGCCCATCATGCCCATCTGGGTGTGTCGTCGTTGGTCGAGGGGTAATGTACTTTCTAAATCGCCTGAGGGTATTGTCCCATTTCTTCTCTATGGTATGAATCATATCGATGGTGGGACGAATTCATGAGATATAATTAAAATGTTGTTCGTAGTGATTTCATTGAAATATTAGGCATAATAGCTTAGATATGGGGGTCCCATCGTGCTCAGTTTATAGCCCAGTGGGGAGCCAGCATCGTAATGCTGCTAAATCAGGGCAAGTGGCGACCGCATGATTGGGCATTTTTCATAACGTGCATGTTGGTCTTCTCTATAGAGAGTGGCTGGGGTAATTAGGGGTTTCCTAATTGGTCACTTTTCAGCTGACAAGAATAGGATGGATCTGTTCATCACATCCTCTTGGGTTGTCGAACTGTTCATGGATTCTGAGTCTGTGCCATATTCTTAGGAGAGGCAGACTATGGTTGAGCGCAAACTAGCAAGGGTTAGCTGAAATCGAGGAATATAGTGACAGTTCTCTAGAAGGTGACTGTGAGCACACAAAGGACATGTGAATTGCATTGTCTGCAATCCAATGTAGTAAACCCATTCTATAGGATACCATCTATGGATGAGTTCCAGGGCTGCGCATTCTTCGAGGAAGTGACCACGTTCATCACACAGTGTGCAGTGTATAATAGGAGGGGGCATGACTGCGGGTCTTTCTGGTGCCCTTCGTTCTTCCTGTAGATATAGAATCATACAAGGTTAATTTCTGGATTCCTGGGTGGAGGGATCCTCTTGATAAGATCACTCCATGGTGCGTAAGGCATCCCTATATTGCGGGATCTTGGGGAAATGATGGGTATAATGCCCATAGTTACTGCAGATAGCACATGTGTGATTGGTACACAATTCTTTGCCTCTACCTTTGGTGGTGGGTTCCTTTTTACGAGAACGTGGCGTTGCGATGTATGTCTCACAGCCAAGGAGTGGTTTCAATTCTTCTAGATATGAGAAGATATGGGTAGGGTGACCTATTACGTCACATATGGCGTAAACTGGTGATTCCCATTGTATGGCGGTAGTCACCATCTTCTTTCCTCTATTTTCAGTTTTCATAGCCGTAATCACCTGTTTTGGAATGGAAATTTCGTTTGCAGGGGTGGTTTCGACTATTTCTTCGATGGGAAGGGCCTCCTTGGGATTGATGGACTTCAACCCTGTGGCAGTGATGTGAGAGGCTCCTGTTACCGTAGGGGGAATGAGATACCAAACTGGTATTTCCAATGATATGTTTGGTAACACCAATGTTTCCAAAACCTACTGGGAGACGAAACCAATTGGGGGGTAGAGGAACGGGGTTTGGGAAGTAGCGTAGGCTAGAGAGGATGTTTTGCCTGATGACTTGGTGCCAATACTGCTCATGTCCGTGTCCTGAATAGCTTCGGTGCTTGATGTGGACATCATGCACAATGGAGCCCCTGTGACATGAGGTGATGACTTAAAAAATAATAGGAGGATCTCCTAGGAATGATCCTAGAACAGATGATGGTTTGAACTAGCTGGGGCCATATTGTTGGTACCATGAAAGCTCATCCGAGGATGTATCTACATAGGGTAGAATTACATCAGTTTTTTTTAGGGGTCACTTCTCGCTATGCGTCAATTGGTCTACAATAATGATGCGGTCCTCATGGGGGAACATCATAATGCGAAAGACGGAGGAGGCTATGGATGACATGGCGTACATATAACTCCACCCAAGGAGTATATTATAATAGAAGTGAGCGTCCAAGACTTCAATGTCTATGTGGACAGTCTCTCTGACTAAGCAGACTAGGACATTTTGGTAGAGGTCGACGGGGGTCGAAGGACGACCGTGGTATGCTCTAAGCGTGACGACTGAGGGTTTTAGTTTAGAAGACTCTAACTTCTGCAAAACATGGCATGATGCGCATGGATGCACCCTTGTCAATGACACATCAATGAATTGTGATATTTTGGACCGATACTAGTATCTGGAAGGCAACCATGGAAGGAAGCCTGGGGGTGGCTTTGTCTAAGTCAAAAGCCATTAGGCGCGTATCGGTAGGGTCGATAGCGCCTAACGCAAAAAGTAAGGCTTTCTGTTGTTTTTGGCATGACTGCAATACTTCCAAAGGTGACATAGAAGTGGGAGATAATGCTAAATCATCCACGATACTATAATTATGGGCCGCTTTTTCAATGGTTCGATAGGAATCTTTGAAATGGTCAAAGGTGCAGTCGGTGCACTCATACATTCCCCTAACGTATTGGTGTTTGGTGAGGTGTTGTAATTGTGATTCTGTGTTTGGAAAAACATCTCTTTGCCAGTCATGTAGACTTCATGGCTGCTTTTCCCTGAGTCGTATGGATTTTGTTGTTGAGTGCTTACTGTCCCTTGATGGGGGAAAGGTTCCTGCATCAGAACTATTTGGTGGGAAGATCCTCCTTGTTCTCGATTAATTTGTATATTCTTCAGCTCAGGGAGATCGGGATAGTGGTGAGTATAATTTCCGTACTCAAAACATATCAAACAAGAATGGTTTGTTCGAAGAGGTGGCCTTTTGCTCTATCATTGGGCATTGCTTGGCTCCTGGCTCTGATTCCTGTTAGATTTTCCTCCAGCCTGGGATCACGACAAGCATTGCTGGTTCTTGCCCCCCTATCGGGGATTCCATTTTGGCTTGTTTTTCTATTTTTTATTCACCACGTTAGGAGGGTAGTTCTCCTAGTTATATTGGTGAGGTTGGTTTTGCGAAGTTTGCACAAATTTCACCTGTGCATTGGTCTGCATAGGCGAGTCTTGTGGTGGGGACTCAGCATAACGTGGTCCTTGGTTTGCACCTGGTTGTTGGAGGGGAGCTCTTACGTCAGTGTTTCTCTCTGCGTATTGGGTCCCCTGAGCTGGAGGATAGGATCCTCAGTGGTGATGCACTTGTGCCCTATTGGTCAAATTTTTCTAAGGCATATGATGACTTTGAAAACCAGGTTGAGGTAGGTTCTAGGTAGAAATGTACATGTAATGGGGGTTTTGACTACTGTTGCCTAGGTAACCTTGGGTCAATGACCCAATTATTCCATCTGCAGAGTTCGACGCACTTGGAAATTCTTGATAAGTTTGCAGGTGCAAGGCGTTCGGCAGGATATTGTAAATGTATCCTCACTACGTATAAATAAGCAAAAGCTGCTGGGCTTTGTTGATGGCATCCTCTTTGGATGTGGGCCTTTATTGCACCACATCCTTTGAAATCTCTGTTGTGAGAGTTTTCAGGAACAAATCTAAAAGAACCCGGTCGTCGATTTTAGCTTTACATAAACTATGATGCTGCCTCCATTCATGGAGATGGTCTGAGATATGGACGGCGGGGGTTTGTCTAAAATTTGTCAGTAATTCCATTCCTGAATCATGGTGAATGGGTAACTGAAAATATTTTAGGAGCGCAATGGCGAGGGCACTAAAGGTTCCATGTCAAGCAGAGGGTTGCTCCACGTACCACTTCACAGCTACTCCTATCAAAGTGCATTGAAATAGTCTCAATCGAATAGTGTCGTCAATGATACTGTTCGATGAGCACCATTGGTGGAAGGTCATAACATGATTACCTTGGTCTTCTTCTTGCTTTCCTTGAAACTTTTGAATATTCAAATGGAGCTTCGTGGGCATGGGAGGCCATGTAGGGTTGTGTGCGATGGGGTCATTCATTAGTTTGGTTAAATCGGGTAGATTCAACTAAGCTAAGAAAGGTGACTAGGAGGTTGATGCCATTTCAACTTGCGAAAAAACAAAGTTCTGGTTAGGAAGAGGGTTAGTCTGTGACATACCCTGTTGTGTATTCGACTGGCTTCCTGAATGGGTCGCACTCCTCTATCCCCTAAGGGTCGTGGGAGGAGTGGTGTGTGGTGTGGTGTTGGGAGACCGACTAGGGGTCCCAACTAAGGATGCCCCAGTAAAGGATGAACCAATAATGGTGGCAATGTTTTGTCTTTTATGCCTAAATGGCGAAAGACCTGGAACCCCTCCCGATAATTGGGGGAGGTCCAAAAGATGCCTAGATCAAGGAGGTCTCGTTGGGTTTGTTATAGTGTCGACTAGGTCTGGTTTTGGAAAAAATTGAGAGGATAGAGTCTATGATCAAAGAAAAATTTTGGTCACATATATAAAATAAAGCGAAAGTAAAATAAATTTTCCCTTTAAATTAATTCTATGTGATCAAGCAATCAAGAAAGTGTTTTTTTTTTGTTTACGTACGATACTCAAAATCCTAGAAGACATATTCGTCCTCAACACTCAAATATAATTGGGCCTTGAGAAGATATCTTGCAAGTGCTGACACAATGTCGCGTAAGAGTTGGCGACACCCCTAATCAGCTGAATAAAATCCACCAAGCTAAGGGTAGAGGGTCTGATGCTTGCCTGCACCATCACCTATGGGGAAAGGATGCCCTAGATTTTTCCATTAAGTACCACCGTCCCACGTAAGCGTTCGAGTCTTGGGCTTCTTAGTAAGTCAGCTAACATTACAGAGTATCAGCCAATTCAGGTAGCTGTGACTGATACCTACCTGCACTACACCTAAGCATAACCCCCTCTGAAACGAGTCTCTACTGCGCTTGGGTTTTCTTTTCTGTGGGCTGATAGGTGGATTTAAAGCTCCCTAAATAGTCAAATTCTATGTTTCAAGGTGAAGAATGATCAAGGTGTCTTATTAGATGCCTACCCCCTTGATCCTAACTTAAACTATAAATTCTTTTATAGCCCCTGTGGGGAGAATTTAGTGAGTTTGGTTAAATTAGTTTTAGGTGTCTTTGCTTTGCTTGGTGGGTGGATTTGTGTGAGAAAAAAGTGGACAAGTACATATTTTGAACGTGTGGATATTCGATGATCCTTTTCAAAATCCCCTATTAAACTATGTTGTATTTTTCCTTGCTCAAAAGAAAATCATGTGCGGATAGGGGCCGCTTTCTATTTTTCCTAGTTAATATATGTGGTCCACTAAAGGGAGATGGCAAGATGTGAATAGAGAGTGCTCATATGATTTCCTATGATCATCGTAGGGTGCAAAGGTAGCAGATATTACTTTCTCTTCTATCGACAATTCAATCCTAGTCCCAAAATCCTAGTACAAAAATTGAACTAAACTAATAACTTTTACACTAGAAAAAAGAAACTAGATAAGCATGCGTGGACTTGGGCCACTTACTGTGGCTAGTTATCTAGGTGTGTTGGTACCTAAATTTTCAAAACATAAAATTATTTCGGAATTAAAGTTATTTTTCCCCCCTACTTAAACTATGTGTGAACTTTGCAAAAATCAACTTGAAATAAAACTGACACTAACCCTACAAAAAACAGCTAAGAGTGAGCTTTCTTAAGCTCCGAGGTACCTCAACCAGTGCTAGAAGATGTATTATGGGCTACCAAGCACTTTACAAGCAGGAAAAGATAGAAATGTGGGAGAAATTTCTCTTTCTGGATTTTGTGCGCAAAAGGCTGAAACAGGCACGATGTTTGTGCGTAGGTCAACTCTGAACGCGCACCCTAGGCGCGTCTGTGGGAGGAAAGAGTGAGAAAATTCTTGCAAATGTAATTTTTGGAGTTTTTCTACTTCAGTCTTTCACTTGGGATGAACTAGGGATTGCAAGAGAAAAATGGGGAAATTCAACTTCACTCCACAGCATAGAGAGGGGTCTCTGCAAAAAGGCACAACCACATAAACTTGGTAATAAAGGTTAGTGGAGTCGGAAATCCTATGTCAGTGTGTTTGGTGAACGCATGTACGAAATCACACCAACTTAAGGGGTGTGGTTTACCCACTTAAGTTATTGGTCACAGGCAGAAAAATAAGTGGAGTCAAGGAAGTTAGTGGAAAAAGCTAGAATCATAAACATAGTAGATAGAAAAATAGCATGAATATATAAACTAAAATAAACTAAAACTAAAACAAAAAAAATAAATCTCTGAATAGAGTCAAACAACTGTAATAATCCAAAAAATGGCTCTTCGGCCCCTCTTATTGAGTGCCTGTAGGAACTGAGGATGAAAATTTAACCCTCTTTCAAAAGGGCCCCTAGAACATGGGTTCTAAGTCCCGATGCAAGGATTTTTTTACTTCCAAGCTTTCCTCGGTGTAAAGTCTCCCTCTCTCTACTATGGCGGACTAAACTTGTTGGATGGCCAACAATTGAGTCCCCTCTATCTTCAGCTCTGGATCACACACTGCTGGTATTTCTTGGGCAATTCTGGCCAGCATAACAATGTTTTCTCAAATTATTCATCTCATGGTGGCCTTATATAGGAGAATTCAAATCTTCCTTCCCTCTCTTGGTACATTGTGTATGGTGACCCAAGAGAGGGGGATGATTCCTTTGTGTTCCACATATATTCCATTGTGTGCTCCCTTGATGTCTAAGGAGGCTCTGGTGGATGTCCTTAGGTGACTTCAAGTGAGGAATCATTGTCCTGGAGTGTGCTTTTTGTGGTCTCGGAAAGTGACTTTTGCCACTCCTAGGATTGCACGCATTTCAGTTCAAAAGGTGCGGAAAGGCACTCTTGAAAACGTATTATGCGCACAAAAACATTTATGACTTGCTCAAATTTGATTTGTCCTCAGACCTTAGACATTTTTAAATACTTTCCATATTCTCTAATGTCTTTTAGCCTTGTAAATCCTTCTGCCTGACATTGATTAATGTTCTCTTCTACTTGTATGATTTTCCAGTGTTAACAACCGCCAATGCCTTATTTGTGTGACATTCATTCGTGTTGTGAGTGGGAGTTTGATGGAAATCACACCACTTGTGAGTGTATTTATTTTCCTTACCTTCACCCTTGGATTGCGGCTTCGAGGAGTTGCCATGGGGGGCCTCGGTCAGGCTCTGTCCCTTTTCTATGCTTTGGGTTCACAGATCTAAAGCCTCGCTTATTTTTTTTCAATTTCTTCTCGATCTTGGTAGCATATCGATATGATGCACCAAACAAGGAGATGTCAAGGAACTCCATTTCCTCCTGAATGTATCTATGAAAAAAGTTGTGATACTTAAGCACTAAGTGTTTCTCTGAATATTTGATACCCAAATTTGTGCGCAGGGTATGGAAAAAATTCGTCATCTCGTGCACATCTTGATCCCTTTGTTTCCAAACTGTAGTCCATTGTATGTACTTGTCCTCATATCTCCCCAGGGGGGAGTATTATTCCTTGATGGCATCTCAAAAATAATTCCAAGTGGGTTCAGCTGAAAAGAATGAGGGTTCTCTCTCGTCCCTCTATTCATAGTAGGTTTCCCACCCGTCCTTGACATGGGGGTTGGATTTGAGGAGCGCAAAAGTAATATTTTCCCTATTGGAAAAAACATGAAAAAAAAATATCCTTCCACAGATTTAACCATCTATATACAGCGTCTACATATATCTAGCCTTCAAATATTGGAATGCCAAAGTTGACTTGTACCTTGAAGGGAGTGACACCTCCAAAGTGACTGTCGGACAAAGATGTATATCCTGTGGGTATCTACTAAAGGATATGGTAAAATTTGTCCATCGTCGTGTTCCTCTGTCGCTCGAGGGCTTCTTAGAACAATATTTTGAAAGGATCTCATGCTCCCTCGTCTTTATTTTCTTCTGCCATGGAAGGTTATCATGGTTTGTGAGGCTAGTCTTGTAAAGGTTCAACGAGATCAATCCCTAACTCCTTATACCCTAACCTCATTGGGGACATGCAAAGAAAAATAGATAAAGAGAAAACCACTCTGATAAAACTAATCTAGACTTATGCAAGAACACAATATAATACATATATAAACATAAACATAGAGATGCAACAGAAATAATACTTCATTTCATTAAAATTAAATAACTAAAATATGCTTATAGATAGAATGGAAATAAACTAGCTTGGGCAATGGTAGCTTATCTCTGAGAAGAGATGTGGAAGCTACATGCCTTTTAACTTTGTTAAAATGATTCAAAAGTTCTTATTTATTATTGAGAAATAATGGAAAACCCTAAACATCCAAAAGCCTAACCATAGGAGATGAATCGCCAAATTTGTGGGACCTGTTGGGGTAAATTGGTACATCAACTTCTCGGGGTTCTAACTTTTGCATACGATCTCCGTTTGACGTGCATAATACCTCGTTAGAAATATCTATGTGATCAATACAACTAGCGACTACAAACATGAGTCAAGGTACAAACATGAGTCTTGACTCATGTTTTTCCGTTTTCCAAAATAATGTCGTTTAGGGCCTCAAAATGGTTCTGGAAGTTCAAGATCCGAAAAACTACCAAAATAGTAAATTTTTCTACAATTAAGGAAACTAAAAAACTGAAAGAAATAATATTGGGGGTCCAAGTGGAATAGGTAGGTGGCCACCAAATATCCACCTGGATCATAATTGTTGGATATTGAGTTTTATTTAATACCCTCCTCCTCCTTTTATTCCTTGGCTCTTTAGTGACACGTGTCCTTGGAGCTTCCTACCCTGAAACCTCATTTCTTATAGGAGAAACCTTCTCAAAATATTATATGCCTCCCTTCTCATTTCATCCTTAGCTTAAGACTTAAGTGAACCTCCTTGGTTGCTAAGGGTGATGTTCTCTTCCTCTTTCTTTTCACCTATTACAACATAATTTCCTTCATTTCCTTCTTGGTGTAGCTCCCACACACTCCATTGGCCATCATGTTTTTTTTTTTTTTTCATTCTCCTTCCCATACTACTCCTTATTTACGTTATGGAAATATCACTTTTCCGCTCATATTTCCTCTCTAGTAGCATCATGTTATGTCACTTTCTCCTTCTTTCTCATCCTATCCCTGTCTCTTTTATGCTCAATGTAGGCCTCACCATTTATTCCTATCTTTTTTTTTTTAATTTCTTGAAGTTATATTATCTTGAGAAGGGCTCAATATCTTGTTATTTTTTACCATGTGGAGTGAAGCCTCATCTCAGAATGGGATCTTCTAGGGATAACTTGAGACTTTTATTTTTAGTATCTTTTAAACAATTATTAATAATAGCACCTCCATCCTCAGTCCTCTTGCTACTGATGTGATTCATGAAAATTATTTCCTTGGGTAGAGTTTGACCCAAGATGACTTCTTCAAAGGTAGAACCAATCATTATCCCCTCTATATTTGAGTCACCTAGCCAAGATGTTGGCTTGGGTTATCATGCTTTATCATCTATAGCTATAAAGACACTTCCATATTTTCAATGTCTCCTTCCTTCTCTTATTTCTTTCTCTTTCTTTTTCTACCCCCACATCCTCTGTAAACTAGAGCCATTGTTTCTTCCTTTATTACCTTTGTCATGCTTCTTGAGAAATACTTCCTACTAAGATCTTGCTATTTCCATGATAAAGATGTTTCCAAATCATTCCTTCACTTTTGATACAACATATTCATAATTTCATGCACTTTCAATGGCATTAAAGTTGGCATTTCTTCTTGTGATTCCATTTCTAGTTTGTCACATATCTTTTCACCTCTTAACTCCAACCTTTCTTCTCTAACATTATTTCTTATTTTCTATTTTTCTTGTTTCATTTACCTTCATTCACTTCCTCTCTTCCCCTAAAAACAAGTATCATCAACTTGACTCACTTTGAGGAAGTTGATAACATCTATAGTCAAGTCATTCCAACACCCCAACCTCATTAAAAAAAACTTTAAACATTTTAATTTAGAGAAAACCTAACAATATAGCTAGTAAAAATAATATTGCATAAAATGAAAGTAAATTGTGTAAAAAGGAATATGAAAGTAGTGAAGAAGATCATAACACATATACATCTTCAATGAACTGTAAAATAATTGATAAACAACGAAGTAAGCATAAACATAAAAAAAAAAAAATTGTGAAGTAAATTTATAGCATTCATGTATCTTACTAAACCTAGTGGAAATACGTCAAATATTTCCTAAGATTAAATAATTAAATTAATACAGCCTCAAAATTTATTGTATTAAAATAAAACACTATACTTAAAAGAATGTCTCTCGTAATATGGATAGAACTTTAATTTAAATTTATGAATGCAAGTACCATTCTAATATAAAAATTGAATATCGATTACTAATATTACCATTCGGTAGGGACTGATAACCATGTACTGACAAAACATGATATACAAAACATGATATACAGGGAACAATAGGATAGAACTCATCATCAAATTTATGGGCATAAACTAATACTCGCAATTGCACCAGATGTTGCAAAGGAAACACCTTAACACATAAATTCTGGAAACATGGTGACATACAAAAAATCATTGAAGATGTACGTTGAAAAGTACAAATGAAATATGAACAAATGATTGTTTTCATATTCTGTATTTATATATGTATTTATTCAAAGCTCTGTTTAATTTAGTAACAAGTTCATTTCGTTATAAATTAACGATAAATGAATTACAACTAGCTGACTCTCCCTTCCAACATGAATGTGTTTCACAACTTCTATATAAAATTTAATGAAAAAAACTGAACAAAACTACCATTTGAAGAAATACAAATGATTGCATGCATTTTTTTTATGATTCATATTACAAATACAAAATTAATGGAATGCCATAATACCAATATTGTTTTATGATTCATATTATAGATAATAAAATTAATGGAATTCCATAATACCGATATTGTTTATTATTCATATTACAGATAATAAAATTAATGGAATGTGATATTATAAATCATTTTCATAATTTGGTCACTGCTATAATTTGTATACTGCATTCTTTGGGAATGTTACTATGTTATAGGTTGTTCCCATAAAGGTATAGTTAATAATATAAATATTTGGGACAAGGTAGGAGGAACGAGATAAAGGAAAAACCAGCTGGGGAGTTTAAGAAAATAAAAAATAGCTAGCATTATTTTAAAGAAAATAAGACATATATAACACTGTAAGAGAAAACGAGCACATATGGAAGTATAAATAAAATAAAATCAAACGTATTTACTGTCAAGATATTAGAGCGTATTACAATTACAAGAATACAAAGCAATGAAGACATTAGTGAACTCACAAATTCGTTGAACGATATTGTATTGAACATATATATAGCAATTACACCTATCGACTACTTCTACTGTTATAGGCTCTTAGTTAGTGGGTACACCACTGTGTAGGGTAGAAGATAAAACCATGGATGTAATTGCTGAAACCATAATTATAACAGAACCATAACAAAGTTGGGTTCAAGAAAACATTTCAGAAAACTTATAATTTTCCAGAAATACACAGTTCGTTCAGAACTTAAAACAAAAGGAATTAAATATGGCAGATTTTCATTATTTTCTAAACTAATGTATATATCGACATAGTAGCTAGAAGTTATATATACATTATACCCAAGATAAGGGAATACAATATAGTATAGTTCAGAACACCATAACAAAATTGTATCTAAAAGAAAAAGATAATACGTAGGTGAAAAGTCACACTACAACTGATATCTTTTGGTAAATTTTCCATACGAAAATATATAGTTTCTCAATTGAAGCTTTTGTCCATTTCAGAGGAATCCTCAAACTCAACTAGTGTATAATGAAAGTCTTGCACAAAATAAAGGAACAAAATCTCCATATAATTCGAAGAACTAACATAGAGAACAGAACCCTTGTCCTTAGCTTCGGGAAGGAACCAAATGTTTCCATGAACTTAGGAGTAACTGTAGAGAAAAGAGGGAATGAGTAAGAATCATACATCATGAAAACAAACAGTGAAGAAGTCACATTGATGACAAAGAGTGGATTGTCCATTACTGTTCTTTGACCACATTTTAGTGCACTCCCACCTGTGACAGAGGAAAAACGAGTGGTTAGAAGTATAACATAAGTTTCAATACGGAAATAATAACTACTGTAAGGAATTTAAAAGAAACATTGGAAAACTGAGTGGGAGGGGTGCTAACCATAGGATCAAAAGTTAAAATAAATCTAAATGAGTTATTTTTCAATTAAATCAATACAACCATAACAATGTCAACCGTTCAAAGACCAACATAATGATAAAAGCTTAGTGATGTTGAATTTTTTTAACTCTCATTAACTAAACAAACGCAATTTTTGAGAAGATACATAAATCTATTACATTTTGGCATTATGTATTGTAGGTCAATATTCTAGTTGCTGGAGGGGAGGAGCTTTACTCTGAGGTCTGCAATGTCGATCTTGCCAATGTGGTCCTCCGGAATCCAGTCGCCGGTGGTGGGATCCCTCATCCAGAAAACCTTCTTTTTCTCCTCCCAATAACCCTTAGATAGATATTGCGATGCGACCTCTGTTATCACTCCATCGCTGCTACTGGTGGCCAACGAATTCACCGCTTTTCCCACTGACGTTGTATAATTTCTCAGTTCCCTGCGCACACAAAAAAGATGATACAAAGAAATTTTGATGCTTTATCTTTTGTTAGAGTTGCTTCTCATTCCCAATTCCATGTCTGTGGAATCGTGTGCTCGTGTGCTGTGTAACTGCTAAATGCATAGATCAAAGGTGTATAAAGGAATACCATTGCCTAAAGAAAATTTACTCGAAGGACAGTTACAGACATAGCAACTATCAACATGTAATGATAACCCAATAAATTATGACACGAAGACAACTAAGAAAGTTGTTTTCAAATAGAGACTCCTTAAGGCATAATAAACGCAGAGCTATTTATTTACTACTTTACAGCAAGGTTCGAAACTGGAAATTTTTCTGATAATCAGTGATAAAGATGGTTTGCAACTGAAGCTTAGTTTAATGTTAGGTGAAATAACTTTGTTGCTGCTTAAAATATATTAAGAAATTTAGGAGAAAAGAATTTAAAGTGAATTAAACAAATATATTAAGAAATTTATCCATGAAAAAAAGAAAGTGAATTAAACCCAAATAAAACATCAATATAGGGGTGTTAGAATCGTGGTTAATTTGGAGTATACATTTTTGCCAAAATAAAGCGAATATAGCCAGAAATTTTGTAATCAATTTTTTTGGGAAAAATAATGAATTTGAGTTATTTAAAATATGTTTTTAATGTATAAATAAATTGAGCTTTGAAAATTTCTTTAAATGCTAAATTTTGCGAATTACAAGTCAAAATCTACTTAAAATTTACTAGGAAACTTATGGAAAAAACATATTCACAGAGAATGAAACAAGCAACTTTCTCTTCTCAGCACAAGCACAGTATTTTCATCAAGGAAACATCCATTTCACATTGCAGCATTTTCAGTTCGTTCCAATTCTTCCAAAAGCTCCTCCAACAACAATGAAATGGTATTACTAGATTTCTGATTAGCTGCGTTATTTTCGCTGAAGGCAGGGAACAACAAAGAATTACTCTTGGCACCTTCAGCTGGATGATCACTTTCTATTATAGCTAGAGAAGATGATCTGTTAAAGGGGAAGTGCAATAATTTGAGGAATTTGTGAGCATTGAAGATCGAAAGGGGAGAGTACTCATCGGTGCATTAATCACTGCTCTCTGCGCTTTGGGCTTCAAAAGAATAGATGGAATCTTCTCGGATTCTTTAGATTTATTGGTAGTGGGAGGCGTTGGCATTCCTGTGAACTTCTGCACCTCCGCGCTGAAATTGTATAGGTCTGTCATCACAACGGTAGCGGAATCTCAGAGTTTTTTTTTTCCTTTTTCCTAAATTATGGTTTCTGCTGCTGCAACTACTACCATTAGAAGACGAATCTACCTTTGTTCCTGATGGAAATTTTTGATAATTTCAAACAAAACAGAGGAAGCAAAATTCCTCAACTCAACACAAAGAAATGAGAGAAATCTGACTAAGAAGATATGGAGAAAAGCTCTGTTTCTATTAACCATAAAAATGACAATAAAAATTACAAACTTCTTCAGAACTACAGTTCTGGAATAACTAAAAACTCCATACTCTGTTTTTACAAATTCTGTTTTTTAACACAGATTATGTGTTTCAGAACTAATAAATTGACACAGCTGAATATCAGTCATTGAATGTAAAAGACAGCTAGTTTAAACAAAGACACAATGGTTTCAAATAGAATGCATGCTGCTCCAAAAACACAAACACTGCTTTGTCATGTCGTCATTTTCTTCTCTGCCTTCTGCTATTTCTCAAACTCTCTTCTATATCTTCTAACCTCAAAAAGAACTGTTGTTCATCATATTTATAAGTAAAAAACATTTTTGACTTATAATATTTAAAAACCCAAAATATCTTCTAATGCATATCTGCGTATTGAATGCACAGGAAGCGGTGATGCCTTTTGGAACAAAACAAGTCGGCTGCCTGCAGGGACATAACTCTGCAAATTAAATGCACAGTGGAGTGCAATAAATAAAGCATGACTTTCAGGCATCCGATATTTTTGAAATATCTACAGCGGATCTGATTTTCTGTCCAGCTGTTTATGTTGCAGTTGGAATTAAATTCCAACACTCCCCCTTAATTTCAACTGCTGGGTTTTTCACCATACCCAAACATTCTCTGAAATGATCAAAGCTTTTCTTTGCCAATGGTTTTGTCAAGATGTCAGCTAACTGATCCTCTGTTCTGCAGTGCTGCAAAACAATCTCACCATTGTTAACCAATTCACGTATGAAGTGAAACTTGGTGTCTATATGCTTTGTCCTTTTATGAAAGACATAATTTTTAGACAATGCTATTGCCGAGCTATTGTCACAGTAAATGGTTGTGCCCTTTTCTTGTTCATGACACAAATCTCTGAGAACTCTTCTCAGCCACACTGCTTGGCATGCTGCTGCTGTTGCTGCCACATACTTTGCCTCTGCTGTTGACAAAGCCACAATTGGTTGCTTCTTGGAAGCCCATGAGATGGCTCCCGATCCCATATGAAACACATATCCCGATGTGCTTTTCCTATCATCAACACTTCCAGCCCAATCACTGTCAGTGTAACCTGTCAACATGAAACTTTCAGAAGAGGAGTAAAGTATACCAAACCCCTTCGTTCCATTCACATACCTTAGAATCCTCTTGGCTGCCTGCCAATGAGTTTCTTTCGGTCTTTCCATGAATCTGGAGATTAAACTCACTGCGTGCATAATGTCCGGCCTAGTTGCAGTCAAGTACATGAGGCTGCCAACTATGCTCTTGTACAATTTTGGATCAAAATCCTTGCTGCTGTCTTCTTTGGTCAATTTCAACCCCATTACAGTTGGAGTCACAGCTGCCTTGCTGTTTTGCATGTTAAATCTCTTCAACACTGCTTCTACATATTTAACTTTGGAAATGAAAACACCATTTTCACTTTGGTCTACTTCAATTCCAAGAAAATATCTTAAGAAGCCCAAGTCAGTCATTTCAAATTCACTTTTCATGACTGCTTTAAAATCAACAATGAGAGAAGCATCATTGCTATTAAAGATTAAATCATCTACATATAAAACAACAATAAGAATCTTACCGTCATTCTCCTTTATGTAGAGTGTGGGTTCACCATCACACTTCTCAAACCCATTCTCAATCAGATAAGCATCTATTCTGCTGTACCATGCTCTTGGAGCTTGCTTGAGCCCATAAAGAGCCTTCTTCAATATGCAGACTTTATGCTCTTGGCCTTCAACTTCATAGCCTGGAGGTTGTTCAACATATACCTCTTCTTTTAACACTCCATTCAGGAATGCAAATTTAACATCCATCTGATAAATCTTCCATTTGTGTTGTGCCGCAATAGACAACACTGTTCTGACTGTTTCCATCCTTGCTACTGGTGCAAAGGTTTCATCATAGTCTCTGCCTTGTTGCTGCTTGTAGCCTTTCACAACAAGTCTTGCTTTATGCCTGTCAATTTTGCCTTCAACATTGTTTTTGGTCTTATAGACCCACTTAACTCCAATGGCATCTTTGCCTTCAGGGAGGTTCACTAACTCCCATGTTTTACTCTTTTCAATTGCACCAATTTCTTCATTCATTGCTTCAATCCATTTATCTTCATTTACAGCATCTTCAAAATGAATTGGGTCATCAATATGACAATACAAAGCGAATAATGAATTCAGACCGGTATTGTTACTTACCTCTCCCTGTTCATAAATCTCATTCAGATTTCTGAATCTTGGTCTTCTTGGTGTGCTTGGAGTTCCATCCGAACTTGAGGGTATTTGTGATCCCTGTGGTGTGCTTGGAGAAACACTTCCTTGACTTCTCAAGGCTGTTCGAATTCCAGCTTATGGTGTGGTTTGTTGTACTTGCTGTGGTGGAGGATGAGCCACCAAGGAAGGATTATTTGTTGCTGTCCCTTCCTCTTCTTCTTCGTGAGACACAATTGTCTTCACATTCACTGTCTTCTCTAAGCTTCCATCCCAAGCTTCATCTTCAATGAACTGCACATCTCTTCTTACTATCAATTTCTTGGTCAATGGATTATAGAGTTTGTATGCTTTTGACTCATCACAGTAGCCAATAAAGACACACTTCTCCCCCTTACTGTCAAGCTTCTTCCTTAGCTGATCCGGTACATGTGCATATGCTACACAGCCGAATACTCTCATGTGAGTGACAATTTGCTTTTGACCACTCCATGCTTCTTCTGGTATTTTGTTCATGACAGCTTTAGTTGGGCATCTATTCAAGATGTAAACTGTGCAAGTGACAGCTTCTGCCCAATACTCATGCGGCAAGTGTTTTGCCTTCAGCATACTCCTGACCATATCCAGAATGGTCCTATTCTTCCTTTCTGCAACACCGTTTTGCTGAGGTGTGTACCTCGCTGTGAACTGCTTTTGTATGCCGTTCTCTCTGCAAAAACGCATAAAGTCTTTGGAGATGTACTCTCCACCTCTATCTGTTCTGAGCACTTTGATGTAATGCCCACACTGTTTCTCAACAAGAGTTTTGAAGTGGCGGAATTTCTCAAACACTTCACTCTTCTGTTTCAGCATATACACCCATGTCTTTCTGGTGTAATCATCAATGAAAGTTAAAACATATTTATTTCCGGCAAATGATGGTATTTGCATCGGTCCACACACATCAGAGTGAACAATTTCCAATGGTTGTTTTGCCCTTATACTCTTTCCTGCTGGAAAGCTTTCTTTGTGTTGTTTGCCCAAGATGCAGCCTTCACAAAGGCTGTCCGGTTTCTCGATCAATGGCAATCCCTTTACCATTTTCTTTCTGTGCAACAGATTTAGGCCTCCGAAATTGAGATGTCCAAATCTCAAGTGCCACAACCAATTCTCATCTTTCACTTGTTCCTGAAAGACTTCTTGTGTTACAGCTGCAATAGTTCTACCTTCCTTCAAATCTGCCCTGAGTTTGAGAGGAAACATTCTATTGCTAGTCATCTGCACCTGTGCAATGATCTTCTTACTTGGAGGTATGTCTCTGATTGTACACATATCATCTTTGAAGAACACATTGTAACCTTTGTCAATGAGCTGTCCAATGCTCAAAAGATTACATTTCAAACCAGATACATAGTATACCTCTGGCACAATCATCTGTTCTCCATTTCTTGCTCGGATACTGACTCTGCCCTTACCCTTGACAGATATCTTACTATCAGTTACTTTTGTTACCTCAGATTTCACATTTTCATCCAGATTAGAAAACATTGCAATATTTCCAGTCATGTGATTACTACAACCTGAGTCTAAGAACCAAAAATCTTCTTGTTTGTCTTGTGCAATGTTACATGCTAACAACACAATCTTTGGATTCTTATCTTCTTCATTTGCAAAATTAGCATTCTGCCTACTATTCATGTCATTTTTTTTTTCCTACATTCATTGGCATAGTGCCCATATTTCTTACAATAATGACATTGGACTTGGGATTTGTCATACCTTTGTCCATGAGCTTGTTGTTTGTTTGAACCTTCATCTTGGTTCTGATTGCAGCTCCTTCCGCTTGTGCTTGTAGGATTATTTCTGCCTTTGTTTTGGCTTCTTCCACGACCTCTGTTATTTGCTCTGCCTCGACCTTTTCCTTGGCCAAAAGACATCTGAGTCTTGAATGCTTGCTCAAAAGAGGAATCTGTTCCTCTACTCAGTCTATGTTCATGAGACATAAGAGAAGCACTCAGTTCATCTACTGTGAACTGTGACAGATCCTTTGTTTCTTCTATTGCTACCACAACAGCTTCAAACCTTGAGGGTAAACTTCTCAAGATCTTCTCTACAATCCTTCTTTCTTCAAGAATTTCACCATGAGATCTAATCTGGGTTATCAACCCAATAACCTAAGTGAAGAATGAATCTACTGTATCAGATTCCTTCATGCTGAGTGTTTCAAAGTCTCTCCTCAACATCTGCAACTTTGCAGTCTTCACCTTCTCCATGCCTTGATAGGCAGTTTTGAGAATATCCCATGCCTCCTTGGATTTTGTTGCTGCTGCAATCCGTGGAAAAACACTTTCATGTACTGATTGAAAGAGGAAAAAGAGGGCTTTGGCATCCTTCTTCATGTCGCTCTTCAACAGGTCTCTTTCTGCTACTGTCAAAGCAGCGAACGCTACTGCATCTACAGGTTCAGCATAGCCAGTTTCAACCAGCTCCCATATTCCTTGAGAAGCAAACAATGCTTTCATTGTTATGGACCAATAACTGTGATTTTTCCCATTAAACTGTGGCAGTTGGGAATTTGTCAAACCAGTTCCAGCAACTGCCATCTTCGCTGTAAAAGAAAAGAAAAGATACTGACTGTATAATAAAATAAGCAAGAACTTTCTCTGCTGGAGAAATCTGCTCAGTTAAGCTTCTTATAGCTCCTACAGTGGAAAAACGAACTCTGTTTTTTACTCACTGAGTGCCTAGACCGGCTCTGATACCATGATGGAAATTTTTGATAATTTCAAACAAAACAGAGGAAGCAAAGTTCCTCAACTCAACACAAAGAAATGAGAGAAATCTGACTAAGAAGATATGGAGAAAAGCTCTGTTTCTATTAACCATAAAAATGAAAATAAAAATTACAAACTTCTTCAGAACTACAGTTCTGGAATAACTAAAAACTCCATACTCTGTTTTTACAAATTCTGTTTTTTAACACAGATTTGTGTTTCAACAATAAACAGACAGTTGCTGAAACACGTGTTTCAGCAACAGGCAGACAGTTGCTGAAACACAGACACAGTTGCTGAAACAGCCTATAGAATGCATGCTGCTCCAAAAACACAGCGACTCTGTTTTCTTGCTGTTTTCTCTGCTCTGTCTTCTTCTCTGCCTTCTTCAATTTCTCAAACTCTCTTCTATTTCTTCTAACCTTAAAACGAACTGTTGTTCATCATATTTATAAGTAAAAAGCATTTTTGACTTATAATATAAAAAATACAAAATATCTTCTAATGCATATCTGCGTATTGAATGCACAGGAAGCGGTGATGCCTTTTGGAACAAAACAAGTCGGCTGTCTGCAGGGACATAACTCTGCAAATTAAATGCACAGTGGAGTGCAATAAATAAAGCATGACTTTCAGGCATCCGATATTTTTGAAATATCTACAGCGGATCTGATTTTCTGTCCAGCTGTTTATGTTGCAGTTGGAATTAAATTCCAACAGTTCCAAGGGCACACACCATGTTTAGATCCCCTATCAAACCCCTCTCAAAGCTAATCAATATTTGGTGTATGAAACCTCTGGTTTATAAAACAAGGACCTGCTTTCGCGCAAAGAATGAATATATATTTTATTTTTGTATCTCTTTGATTTTTAACATATCATCTCTATAGAAGAAACACATACTCTATCTCTCAACATTTTAAATCTAAAAAAAACAAACATTACTTCTAACCATTATGCTCTATTCTTAACCATTAATCCAACTCAAACTATGAATAAAAAACAAAAAATACTTTTAACCATTATACTCTACTCTTAAGGATATAGCAATGCCTCATAAGGATCCGGAGACTATACAGTAATTGAAATGCATTGTTGAGTGCCATGGGTGATTATTGAATTTATAGAAATTGTCATGGAGCCATGATCTGCCGGCAGCTTTGACTGTATAAACAAATGAAATTATGAATGGCGCTAGATTAGTAGGAATCATTTCACGAAACATAACCTATAATAGTAAATTGAAATTAACGAAAAAAAAACTGAGGAGTTATCGTTTCTAACACAAACACACGTATTTTTCGTCAGTGTGGTTTATATTATATGGTTGTTCCTAATATGGGATGCAAATAATTCTAGATGTATCTATTGTTCGATTGAGTTTCTATTGCACATTACGCCATGGCATTCTGTCGTGACGTAGAATTACGAACAACATGCCTCACGGATCAGGGAAAGTCCCCTTCGGGGATATATGCATTTTGAGGTATTTTATTGCTCAGCGACCATTCGCAAGTTTGAATTTCGTTATTTGTCAGTTGCGGCAGCGTATAATTAACTGGGATATATGCATTTTGAGGTATTTAATTTCTCATCCACCGTTCGCAAGTTTGAATTTCGTTGTTTGTCGATTACGACAGCCCATAATTATTAGTTAATGAGTTCTTTAATCGACTTAATCTAGAATTCAGGGCAACCTAGGGTTGGTGTCCATTTTTCGCTATACAAATTGAAAGAATTTTCATTGGTCGATTTCTAAAGGATATTCTTCAATGTGGGTGAGACGCTCAAGACCTTCTAGATATTCTAATATCCCAATGAAAGATTGTGAAAAGCCACATGACCTTCCATGTGAAGGGTGTTCACCTCTCTTGCAATACGAACTCATTTCATTGAATGTGGATGAATAATGAATTTTCCAAATTGGCCATCCATTTTTTCAACAGAAAATATCAAAGGAGGAAGTGGAAAATTATGCTCTTGCAACACGGGGAAAAATAAGAAACTTATTTTGATCATTCGGTTCCTTCCGTTGGCTGGGGCACGGTTGAATAAAAACCATGTATGAGATCCCTAAAGCGTAAGAGGACATGTTGTAGACAAAGCCGAAAGCTAAAGGGAAGGGCAACTAACTATGTCTAGTTTGGTTTCTAGGTTGTGTGTTATCTTTTCTTTTGTTATGTAAGATCTTGTGTGAAGATGTTATGTTGGATTAAAAGGAAAGGTGGAAAACTAGAAAAGGGATTTTTGACACTGTAACTTTTGGCTCTTCACTATTTTTTCTTGTGTTGGTTACATTTATTGGTCAATGAAGTTATGACGAAAATATGATCCATTTGTAAGGATGGATTTGGTCAAACCATGATACTTATGTCTATTTTGGAAACCTGGTGCTCACACTTGGTTCTTTATGTTTCAGTGTTTTCTCGTTTATCCAATCAGTAGAAGAGGAAGATGAGAAAAATCTAAATGAGGAAACCTAAATTAGAGGTCTCTATATGCTTTTTTGAGGGAACAACCTCTGATCCACGTGGATATTGGTGCCCACCCGCCTATTCCACTTAGACCCTAACCATTGTTTCTTTTAGCTTTTCAGTTTCCTTAATTGTATCAAAATTTATTATTTTTAGCAGTTTTTCGGGTCCTCAACTCCGGAGCCGTTTTGAGGCCCTAAAATATGTTTTTTGGAAAACTGGAAAAAACATGGATTATCGATCGATGTTTCTCACTCAATAGTTGTAGTCCTCAGATAGATATTTCTAACGAGGTAATGTGAACATCAAATGAAGATCATATGCCAAAGTTACATCCCCAATAAGTTGATGTACCAATTTACCCAAACGAGGCCCATAGTTTTGACGCTTCATCTCCTAGGGTTAGGTTTTTGGATTTTTAGGGTTTCCCATTGTTTCTCAATAATAAATAGGTCTTCAAACCTCATTGTAACACAGTTCAGAGGCCTGTAGCCACTACATCTCTTCTCAAAGATAAGCTACCAACAACCTAGCCAGTTTATTTCCATTCTATCTATAAACATATTTTAGTTATGTGATATGAATGAAATGAAGTATTATTTCTGTTGCATCTCTGTGTTTATGCTCATTTTTTTATTTTATTATGTTCTTGCATAAGTCCAGATCAATGGTATAAGAGGGAACTGCTCTTTTTCGATCCTTCTTTGCATGTCCCCAACGAGGTCGAGGTATAAGGAGTTAGGGCTCGATCTGGTTGAACCCACTACAAGGAAAAGACCTTCTAGTGGATGTTTTTGAGGAACCCCTTATAAAAATAACACTGATATCCATTTGTAGCAGAGGTTACTAGAGGAGGTTAACGAGTGGAGGTTTTTGCGAATGTTTTTTGTCTAGTGTGTTTCTCATATTAGACACATTCCACTAGAAAAGCATCAGTACGTACTACAAATTGACACAGTGGGACATAGTTCTCTCCATACAAACCCGCCCAATGCGTCTAATTACTGTAACGCATTGGTGCTCTACACAGATTCAGCCCCGGTGCATCATAAAAACCTACGCCAAAACTGAAAGAACCCAGTGCAGTTGGAAGAAACCGCCCGATGCACCTCAAAAACCCGCGCACCGGATCATGGTTAAATAAAAAAAAATTACGGCCAAAATCTGCATTTTTCACTTCTTCAGTGCTCTAGAGCTCTCAAGAACTGGTGCGAATTTACCTTGTGTGAGGTGTCTTGCCATCGCTGCTCCCATTGCACGAACTATTGTTGTCCATTGCCCACCATCTCGATTTCGAATTTTTCAAAATGGTGCGAAAATTTAGTTTTCCAAATTCTACAACAAATATGCCTCCTCGACACCCCAATGTACATGTATTTTAATTGCTTCTCCATAATTAAACTTTTTAGTGCATTATTTTTGTAAAATAACTTAAAATTCACCAATAAAAAAAATAAAATTCTTGCACAGTGCGCTCGAGCCGTTTGGCTCGCACTAGTTCATGGTGCTCACCGCGACTGGTAGTTAACGGTATCTGCACCGGTTCTGGTATGGTCTGTAAATGACGCACCATGCTTTTTTAAAATTACATAAATTGCAGTGCAGTTGGTTACCCAATTGCATTGTTGACCATGTCCAAGTTCGGGAGGGCAATGCGTTGACCAAAATCTGTGCTCCATGGCGGATATTTTGGTCAGCGCACCGCCCTCCTGAACTTGGACATAGTAAATGGTGTGGTCATGTAAACGACTGCATCGTTGACCATGTAGTGATGTCAGGAGGGTGGTGCATTTGGTCAGTGCACCACCCTCCCGATACTGGTACATAGTCAACGATGCAGTCGGTTATACCACCACATCGTTGATCATGTAATGATGCCACGAGGGAGGTGCATTGACGAAACTGTCTGCCCCAGGGTGAGTAGTTTGGTCAGCGCAACGCCCTCCCAAATTTGTACACAGTCGACGGTGCGATCGGTTAAACGACTGTACCATTGACCATTAACTGATATTTAGCGGTGCGTTGATAGATTTATCTGCCCTGGGATGGATAGTTTAGTCAATGCACCACTTGAGAAAGTACATGTCATGATGTTTGTTGCACTGAGAAATTCCAAGCACATTGCGGCCGGTGCGTGATAAAAACAGACGCATCGGTATTGGTGCATGCCTGTTTTTTTGGGCACACCGACCGTTTTTTTTAAAATAATTATATATATATATATATGTCTCATTTAATAAAAAAATTGTATTTAATATGTGAATCATCCAGTGACGTAAAATGAGAGAAAAGAGGGAACAACAGGAACATATGGCGGACCAGTATAACGTGGTTCGTTTGTGGGAGGCACGAGAGAGGGAGAGAGATATGTACCCTCACCCTATTACAACAGCCACCCAGGCGCTCCTAAGGGAGGTAGGCCTTGTCAAGTTCTATGAGGAGGCTACATCCCTGAATGGGTATGGTGGGTTATTGCGACAACTTATCTTTAGGTGGAATGCCCACCGACAAGCTTTGCGGGTTGGTCCTAACCAGTGGTACGCACCGACTGAGGAGGACATCTATTTTATTATTGGCCTATCGAGGATAGGGTAGTATTTTCCCTCGTTTCCAGAGGTTCCCGTCGGCTCTGCAGTAGGGAGTCAATTACTATACTCCCAGAGATACATGAGCATCGATATACTATCTCCTGCAGATTTTCACATCTCTGCTAGTCAGTTACATATTGCTTCATTTGGTGGAGAGGAGGTAAAGTGCCTTTGAATACTGATTTTGAAAATTTCACACCATATCAGTGATGGGCAATGCATTAGTTGCCCACTTTTATTTTATGTTAATTCTTTATTACAGGTTCCACGACTTCTGAGGTGGTATGAGATTTTTTTTGTAGCAATTCTATACAACTTTAGATACATGTCGTGCTCAAGAACAAGGGAGGGTGAACTTCCCTTTTACTTCAGAGCTATTATGTATATTGTTTGAGAGGTTTCCATATACAATACCTATTTTTGTTCGGTGGCCTCATAGGTCGATGTTGCATGTATAGATGCAGATGTGGGGATAGATGATGCCCAAGAGGGGCGAGTTAGATTTTTCCGCGAGGATATCACATGATGCACTGGAGTTTTTAGCCAGTGTTGATGGTCATGCCTTTGTTCCAGTCCCATGTCTGGATGATGGTTTGGATTTGCGAGGGTGTGCTGACACCCTCTTCACAGAAGATGAGCCATCGGATGATAGAGGTAATATTAGTGTTTTCTTTAAATTTATTCTAACATATTCTTTAGCTTGTTTTTATTAAAATGTTTAATGAAATTATCTAATTATTGTTGTTGGAACACCTAATCCTCCATTGGTAGGTGTGGAATGCGAAAATTCACAATGGAGTCCAAGTGACCTTGGAATGTGAAACCAAGAGTCACACCATTTTACTATAAATGTACATCATGTATAATGGAAAAATAAGAAAGCTACACGCTTGTCCTTCAGTGGGTGTTGAGTTCCTTGTTGTGTGTGTGTTCATCCTTCTCATACGCCATGTGTGTGTTTAACATGGTGTTTAACATGGTATCAGAGCTGATACATTCATAACCAACTCAACCTTGAGTAAGCCATTTGTGTTTATGGCCTGTGCATATCTGCAAAAATTCTTGGCATTTTTGCAGCATTTAGAGAGTTTCTGCAGCAGACATTTTTCCACATTCAGAAAGGTGGTTTGAAGAAGAGTAGCAGTGGTTTTGAAGAAAAGCAGCACTGCGCATCTGCATCTGAAGGTTTTCATTCTGATTTCTTCCTGCAATTTCTGCCTATTAAATTATGCATTTTGAAGAGCTGCTGGAATATTATTTAAAGTGGGTTTCTCAAAGAAAATTTTCTGAGTTTTTCATTGGAATATTTTAGCAAATTTCTAAGTTTTTTCTGCTGAAAATTTCAATATTCTCTACTGCTGGGCTACTGGAAAAATTTATGGGTTTTCTGTTGAAATTTTCTGGAAAATTCTGCATTTTTAAAGTCTCATTCTCTGCTGCTGGAAAAATTAATTTTTGTCCCAAGTCTACAAGTTTCTACAAATTCTTCTGCTGTATATTTCTGAAAAATTCTGCCAAAATTCCTAAAAATTTCTGCTGAAAACTCTGCAAATTTCCCTCAGCTCTTTGCTGTTATATATATAAAAAAAAATTATAATAAAAAAAAATTCTGCAACAATCGGCCTCTCGGCCCTCTCATCCCACCCCTCACCGCTAGAACTCTCACCCCGAGCCCTTAACACTTCGATCTACCCTACAAGACCCTTCGACTATGAAATACGCAACTCTCACCTCAACCTTACGCATTTCCCCTCACCATAGACTCCCCCTACACCCTCTCAACTCCATGCTCAGCCATACCCCTCGCCATTTCATGCAACTCGCCCTCTATGCAGATCCCACTCCTCACAGCCCTACGGCTATACCCAACCCACGGTTGCACTCTCGGCCCCCCTATCCACACCCTCTCTATCGCTTGAGCCCCACTCCCCCTCTCCCAAACTGACCCCTGCTACTATGCACTCTGCGTAAACACCCTTGCCTCTCCCTATACCACCTACCCACTACCCGACTACACTCCCCCTTACACCGCTGGTTCTCTCAATCTGGCCCCCTCCCATTACTCACGGCCCCTCCCTGGTATCCGCCCTCCCCTTACCGTGAGCCCTCCCTCACTGCACAGACCCTCGCCGACCCCTTACTGTGAGCCCTCCCTCACAGACCTAGCTCTACGCAAACCCATACGCTCTCCCATCCCATCTACATTATCCTATTTACAATACCGCCCCCTCTCCATTCAATACCGCCCCATTTTTTTAAATTCACTCTTAATTTTTAAATTCACCCCTCCCCTTCATTTTCCCAATTTCAAGTTTTTTTTAATTTAATTATTTTAAATTAAAAAAAAAAAAAACAGCAGAGAGAGAGGAAGAGAAAAAGTAAACAGCAGAAATGGCGGATGGATTTTATACATAGTGAAAAGAGAAGTTTTGCATTGTGATTTGTGGCATAAGGGTGATTTTCTGAAAGAGGACAAGTTTGCCATCATTTTTCAAACAACTCTTTGAAGAAAAAAAAGCAGCTGCCTTAAAGGCCTCTTGCACAAGTGTTTTCAGTTGCACATTTACAAAAATATTTTGCATAGATCTTATATTACATTGACATTGTATCGTGAGTGGATATTTCTTCTTCATAGTTGCAATCAGTATTTGAGTGGTTGGAAAATTTTTTGATTATCCTCCATCATTTGAGGAGCATATTTTGTATTTTGAGAGTTCCATAGTTAGAATT
The DNA here is from genome assembly GCA_034641835.2 of Pinus albicaulis. Classification (NCBI taxonomy): domain Eukaryota; kingdom Viridiplantae; phylum Streptophyta; class Pinopsida; order Pinales; family Pinaceae; genus Pinus; species Pinus albicaulis. The sequence continues at coordinate 1,592,244,483 of CM076578.1, forward strand.
TCTCCTAAGTCATTTGTATTTCTTGAAATTAAGTTGCATCTCATTGTAAACGGGTGCATTTTCGGTTGAAGCCGACACCCTTTATATTTTTTAGCCTGAGTTGGTGAAAATGGCTAAAATAAATGAGGCATTAGAGTTGTTGAATAACCTCATTCATTCAACTGTTGATGATATGATAAAAATGAGCAAGAATGCTCTTGGTAATATTCAGAGTTGTTTGCTAGATGCACAAGAAAAGATTGAGTTTTTCTAGTTGGAATCTTAGCTTCAGGAAGACGAACTTCAGCAAAAGAGTCACCATTCTGAACCTGTTTCTATTCAGAAGATTGAGAAGGACTCCCATTAGCAGCAAGTCAGTAAAGTTGAAGTCGATTCACATTCAGTTCCTTGTATAAGAGCAGATTTACATGCAGATGCAGTAGTTCAGCTTGCACTTCTCAAGCCCATCATCAGACCTTGGGAAGAGCTTGTCCACAACAAGCACTGAACTGGTCTTTGATATGACAAGGATGTGTCCTTTCATATTCCATACTACACAAAACCCATCAAATTTCAGAGTGCCGAATTCCTGTATGACAGTTCACCTGCAGCTGTTCCAGATCCTGTTCCACTTCCACAACAGATTGAGAAATGCCAACACTGTGATCGAGTTGGCCATATGAAAGATCACTGTTTTTATCTTCATCCATGCAAGCACTGTGGTCGGCACACTCATTCTTCAGACAGATGCTTTAGAAACAAGTCTCCTGCAAGAACAAAGATTCATTCAGATATGGATTGCTTTCATAGTCAAATGCCACCAAGAAGATGTTTAAGACACATACGAATCATGTTCACGCTGATATTGAGCAAATTGCATGAGTTTTCGCCATCATCTCACCTTTGTCCCCATGGGGGAAAATGTGCCTGGTGTACAAGTCACGTCGTCTGTTGCAGCCCTGTTTTTCACAATCTCTCATTCCATGTTCGTAGTTGTAGCCCAGACACATTTGGAGCGAGTCGAGCCACAATTCATCATTCCATCGTGAGATGTAGCGCAGACACGGATGTTTGCTGCAAGCATGCCTTCGTTGGTGGACAGCCTTTAAACCATCTATTTCATTCTTTGTCAGGATGTTTTAAAACTCAACACATATATGTACTCTCCCTTGAAAGGTTGGGGCTGTCCTCCTTTCATATTTTCCAGCGTGTTTCCCGCCCTTTCTTGTTGCTTAATAGTTCCATCCAGGAAATGCTTCAAGCATTCCAGTGTTTTTGGTAATCCTAAAACCATCATAGGTAGTAGACCTCCCTTCTTTTAGGTTGAAGGTCTCCCTTTTATATGAGGGACAATTCCTCTAGTAGAAGCTTTCAGCTTCTTGCCAGTTTTGGAAGAGTTCCAGGAACTACAACAAGTATTGTGTTCCATTGTTTGTGGTCATCCTTAAACCACCTCTCTTTTCCAACATTTCAGAGAGTTGATTTAGCCCAAGTGTTGCCATGTATACTTTGCAAATTTGTATTACAACTCTCTTCTTGGACTCACACATACCCCTTTGGATTAAGGGGGGGAACGTTGGAACACATAATCCTCCATGGGTAGGTGTGGAATGCGAAAAGTCGCAATGGAGTCCAAGTGACCTTGGAATGTGGAACCAAGAGTCACACCATTGTACTATAAATGTACATCATGTATAATGGAAAAATAAGAAAGCTACACGCTTATCCTTCAGTGGGTGTTGAGTTCCTTGTTGTGTGTGTGTTCATCCTTCTCATACACCATGTGTGTGTTTAACATGGTTTTTAACAATTGTTGTGTAGTTATATATATTTTGTAGATATTGGATCATTCGATGGTGATGAGATGCCACCGCCACCAGATGATATAGGTGTAGATCCTGATGACGATCAGGAGATGGCAGATGCCAAGTATCAGGTCGGTGTAGACAAACCTAGTCCTCATTTTGCGCAAGTACTGGCTGGTGTGAGGCATAGGCCTGACACTAGATTTAGGATGGAGTTGGGCGACCAACTCTGTCGACTACTTGTCGAGGAGGGAGTCAGGCCGACCACTATCAGAGAGATACAAGATGATTATAGGATGACAACAATGTGGAGAGGCATGCCACATGATATGTTGACCCTGATGCGGCATGTCGTAGGAGCTACCATCTTAGTGGAGTGGTTAAGGAGGGCCCTTCGACATAAGCGTGGTCGAGACTCAGTACGTCGACAGTCGAGCAATGATGCATCATCTGATCATCATGATCAGGGGAGTGATTATTGTTCACCTCACGCCACAGATGACCATCCTACAACATCGACCAGCAGTCACGATCATGATAAGGCTTGACCATCCACGTCGAGTCATCATGTGCAGCCTGCAGCATCTAGCAGTCATGATCATGAGAAGGTTGGACCATCGATGTTGAGTCATCATGAGAAGCTTGTAGCATCTAGTAGTCATGATCATGAGCAGGCTGGACCATCCACGTCGAGTCATCATGAGCACGCAGTTGATCCTGATTAGCATGAGGCACCTCTAGATCAATAGGCACGTGATGATCGACATCTATCTAAGCTTTTCAAGGTTGCACCATTGACTAAGAAATCCTCGAATAGTACTACTATTGATGTGCCACGAGCTGATATTTGACATTTATATTACAGTTGTATATTTTTTACATTATATATATATATATATATATATATATATATATATATATATATATATATATATATATATATATATATATATATATATATATATATATATGTATTGTGTCTTTAAGTGGCATACACTCCTAATTTACATGTTAGTGATCATCATGATGTGTATATTGTTAGGTCATGTTTGATATCTTCATTTAATGTGTAGCTTGCAGATGGATGTGTATGTGATAGTAGTTATTGACATGAAATATATATTTGATGCTTGTGTTGTGATGATGTTATACAATGCTTGTGTTTTGTTAGATGATCATGATCACGATGATTAGATGATGTTAGCGAATTTGAATATGTGTTTTAGTCGAATATGATGTTTGTATGATGGTTATCATGTTCATGATGTTTATTTTTAATATTAAATCATGATATTTATTAAATATTATGTCGTGATTGTAATTGAAATTTTAATTTTAATTGTATATAAAATTGTAATTGTAATTTTAATTGTAATTGTATGTGAATTTGTAAAATTGTAATTCTAATTCTAATTCTGACTGTAATTCTAATTGTAATTGTATGTAAAATATTTGTAAAATTTTAATTGTATTAATGTGAAATGATTATAATTGTAATATTGTAATTGTAATTGTAATTGTAATTGTATGTAAAATTCTAAAATTGTAATTGTAATTGTATGTGAAATTATAAAATTCTAATTGTAATTCTAATTGTATGTAAAATATTTGTAAAATTTTCATTGTATTAATGTGAAATGAGTGTAATTGTAATTGTAATTGGATGTAAAATTCTAAAATTGTAATTGTATGTGAAATTGTAAAATTGTAATAGTAATTGTATGTAAAATATTTGTAAAATTTTAAATGTATTAACGTGAAAAATGTAATTCTATTAATGTAAAATTAGTTGATTAAAATTTTTAAATTTGTATATTTGTAAAATTATAAATAATTGTAAAATAATAAATCTAAAATATTATGAATTTTTGTAACATAATAAAGTTTAAAAAATAATGCAAATAAATTCATGTACTTTAGAATTATCATTGTTTTATTATGATCTTACATACCAAAAAAAAAGAACTTTATACAATACACCATTGTTTTCGAGATCAACATAGTTGAAAATTTTCAAGTGAAATGATTTTAAAATTTAACGCAATGCAAATTACCAATTAATTCAAAATAAATATTATAATGTTTCGAAAAAAAGAGTCTTATTTATAAGGTAACTAAGTCCTCTTCTTTAAAAAAACCCATCTTAAAACGTATAAATGATGAAATAATACATGTACCATATCACTCTTGGTTTTCATGATCACCATCATTATCTTCCAACTCGCTTGGAATGTTAACACTATTGTTCTAAAAAATACGTTTTGATCTAGGGACATGTCTCAATACGAACCACCAATCCCTATCCAACACATCTGGGTAAAAAAAAACATGGTTGCAGTGTTTGGGGAAAACATAGGGCTCCTTAGCTTCATCCCACATTTTGCTAGAGTTGACACATATCAGCCTACTATCGCAATATTCCTTTACATTATCCTGATCAAAGGTGTCCCGCCACTTGCACCTAAAACTAACACATTGGAAAGAAGAGAAATTGGCTTCAATGATCTCTTGTATCTTTGTGACGTAACCTAATGTCCCTCATACTAGGTTTTGACCATGGTGGCTAGATTGACTAGATTGATCGAAATCGATTTCCACTCCCCAGTCTTGTGTCATGTGTCCATCATAGGCATTTTCTGTGCGAAAATGGTGTCCATATACCCACATATATGGGAACAAATGCACCTATAAAAAGTTAAAAAATCATAGTGTCATGTGTCTTATAATAACCCAATAGTTAAAATATGGAATATAAATGTAATTACATTTGAAAGGTGAATTATTACGTTTCAAATGTAAATAAATATATTATTACTGAGTGGGTGAACCCAATCCCTACGTTTAGCACATCCTCTTCAGCACGTGGGTAATAACCAGTTGCACAACATTTCTCTCTGACTTGGCCAACAACCCAACTGTTCGGGCATATTTTTGGCATAGTTATTTTAAATGATCGGGATAAGGCACACTTCTACCATTAAACCATCTAAATTCTTTCCTGTCACTATCCCATTTCATCCTCTTTTGTTCGTATAATGTGACCATGGTTGTGTCGCTTCAGAATTGTAAAGAACGAATTTATTGATTGCTTCAATTTCTAGATTCGTTAATGAAATAAAACCGACATATTTTACATATGAGATCAAAATATACATTATATCGAAGTTCAACATGAATATTTACTTTGTGTAAATTTGAAAAATTATAAGTCGCTTACTCTTTATCAAGTGCCATTTTCCATTCGTTTGGAGAAGCTCCCCTTCTCTTTTGTCTTCATCGCTCTCATCATCCCAAATCACTGCACCTGATCTATTGTCGATCTACTTTATGTACTCACTAGCATAATAGAAAGACTCATACAATATGTACCCCTCTGCCATAGAACCCTCGGGTTTTGCCATTTGTCGAACAAAACCTTTCAATTTCTTCATGTACCTCTCTAAGAAGAACATCCAATGATAAGAAACCACCCCAACTAATTCAACCTCATCTACTAGGTGGATTAGAAGATGAACTTGCAAGTCCATGAAACTCGTCGATAGCTCCTTCTCAAACATACAAACAATCTCAACTATCTCTTGACGCCACCATGGAATGCTAGCCACATGAATCTCCTTTGACGTGATCCAACATAAAAATGTAGATAATTTAGATATGGCACATCCTAGGTGTTGAGGGAATTCATGTTTCATAGACCCACGCACGAACAAAGGATAATGGCACTACAAAGTTATAAACACGTGCAATAATATACAAAACTAGTTATGTTTTATCATCTCTGCATGGGATAAAATTTATCAATATATAAAAATAATAAAATAATGCTTTTGAAATTATACATACTCTTAGAAGATTCAAATGTTCATGCGATTTCAACCCCGACAAATGGTCATCCATGGTGAAGCAGTGCCGTAGTGAAGACCCGTATGAAGATGGCACCCTCACACCCATTATAACTTCCTTTGCCAAAGAAATATCATCTTTTTTTAAATCCATGGGACGTCAACTTATTTGAAATACCATGAATTAGAGGGACCAACGCCTGCCTCTGATCCTGTACCTTCTAATAGTATTGGCCAATGTTTCTTTTTAGTTTTTGAAGTAATAAGATCTTTCCTAATAACCAATGTGTCACTTTGATCCGATGATATGTGCCTACATAAATAAGATGAAATTTTTTTAAATATATGCATGTGATAATAAATGGGTAATATTAAGATGCTTCCAATATGGGAGGTTATAAAAGATAGATTTCCTTTGCATCCCAATGGGAAATTTCTCAACATAGGTGTTAGATAATTTTGGATCATCGAACATAGGCTCCCCATTTAAATCGAACATTTCTATTAACTTCTTCTCCTTCTCTCTCTCATATTCTCTAAGCCATTCAACTGGTGTCGTTACTTGATGCCTTTGGGTTCTCTCTCATTTACCATTTAAAGTGGATGTTGCTCTTTTGTAAGGGTGTTCTTCTGGGAGGAATACCCTAGAGGAGTCATACACTGGCTTTCATAGGTCGTTGGACCATCTAGATTTTAGAGAAGGTCCACAACATTTACATCCAAAATACCCTTTTTTTACAAGACCTGCGATATTATTGTATACAATTTATATGCATGGTACGTTAAATAATATCACGAAGATCATAACAATTACAATGAATTAAATAACCAATATGTGAAAGAATATTGTTACATATTTAAACAAATCAATCAACGTGTAATTTACTAGAGAAAAAAATCCTAAGCCTGGATAATCATGTGTCATGTAAGCACATATGCCATACAACGTAAAACTCCTCTCAGCTGCGACGGGTATTGATACATCGTATACATTTATCCCATCCCATAATTCCTTCAATTCATCTACTAGTGGTTGTAAGTAGACATCCATATTCTTCACTTGTATTCTACCAGGGACTATGAGAGCCAACATAAGATCTTAATTCTTCACGGACAACCATGGGGGGATAATTTTATTGATCACTACTACAGGCCAAACATAATAGTTGGTTTTCTAGAGGGAATATGGGTTGATGCCATCAATGGCCATGTCAACTCGTAGACTTTGTACTTCATCCTTTTATTTTTCGGGCCATGTATCCTCTATGTGCTTCATGGAAATTGAATCTGTTGGGATTGGTATAAATCCCAACTCACTTCTGTGTGAGGTATGCCATCCCTACAACATAGCTAATTCTTTGCAATGAAAGAACCTTTGAATCCATGGGATTATAGGCATGTGCCTCAATATCTTAAAAGGAGGACCACGTGATTTACCCTTCTTTTTTTATTTATCATACCTCTCATGCCCACATTTTGGACATATCTCTTTGTCTGCATATTTTCCTCTATATAGAATACAATCATTTGGACATGCATGATATGATATGTACTCAATACCCAACATTTTCAACAATTTCTTTTCCTCTTCGCAGCTAATAGGCAAGACATTATCAATCGGAAGAACCTTATCTTTGAATAACCTTTAGTTGGTGATTGTGGACAATATTAAATGTACATTAATGTCGATATAATTATTAAGGTTCATACAATTGACCATTGATAATGTTCATTGTGTGATTATATTTCTCAAAATATAAGGGAGAAATTTATGGTTATAAATTACCTCAAAATTTCCGAGAAACATGCATTCAACCAGCCAAAATTTTCTTTCAAGTTGTACAGTAACATCATTGTCTCCAACTGGGTAGACTTTGATTGACTACTGGGTCCAAAGAGAGGGGTGGTGGAAGAAAATTTAAGGCTTTCGAAGAAGGTGTCAACATCATCCCCTAGATGATCATCGTTCTAGAATGCATCTAACAACATTGTCTCCATGGCATTTGTATCCCTTAAGTAATCATCCATACCAAAATCTATTTGATTTCCTCCATTGCCAGCTTGTGAGGAACTACTATTGCTGTAGTCATTCCTAATTGTTGAATCTGGAGGTAGTGGTAATTTAATAGGTGGTTGATTCAACCATTCTTGGCATTCTTCCTCTCCAATGTTTTCTCTTAATTCAGCCTTCTCTCGATTTGACATTGTCGTGGGGTGTAATGGAAGATGGTAGGTAGGTCGCTCATCAACACTAGAATCCTAATAATTTCAAAAATTATATTTGAACATGATTAGTACAAAATCTAAGATATCAATTAGTAAGCACATTGACAATGCATGATTAATTGGTTGATGTTGAAATAATTACATTAATATACCAAACAATTATTATTACCATCATTTTCCCAGGATTGTGGCTAGCAGATGAAATATTGTTACAATTGGCAGGGTGAAGCAGTTGTCAATTTTCATCTACCAAATGCGCCTTGCGGTATGCTCCTCATGATAAGAGATTCTGACGTTTTGGAGTTGTTTGAATATTTTGTGCATCTGAACTCGATTCTAATTCTACATGAACCTGCAAATTTGTATACATTAATTATAAATTTCATTAAGGTAATTGACATGCATAAAAAACATAAATTTAGTTAGATAATGAAAATATAAATAAAATATGAAGTAAATATTACATCTCGAGATGGATAGGGAGAACTCCGCGATGGACTTTGAGAAATATTATGGAATGAGCTGGACTTTGAAGAATTTTCCATTCGATATAATTATGATATTTTCTCCCTGCATTTGAGAAAAATCAACAATAATTTTTGGTGTTCACACCTAAAAGTAATTTCGGTGCCTTAAAAATGGACTTGTTGTTATTGATGCTAATGTACATATAACTGCACCGGTGCATTTTAGTTACTGCACACCGGTGCAATGTTATTAATTGAGGCACCGAAGCCTAATAGCCGCAAATTAAAAAAAAAAAGCAACTATATTTTTTAAAGTGAAAAAAAATTGGTAAATTGAAAAATGGGCAGAAAAATATTTTCGAAAATGTAATTTCATAAAACAGTTCATTAAATAGTAAACACTTTTCATTATTTCATTATTTTTGCAGAAAAATTCAGGGAGAGATTTTCAAGAGCCATACTAGGAGGATCAAGAGAGCATGAGAGCACTATGGTGGAATGAAATACTTTCGAATACAACTATTCCGACAATTAGAATTCCAAACCTCTCGTGATTCAAATCCTGTAGCATAGAATTTCAAACCAGCTGATTAAATTATATTGTTTTTTTTTAATTTTCTGCAGTATTTTTTACGCAGTAAGTAAAAAATTTAAATTTACTGTTCATTTTCAACAAAAATAAAATAAAATAAATAAATAAAAATTAAAAAAATAATAATAATTAATAAAATCCATTTTACGCTAAACCCTTGATTCTTTTTGTTCCTGCCCTTGCTTCTTCTTGTTTCTGTCATTTTAGAATTAGAGTTTTTCATTTTATATTTATAGGGTTTTTATTGCTATATATATATAGCCCTATGACATCTAACCCACGGGACGACTTGCATAGTCAGATCCCTATCCATGTTGGCCCTTGCATGAATTTTTTAAAAAACTGATTTTTTTTAATCGGTGGGCCCTATATAACTAACACACCAGTGCATTGTTTTAACATAGGGCACCGCGCACGTACGTTTTGATAAAAAAATTTAAAAATAGATTTTTTTTTTTAAATCCGTGCGCCATATGTAAAATAGGGCATCAGTGCGCTATTTCATTATAGCACACAATGCAAGTACTGTTTGACAAAAACACTTTTTTTATTTTGTGTCTATTTTAATCGGTGCACCATTTAAAATATAACGCACTGGGTCTCCTTTTTGACTAAGAGAACCATACGGTGGTCCCCTATTTGCGCAGTGTGTTTATAAGAATATGCCGCACAACTCCCTCCACGCCATCATATGCTACAAAAACTGACACTAGAGGATTTTTATTAATTTGTTTATGTTAATCGATGCATTGGTTAACATATAACGCATCGGTGCTCATTGTTGGCATAGAGCACCATACGATGTTTCTACTATTTTGGCGGTGCGTTTATAAGAATACATCGCACCGACGTCAGTACGTACATAATTAAAGGTGCACCGATTTCTTGATATTTTTTTTCCTGAAAATTTTATGATCTATTTATAAAATATATTAATGAATAGTATGGTACATGAGTCATATTGTTAAAGAAGTGACTAACAAGCGATCAAGTAACAAAAATACTGATAGCACATCAAGAAAAGAAAAAAATGAAAGTTCTTTGTAAATTCTTTACAAAAAATATTATTTTTGAACTATATGTAAGTTTAAATAATATGTATTGTTTACTGTGTATCATGCAGAGCTACAAAATGATGAAGCTCGGTAATATTATTTCTGATCTTGGACCAGAAAAGCATAAAAGCTTGATGAAAAATTTGCAAAAGGATGAATTAGGTGAATGAAAAAGTACTATCTATCCAAGATGAGTTTCTTTTTTTAATTTTCATTAATAATATAATTAAAATTATTAGATAAAATGTTTCAAACAATATATTAATTCACATATGTTTAATGTTCTACAGGGACCAACAACTTAGAAAAGGGATGTTGTTCTAAGAAAAGAAAAACAATAGAACATGCAAATGAAAATGAATTGCTCCTAAGCTCATATGGAGTGGTGCTGGAGGTTAATGAAAGGGGGAAAAGTTTTTACAAAACTTTGAGGGATCTAGTGGAACGACTGTATAGACGTTCTTTCCACTTAAAATACAAAAATCAATCAAATGATTCCAAGAACCAAGTTTTATCTAAACTATATGAAGATTTTCCATAGAATTGGTCAATGAGACATGCCATACTTTTAATAGCAAAAACGTACAACAACAAAAAAGAAGGAATGAAAAAGTAATATTCCTTTACATTTTTTTCTAGAATTATATGTATATATTACTAGAAAGTAATTATTTATAAATATCACTTTTATTATAATTACTTTTCATATATCAATATAAAAATTAATTAGTTTATTGTCACGTTATATTTTTAGGAAGATTATGAAAATCTCAAAAGATGAACGAGCTGATATCTGAAATATGCCAGTAGGAATGTCCGAAAAGGTGTACAAGGAGATGGTCAAAGAAATGAACATAATTGCATCACACGAGGAGCCATCTCAACAACAACATGCTTCAAATGTAATATGTAATAATTGAATTTTTCGATTAGGTACAATAAATAAACAATTTAGCATTAGGTATTAATTTTCCAGTATTTCTTGCAGAAAAGAAAAGAAAATGGAACCCATTCAACACATAAAACCAGACGACAAGGAAGAAAAGGGTTGATATCTAAGATTGTGAGTAATTGTTACTTCCTTATAACAACTTAACTAGATCTCATTTTTGTATATTTTAAGTTGTTTTACAACAATCATCATTGAATGTCTTCAAACAAGTCTAACATACAAAGAAGAACCATCAGACGAATTGATTGACATTGGATTAAATATGGGTTGTCAGCATATGTTAGCATATCAGAAATTAATTGTGGAATTTGTAAGCATATATTGATCTTGTTTTACTTAGCTCCTTGTATAATTAATAGAACAAAAGAAATCTTTTATATTAAATATATGATTTGTTATGGGCTATAAAACATGCAGTAAACAAAGTATGGAATTGTGCCAATAGATGAAATCTTGAAAGATGGCATCAAAATTGGTTTTGAAAGAATGTGTATAGTTCATTAGTCAATTGTTGCTATGGTGCGTCAATTATTTTCGATTGACATTGATGTATATTATTTAATATTGCAATTTTCATTATTCTCACCAATGTATATACACTCATTATAGTTTATTTTTATGTTTGTAGATGGAAGGTGAAGAAGAGGAGAACAATCAACACCTTTAACAAAACATTCCTAAAAATAACCCAAGTCATGGAAGTAGCTCGAGCAATGACAACAGTTCAAGCGAATAATGATGATCATTATGTTTAGATATCAAAGCAAGGTGTTGGATTTTTTGAAATATTTGTCTGTGAAATTAGACATTTTTTTTAATGTAATGGACATAGTGTCGCAATTGAAAGACAAAGGGATACCAATCACTGTCCCATTTCATATGGCAAAGAGTGTCTTATTCATATATATATAATAAAATATGTTTTAATTTATTCTATCGTGTTCTCCATTGTCGATGTGAAATGTAACACCATTGATTAAATTATGGATGATTAAATATTATAATGAAGAGATGTGAAATTTGATGATATGATATAACAAATTTATCCAAACATCACATTCAAATGCACTAATAAAAATATAATTGATATGAATACTGTTATAAGATATATGTCGTCTTTTGATGAATAATGAATTTAAAAAAAATCACAATAATTATGATATGATATAACAAATTAATCCAAACATCACCTTCAAATGCACTAATAAAAATTCAATTGATATGAATACTATTGTAAGCTATGTGTCGACTTTTTATGAATAATGAATTTTTAAAAATCATAATAATTGCACTGTCACAGGTAGATGTTTCTAAAAAATACAAAATGAACACTGGTGAGTGTCATTTAATGTGCACCAGTGCGTTTCTATGACCTATGGGAATGTTATACTATATAACAACCCCCATTTAATTTCACTAAATGGGGACCCTTTAAAACAAATATAAATTTATAAGCTTGATTTTATCTTAGCGCAAGTCTAAAACTTTAGGAAACAAAGTTTTCTTTCCCTTTTCTCTTTGATTTCTAAGCACTCATTGTAAATCGCATAACTTACAAGTGAATAAATTAAAACATAAATAAAGTGTTGTGAGCTGCGATATGCGCTACAACTTCTTTTAGAGTCATATAAATTCCCGTTACAAATTCTTTAAACGCACTTTAAAAATAAATCGCATCACACCTTTTGAAAACAATCAACTTATGACAATTCGGTAAAGGTTTCGATGAGTCAGACCCGATGAATTAATAAAAGCAACAATCTTAAAACTCCGAAAATCCGATAAAACACATCAGCGTGATTCCTTAGCGCACTTCGCATTTCGCAGTGAATAACCAAATGTAATTTTTATTACCGTATGAAAATTGTGATCTACGATTTGTGTAGATCGCATTTCGTGAAATTCATCGGTGACGGAAAACATAACTAATAGTAACCGTTTATAGTTGTGATATGAGATATTGATGCTTATTACTCAAGTGCGCAAAATCATTCATATATAATAAACCAGATATAATATTTAACATATTAAATTGATAAATAGACATATTACGTAAAGGTGTGTAAGAGATTTGATAGGAAGAATTATGGGTAATTAACGATATTTAATGGGAGTAAGGTTCAAAATATTGATATCTACTTTGAGCATATTTTGAATGATTGAGCGCTAGATTTTTTATTATATTGTTTTAGCTCTATCCTTCTCGCCATTCATCTCAGATCTAAGTTTTCTATGTTCACTTGAATTCAGGAAACCGCCTAATGGAGTAAGGATAACTGGAATGACCAAGAAAGGCAAGGAAATTGCCCAAAAATCAGTTTTTGAAGTCTCAGTCATGTCTTCGTTGTTCTCAGATATGACCTGCAAAAAGTATTGTGACAGTTCCTCATGGGATGAAATGTACCAACTCTTCAAGGATTAACAACCAAGGGCAATAGTCAAAATTGCTACAACATATGCGTCACTTTCCTCATACCCATATTACTTCGACGTTGCATGCTCATTTCTTCACAATGTAGCAACGAGGCCGAAGATTCTCCCCTACACAGATATGGTTAAGTAGGTAATTCACCACCTTAACATAACAGATAGGACATTTAAGAATTCAAAGCTAGAGAATATTGGTCGATTCATGGAAGAATATTTGAGGACAATGTACCACTTACCCATGCCACAGCAGAATTATCACAAAGCTTTTCTCCAAATCTTTAAAAAGAAACATACAGACCTAATGAAAGTTATAAAGGGATGGAAGGATGACCAAGGCAAGCTGAAATAGGACAAAATCGGTATTTACCTGTTAGCACAATTACCCTCCCCTTATTGCTATGATGCTGGAATGTTATGTAGATTATTTGTAAAGCCAGAAAGTACTAGTTTTTCCATAGAGTGGGTCCCATTAATTGACGCAATTGTAAATTCTTCAATTCTGAATTTGGAAAACATTTTGTCTAATAATTTGGCCTAAATATCATGGATTATAGAAGTAAAATAATTGTTTCCTCTACGGAAATACCCCCCTTTTACATGAGTGCCTATGTCATGGATGCAATTTGCTTCTGTTCAAGTTATCCTACCATGGGATATAAATGGACAACCGAAGACCCCACTCCAACCCATATTTACCACAGAGCCCTTGGGCAGCCAGATTTTCATTTACATTTTTATACAATTTGCAATGGAGTCCTACTACCTATGCATCAGATTATATTTATTGAGAAAGCCCCTACAATTTCCAAAGAGGCTAGGACAAACATTTTTCCCATTTCTAGATGGTTTTCCGAAGATAATTTTACCTATGTCAAAGTTTTTGGGAGTTATGATTCTCCCCACGTCTTGCCCTATTATGTTCCTGATAAGTTACTTGCTAGGGAAATTGCTTACCAACTTGTAGTAAGTGGTATTTCTAAGTAACTCAAAGATTCCAAGAAGGCCATTTGGCCTAATTTCCCTTTGTAGTGCGGTACTTTTGCACTTTTTTATATTGGTCATACATTCAAGGAAGTTTCAAATTTTACTTTATTAAATTTGACTATAATGCCAAAGAAGCCATACGACCCCAATGATGTGATTAAGAATTTCACCACTGAGGTGAAATTAAAACCTTTTTAGAAAGAGATAGAAATGTTTGATGATTTCTTTCAAGGGATTGAGAAATTCACAAATGTACTAAAAAATGCATCCAGATAGCTCAGCAAAAATGAATTTGAAGCTCTCCAAACATATAGAAATAAGAGGTTGGAAAGAATTCCTTTGGATTTATTGTTTATAGAAAATGTCGACAGACTGACTCCAAGCATTAGCCTGGATAATGAAGCCAGAGACATGTATGAAGATGAATCCCAAGATAAATCTAATGATGAATCAAGGCAGTCACAACATAATTCTCATAATTTGGATCACTCTGATAATGAATCCGAAAACAGGAATGAGAACTGAGACAAAGTAATTGATAAAGTAATCAAAGGGATTGAAATGCAAGAGGAAGGAGGAATTGATGGAGCTAGATCATCTTCCCAAGAAATTAAACATATCCAAAATACATCTGATCAGGTAGAGAAGTCTTAGCCAAAATATTTGAAGAATTAATGGGAAAATTTTTCCAAGGCACTGCAAACACCACAACCAAATCCTAATACTGATTAATCTACCCGTTTTCAAATGCCAAAAAATTCTCATAAATTAATGGAAACTGTAATTCCACTACAACAGGTACTTGAAGTTCATGATCAATAGATCATTCTGGCCTACCCTACAGAGCAGATTGTTTTACAGATTGAAGAAATACCCTCACTACGTGTCTTCTACAGTCCTAATCATAAGGCTGTATTTAAGAGAAGAAAATGGAGAATAATGGATGATACAGTTTCAAATCTTATGAATGAATCTATTTACGTTCTATGTACGGATCCTATGGCTGATCCTACTGAACATTTAACCAAGTTAACACAGTTTGCAGGGGCATATGCTACTGCCACTATTGACAAGGCTACTGAAGTTCAATTGTTGCTGAAGCAAAGAGAAGACAAAGTACAAGAGTTAGAGAGACTCTTATAGCAAAAAAAGTTTAACTCCATCAGCCATATGGAATTGAAAATGTCTCAATTTCGAAAGGATTTTGAAAGATTAACTTTGCAGCATTAGGTGCAACTTATAAAAAAGAAAACATAACTTGAAGCAGCAATGAAAAAATTAAAAAGCCAGCCTCAGGTAGATAAATTCATAAAAGAATCACTGGAAATGAATGTAAAGCTAAAGCAACAACAAGAAGTATTTTTTCAACAAGCTTCAATCACCAACTCTTATTGTGATTCAAGTAAAATCCTAATCCATCAAGTGGCTAACAGGAGGCTTGAGTGTGAGAAAATTGAAAAGACTATTAATTATTTCATTCAGTGGCAAGCATCTAACTCAGGAAAGAAAGTTGATCTACCTCATATAGATAAATTTCATAACGAAACTTTATTTAAGTATTGGGAAGTACAGTTGAGACAAGCAGAAATGCCAGTAGCAAAGGCATCAAGGTTAACAAATGAAATTATTGAATCTGTTAATGAGCATCTATTGAAAGCTGAGCTTATTAAAGAATCCACAACTAAATTGCTCTCGGAACTGAAGTCATTAGAAGCAAAGTGGAAACAAAGTACAAATATGCAAGAAGAAATGATTAAAGAAGTACATAAGTTTGATCAAGAAAATTACTGTAATTTTCTGATCAAACCTTATCATCAGTGCATCACTCTTTAGGCATTAACTGATTCAAAAAATAAGTCGTAGCCAGCACTTTCGAATGCAATATTCAAAGGCTAGATCATATCAGGAATTTCACAGCTAGCTCATCTTAAACCTATGGTAGATATTTGTCAGCTTCGAGATCAAATGCGCAAAGAGGATCATAAAACATAGTTATGTTGTTACTTCATTTTCCTAAATTGTAGTTTAAGTTTTCTCTTTATGAGGATGGTTGTTTGAAACCTCCTCTATTTTTATGTAATAATATGTTTTTAAACATATGGTAGTTTAGTATTTAAACCCTTCTCATTAATTTAGAGAAGGGTCCAAAAATTTGTCTAAAACATTTGCAAAGAATGTACTTCTGTAATTTTGTAAATGCTTTGATGGATTAATGGAACACAATCTATTATCTTATTTGAAATTTGAAGTTTAACTCATTTTGCACTATTGTACTTTTTAAATTTCTTGACAGTGAAGAGGAGCATAAAAATACATTCAGTTTATATGAGTAGGACTTCATATATATGGTACTTCTACACGTTATATTAAGTTTTTCTTTCTAGACTGACAGTTATCCTTTTATCTGCATTATATCTATGAATTGTTATCATAAATAAATGTTAAATGCACTTTAGTACTGATATTTGTCTATGATTTCTTATCTGATATATAATCACACATATGAATGCGATATACATTACACAATTCTTTTAATAAAACTATTTTTTTTTTAAATAAGCATCTTTACATAATTTTCATCTGTTTCAACTGTTAAATAATCTTCATTGCTAATAGTTGGAAGATATTTTTTAAGATTGCATAAAGGAAGAAACACCCCAGGTATATAGTAGAATAGATAGTGTTAGATAAATGCATATGATAGATTAAAATCATTTCCAATTTACATTTTATATAAACAAAACACACCCCAAAATCATCCTTATTGGGAAACTAGTCCCTTTATCCCCAGTTAGAGCCACCACACCAAATGGAAAAGGACCTGCTCTAAGGTGTGGACTGGGTGGTTTTCCCCCATGTTTTTGCAACGAAATTCTGAGGCCTCAACATTTCGGTGCTAGAAGGAGGGCCAATTGTGAATGGCAAGAAGATCTAATCAATATAAAATTAAATATAAGTGCCTCTCTCCCTCTAGATCCCCTTCAACTTCTAGAACATTAGCCATATCTAAATATTTAAGATCTTAAGTTGAACATCCCTCTCCTAAGTCTCTTACTGAAACTCAACCAATACCATTTCCAGATTTTCATCAAAATTCCTGAGAAGCTCATTCTTTGATAGAAAATTTAGAGAGAGTATCCATTTCTGCTGAAAATTCTAAAACTTCTCAATCATCCGAGATTAGTGTTTCATCCTCTTTACAACCCAGAAGAATATTAACTCAATTAGAAACTCAAAAGACATAAATTCCTCCTTTTGAATTTCCCATCGATACTTTTCGAAGGAAGATGAATGATATTGAATCTAAGTCAATCACCAACAAGGTATTATCTAACAATCCACCCCACTCACCTCCATTACCTCTGAATACTTCCACAAATTCCACTCCAACAATCATTGTTACTTTAACTAGTTCCAATACACAGACTAATATTCCTTCAACTAGTTTTAGCACCCCGCCTACCTCTTCTTCAACTCAAACTCAATCCATCACATCCACCAAAGGTCCAATGATAGGCCAAGTACCTCCACCAAATGTGCAACCATGGAACAATCTAGGGGTTGTACAAATGCCTGCTCCTCTTCATCCTCTCCAAAAATATCTTGAAAGATGGTTACCTAAATTGGATCCTGATGATGTTATTCTAGTTGAAGAACACATTCATAATTACATGTTAGCCATTAATTTAAAGGAGGTGGTTGAAGAAGATTGTGTTGTAAGATTATTTCCATATACTCTCACAAGATCTGTAGGATCCTGATACTTTTCATTACTTGACCGCTCTATAACTAGCTGGAATATCTTCGAAGAATAATTTTTAGCAAATTTTGGAGATGATAGAACCACTGCATCACTCATCAATGATTTATCAAATCTATAGGCTAAAACAGGGGAGAAAATAAAAGATTTTAATTCAATATTTAATAATTCTCTCAATAAAATTCCTGCTACATCAATTCCTGGCACAGGAGTTCAAATTGAGTGGTATATTTCATCTCTCCCATCTAATATAGCCATTTTTGTTGATAGAGAAAAATTTCCTACATTGGCAGAAAATATAAAGGAATATTTATCTGTAGAGAAATGCATATTCACTCTTGAAAATAAGAATTCCCAAGAAGATAGGAAATCAAATAAAGTATCCTTCGAATATGATTAAAAAAAGAAGCCATCCAAAGACACTTTTGATGTAGAAGGTCTTTAGAAATTTTTAAAGACTATGACAAATGAAATGGCAGATATCAAGAAACAAGTTGCTGAAAATTATAATTCAAAAATACTTTCAGAGCCCTCAAGAAAAATCAGTCTTCTAATTCTCAACTGCCCAATATTATATCTAACGCTGAGTCTGATCAAGATATAGATGAAGAGAAAACAAAAGAAGAAGAAACTGAAGTAGAAGAAGAAGTTGAACTAAATGAAATGTGGGATTTTATCCTACCAAATGAGGAACAACAAGAACCTTTACATGTCAGTATAAGGAGCAAGAATACCACTAAAGCAACGTAGCCAAATCAAAAACATAAGAATTCAACGCTTGCTAAAGATAAAGTAGTAAGTAAAAATTCTACATCTAAGGCTACACAAACAAACCCTTCTACTTCAGATGTTCAACCTACATCAAAGACAATGATAGTCTATGACACCATTAACTATAATGTATTTGAGTATATGAAAAATACCAGGGCCAACATTTCAATTCATGAACTTGCTAAGCTAAAACAATAGCAGAAGATTTTACTTAGAGATTTGAATGTACTTCCCGCTTTAGCCTTACTTGCTCTAGTACTAATCCAAGCTGTTAATAAAATGGGAAACCTCATTCCCCTTCAACTAAAATAATGCTATAGATTTGAGTATGATAGGTGATCGATCCATATCTCATAATCTCCCATTTCTTTTAACCTATGATATCTATAATAAAAACATCCATAATTATTTAATAGACTTTGGGGCTTCCTATAATATTATGCCAAAATCAGTATGTTCTAAGTTGAACATACCTAGTTGGAGTTCTCCTATTCATATAGTACAACTTGACAGAATTAAACCAGAGGTTGTAGGAGAAATAAATCATGTCTCTTTCAGATTGTCATCAAACCCTAAGGTTGCCCAAATAATTGATATATTGGTGGTTGATATTCCTGAGTTTTATGGTTTAGTATTAATCAGAGACTGGTCTGAAAAGATTCATGGATATTTTGCAACAGATTGGTTGCATATGTGGCTACCACACAATGGAAAGCGAAATCAAATCCGGGTAGACCGAGAAAAATTCATGAAGCATACAGTCACTGATCTTGAAGGGATAAACGAGCCAGTAGCATTCAATAATAATATTATTGGAAATTACACGGCAGAATCATTTCTTCGAAATTTTAATGCTCAACCATCACCCTTTTTCGAGAATGCAGTTATCTCTCAAATCGAGAAATTTTCCCAGATACACACTTCTATTTATAAATATTTGGTAGATAAACCAACAGTTAATTATTATTTTGGATTCTTTATTTTGATGGCTCTAAATTAGAAGATGGTACAGGAGCTGGATGTATTTTAATAAGCCCAGAAGGAGAAAAAGCCATGTTAGCCTGCAAACTTGAATTCGATTGCACAAACAATATAGCAGAATATGAATCATTAATCCAAGGTTTTTACAAAGAAATTGATATTGACATCAAATAACTGAAAGTCCTAGGAGATTCAGAAATCATTGTCAAACAAGTAATAAATACCGTCCATTTTCATTCTGGACATTTAAAGCATTACCAATCATTAGTCTAGGAATTGACTACTTATTTCTTGGATTTCAGTATTTCTTCCATACCCAGAATACAAAATGTTAGTGCAGATTTATTGGCTAATGTAGCATCGAAATTAATTCCATCTCAAGAATTTAGTCCTGATAGATTTTCCATTAAATTGATTTTTAGAACATTTGTTCTTGACAATATTACCAATTGGAGAGTCTTTAATCATGAATCTGATATCATATATTTCCTTACATCTGAAGGATCTTATGACAATCAAATTCTAGATGAAAATGAACATGACACTTAGATAAAGGATGAAAAAGATAAAAATCCAATTCCTAAGTCAGTTGTCAAATTAGAAGACCTTTATTTTCAAAAGCATAGGTTTAAAAGAGTTAATAATTCGAAAACTCAAAGTTCAACATTAATATTTGAGTTAGTAAATCTTGGAACTGATGATAAACCACAAAATGTCAATTTGGGTCTTGGTCTCTCTTCTAATGAAAGATTATCATTTGTCAAGTTATTAAGAACTTACAAAAGTGTTTTTTCGTGGGATTACATTGATCTTAAAACATATGACACTTATGTTATTCAACACACTGTTCCTATGATTTCAGAAGAAAAACCTATACAACAAAAGTTGAGGAAAATTCACCCAAATCTTGACAATCAAATCAAAATGGAGTTGAACAAACTCCTCAAAGAAAAGATTATCTTTCTAGTTAGACATTTTAAATGGGTTTCAAGTTTGATTACTGTCAGGAAGAAAAATGGCAACATTAGGATTTGTATTGATTTTAGGATTTTGAACAAAGCATGTCCAAAGGACAATTTTCCATTCCCAACCATGGAACAAGTTGTACAAATAGTAGCTAGTTCTGAACTTATGTCTTTTCTAGATGGATTTTCAGCATATAACAAAATCCTGGTACATCGAGATGACAGATTAAAGACTAAATTCAAAACTAAGGAACTTATGCCTATCAAAAAATTCCATTTGGATTAATCAGGTAGGTGCCAATTTTCAAAGAGCCATGGACACAGCTTTTAGAGGACTCATTAAAAAATCAATGGTTATTTATTTAGATTACATTACAGTCTTTTCTAGACAAGCAACCAATCATGCGAATGACTTAAACCAAGTCTTTGAGCGATGTAAAAAGTATGGAATTTCATTAAACCCAAAAAGGTCATATTTTTCTTTAGATGAAGGAAAAATTTTAGGATTCATTGTGTCTAAGAGAGGTATCTATATTTATCCTAAAAGAATTGAAGAGATTAAGAGAATTCCTTTCCCTCATAACAAGAAAACTATGCAGTCATTTCTTGGACAGATAAATTTTGTAAAAATATTTGTCCCTAACGTTTCACAAATAGTTTTACCTTTGCAAACCATGATTAAGAAAAATTCAGTCTTCAAGTGGGGACATAATGAAAGAGAAGCATTTGATTTAATCAAACAATCCATTATCAATGCTCCATTTCTGACTACCCCCAATTTTCTTAATTCTTTTAATTTATATACCTTCTCATCAGATACATCTTTTGTTGTTGTTCTTACACTGCTAAATGACCAACAAATTGAAGCACAAATATCATTTTTCCGTTCCAATTTGCAAGGTGCAGAACTAAATTATTCATCTGTTGAGAAACAAGTATTTGTTGTCTTTAAAGCTATAAAGCATTTTAGGCCATTTCTCCTCAAAACTCACACCAAAATAATAGTTCCATTCTCTGCAGTGAGAAAACTATTGATGCAAAGAGAATTAGGAGATAAAAGGGCTAACTGGGTTACTGCGTTACAAGAATATGATGTAGAAATTACACCTTCTAAAATTGTTAGAGGTCAAGGTTTTTGCAGAATTCTAACAGGAGCATCTCATTTATCATCAAAGGAATATTCAGGTAATAATGTGCAAATATTTGAGGTAAGCCTCAATGAGGTGCAATCTCGTTATGTTGATCTCAAGTTTTATTTGAAAAATGGATATGCCCCAACTCAACTCAGTTATAAAATAAAACATGCTTTGATATTAAAGGCCAAGAAATATGAAATAATCAATGATGTATTGTTTAGAAGAAACTTTGATTCCGTGTTATTAAAATTCTTAGAGAAAAATGAAGAAAATAAATTTTTGCAGGAACTCCATGGTGGACCAGCTAGAGGACATTTTGGAGGAAATACAACATCACATAAAATCCTTCATGTTGGTTGATATTGGCCAACACTTTTCAAAGATGCTCATGAATATGCAACAAAATTCAAAGTTTTTCAAAGTGCATCTGAAAGACAAAGGAAACCAGCTTTCCCATTACATCCAGTTAATATTCAACAACCATTTGAGCAATGGGGATTAGATATAATCGGTGAGATTGTTCCTAACCCTTACAAATAGCATAAATATATTCTCACAACTACAGAATATATTACAAAATGGGTGGAGTAAATTCCACTAAAGGTAGCCAACTTTGAGAATATTATTGAGTTTATTGATCAATTTATCATAACTAGGTTTGGTTTACCCGCTGCTTTAATGTTCAATAATGCATCTTATTTATCAGGAGTTTCTATAATAGAATTTGCAATCAAAAGAAGTTTTAAAATTAAATATTTTTCTAATTATTATCCGCAAGGAAATGGTTTAGCATAATCCACAAATAAAAACCTTATTAGAATCATCAAACAAAATATTGATCAAAACCAATGAAATTGGCACAGGTCATTAACATTTTCTCTTTGGGCAGACTGAATAACTCAGAAGGCCTCCATTGGTACTTCTCCATTTAATATTGTTTATGGAAAATAAGTTCTTCTTCCTACCAATGTAGGTATTCCTTCTCTTGCTCTAGTTAAATTTATTGATAAATCCCCTTCTACTTCCTTGCAAGTAAGACAATTTCAGATTCTTAAGCTTGAAGAACAAAGAGAAAAAGCTAAAGCTACACATGCACATCATCAGCAGATAGTTAAAGCTTCATTTGATACAGATTTTGTCACTCCAAAACACTTTCAAATTCGTGATCTAGTATTGAAATGGGAGAAAGAACATGAGGAAAAAGGTAAACACACCAAATTTCAAAGACTGTGGCTAGGTCCATTTCAAATCATTGAAGAAATATGCCCATCAACATTTTTACTACAAGATCTAACAAGAAAAAGAGATTCTTTGCCTCTCAATGGGAATATTTTAAAGAAATAATTTTCATAGGAGGTAGCCCCTTCTATTCCCTGTATATTACTGTCTTTTTTTTTCCTTAGGAAAATAAAAGTTTCATAGTATTGATTTTTAGCTTTTCAAGTAAACATCTTAGAAAATATTTTTGATTTATCGCTTATAGAAATAAGAATTGTTAAGGAAACAATCGAAAGATTCGAATATAAAATAGATTGTTTTTTATTGAAGGATGAAATTTCACTGAATTTATTTGTTCTCTGATGAACTCTCATCTTTATAAATCATGGTTACTCTGTTATCAGTCATGAAAATAAACTTTAACATAGTAAAGACTCTTTTATAGATAAGCACTCTTAAAACTCTAAAAATTATCATCCAGAATCCTCAAAAGGACCAATGGTTCACCCCATCTGGGAAACTTATCAATTTTTATAAAGTAATTCAAAAAATTATACGAAAAAGCTTAGAAGATAATAAGTCTCATCAAGAGCTTGTTTACCATGTTCATATGGAAATAATTGAACTGACATTACTAATATTGCATACCAAAACAAGGTAATGACTTGAGATTATATCAAAAGAAAAAGGGGTCTCATCAAGAGCCAGCTTGATCAGTTTAATTTCAACCAGTGAATGGCATTGTCAATATTTGGTTGCCAAGCCAAGATAATGGCTTTTAAGTAAATAAAAATACAATAGAAAATATCCACCAAAAAAAAAAGTTCCAAAGGAGATCAAGTATATAAAATTGAACTTATTTTTTACAATTATAAGAATCACTGGATGGGACAATGAATCATTGTTGGGTAAAGGTAACCCTGCCAAAATCTTAAATTTCCTATTGGATCAAACGCTCTACCTGTGATAAAAGAGTATATATTTATAAAGCTAATTGGAAAGAGACACCTACTCCATCTTTTTGAACTTCGTAAAGATTGATATAGATACTCATACTTTTATTTCTAAAAGAGGAATTCTTATGACTTATAATTAAGAGATATTTTATTGCTTAGTGAGATGTTATTTATTGAAATTCATTCCCGCAACTATTTTTTATTTTCAAAAATGTTTTTATAAATTTTAAAAAACTAATCAGAGATAGCTAGTTATCCCAAGTGAATCGCCAATTGTTGTACTATACAACACCACCCATTTACATTCACTAAATGGGGAGCCTTTAAAATAAATAGAAATTTATAAGCTTGATTTTATCTTAACCTAAGTCTAAAACTTTACGAAATAAAGTTTTATTTCCCTTTTCGCTTTGATTTTTTAGCGCTCATCACCAATCGCATAACTTACAAGTGAATAAGTTAAAACATAAACAAAGTGTGGCAAGATGCGATATGCGCTATAAATTTTTTTCGATTCATATAAAATTCATGTTAAAAATGATTTAAACACTGCTTTAAAAAGAAATCGCATAATGCCTTTTAAAAAAAATCAACTTATGACAATTCGGTAAAGGTCACAATGAGTCGGACCCGAGAAATTAATAAAAGCAACAATCATAAAACTCTGAAAATCCGATAAAATGCACTAGCATGATTCCTTAACGCACTTCACATTTCGCAATGAATAACCAAATGTAAGTTTTATTACTGTTTGAAAATTTGCGATTTGTGATTTGCGCAGATCGCATTTCATGAAATTCATCGGTGACAGAAAACATAACTAATAGTAACGGTTTAGAGTTGCGATATGCGAAATTGATTCTTATTATTCAAGTGCGTGAAATAATTCATATCTAGTCAACCGGATATAAGATATAACATCTTAAATTGATAGAATAGATATTTAAAGTAAAGTTGTGTAAGAGATTTGATAGGAAGAATTATGGGTGATTAATGACATTTAATGGGAGTAAGGTTCGAAATATTGATATCTACTTCGAGCATGTTTTGAATGATCAGCACCATATTTTTTATTATATTTTTTTAACTCTATCCTTCTATCCATTCATCTCAGATCTAATTTTTCTCATTTTAGTTGAATTTCGAAAACCGCCTAACGGAGTAAGGATAATTGAAATGACCAAGAAAGGCAAGGAAATTTCCCAAACATCAATTGTTGAAGACCTGAAACAAGGATTGCGATAGTTCCTCATGGGAGGCAATGTACCAACTCTTTGAGGATGAAAAACCAAGGGTAATAGTCAAATTTTTTACAGCAGACGTGTCAGTTTCCTCAAACCCATCTTATTTCGACGTTGAATGCTCATTTCTTTGCAAAGTAGCAACGAGACCAAAGATTGTCCCTTACACAGATAGGGTTAAGTGGGTAATTGACCACCTTAACATAGAATATAGGACATCTAAGAATTCAAAGTTGGAGAATATTGATTGATTCACAACAGAATATTTGAGGACAATGTACCACTTACGCATGCTACAACAGAATTATCACAAAGCTTTTGTACAAATCTTTACAAAGAAACATACATACCTGATGAAAGTTATAAAGGGATGGAAGGATGACCAAGGCAAGCTGAAACGTGAAAAAATCGATATGTACTAGATAGCACAATTACCCTCCCATTATTGCTATGTTTCTGGAATGTTATGTAGATTGTTTTCAAATCCAGATACTACTATGTTTTTCATAGACTGCATCTCGTTAATTAACACAATCGTCAATTCTTCAATTTTGAATTGGGTGAATATTTTGTCTGATAATTTGGCCAGAAATACCATGGATTACAGAGGTAAAAGAATTGTTTCCTCTAGGGAAATACCTCCCTTTTCAATGAGTGCCTATGTCATGGACACAATTTTCCTCTGTTCAATTTTTCCTACCATGGGATGGAAATGGAAAACACAAGACCCTACTCCAATACATATTTCCACGGGGCCCTTTAGGAGTCAGATTTTCATTTACAATTTTATAAAATTTGCAATGGAGTCATGCGACCTATGCATCAGATTATATTTAATGAGAAATCCCATAGGATTTCCAAAGAGGCTAGTACAGACATTTTTCCCATTTCCAGATGGTTTTCCGAAGAGAATTTTACCTATATCAGAGTTGTCGGGAGTTATGTTTCTCCCCACGTCTTGCCTTGTTATTTTCCTAATAAGTTACTTGTTAGGGAAATTTCTTACCAACTTGTAGTAAGTGGTATTTCTAAGAAACTCAAAGATGCCAAGAAGGCCATTTGTCCTAATTTCCTTCTGTAGTGCGGTACTTTTTCACTTTTTGATATTGGTAATACATTCAAGGAAGTTTCAAATATTAGTTTATTAAATTTGGCTTTAATTCGAAACAGGCCATATGACCCCAATGATCTGATTAAGAATTTCACCACTGAGCTGAAATTAAAACCTTTTCTGAAAGAGATAGATATGTTTGATGATTTCTTTGAGGGAAAAAAGACATTCACATATGTACTAAAAAATGCATCCAATCAGCCTAGTCATAATGACTTTGAAGCTTTCCAAACATATAAAAATAAGAGGCTGGAAAGAATTCATTTGGATTTATTGTTTATAGAAGATGTCAACAGACCAAATCCAAGCATTAGCCTAGATAATGAAGCCAAAGACAAGTCTGAAGATGAATCCCAGGAAAAATCTAATCATGATTCAAGGAAATCACAACATAATTCTCATAATTCGGATCACTCTAATAATGAATTCGAAAATAGAAATGAGAGGCCAGAGAAAGTAATTGATAAAGTAATCAAAGGGATTGAAATGCAAGAGGAAGGTGGAATTAATGGAGCTAGATCATCTTCCCAAGAAATTCATCATATCCAGAATACATCCGATCAGGCAGAGAAGTCTCATCCAAAAGATTTGAATAATGAATGGGAAAACTTTTCCAAGGCACTGCAAACGGAACAACCAAATCCTAATACTAATCAATCTACGAGTTTTGAAATGTTAGAACATTCTATTGTACTATACAACACCCCCCCATTTACTTTCACTAAATGGGGACCCTTTAAAATAAATAGAAAGTTTATATGCTTGATTTTATCTTAGCCTAAGTCTAAAACTTTAGGAAATAAAGTTTTTTTCCCTTTTCACTTTGATCTCTTAACGCTCATCGCAAATTGCATAACTTACAGGTGAATAAGTTAAAACAAAATAAAGTGTTGTGCACTGCGATATGCGCTATAACCCTTTTTTGAGTTATATAAATTCCCGTTGCAAATTCTTTAAATACCGCTTTAAAAATAAAGCACATCACGCCATTTAAAAACAATCAACTTATGAAAATTAGGTAAAGGTTGCGATGAGTCGAACCCGATGAATTAGTAATGAAAAAATCATAACACTTCAAAGATCTGATAAAGCACATCAGCATGATTCCTTACTGCACTTCAGATTTCGCAGATCACATTTTCGCAAAATTCATCGGTGACGGAAAACATAACTAATAATAACAGTTTAGAGTTGTGATATGCGATATTGATACTTATTATTCAAGTGTGTGAAATTATTCATATCTAATCAAGAGGATATAATATCTAACGTCTTAAATTGATAGAATATACATACTACGTAAAGGTGTGTAAGAGATTTGATAGGAAGAATTATGGGTGATTAACGACATTTAATGGGAGTAAGGTTCGAAAGATTGATATCTACTTCGAGCATGTTTTGAATGATTGAGCGTCAATTTTTTTATTATATCATTTTAACTCTATCCTTATCTCCATTCATCTCAGATCTAAGTTTTTTTTGTTCACTTGAATTCCGAAAGCCGCCTAACGGAGTAAGGATAACTGGAATGAACAAGAAAGGCAAGGAAATTTCCCAAACATCAGCTATTGAATACTCAGACATGTATCCCTTATTCTCAGATACCACTTGCAACAAGGATTGTGGAATTTCCTCATGGGAGGCAATGTACCAACTCTTCGAAGATGAACAACCAAGGGTAATAACCAAAATAGCTACAGTAGATGCATCAGTTTCCTCAGACCCATCTTATTTCGACGTTGCATGCTCATTTCTTCACAAAGTAGCAACGAGGCTGAAGATTCTTCCCTACAAAGATATGGTTAAGTGGGTAATTTCCCAGCTTAACATAGCAGATAGGAATTTTAAGAATTCAAAGCTGGAGAATATTGGTCCGTTCACGGTAGAAGATTTGATGACAATATACCACTTACCCATCCCGCAGTAGAAATATGACAAATATTTTGTCCAAATTTTTAGAAAGAAACATATAGACCTGATGAAAGTTATAAAGGGATGGAAGGATGACCAAGGCAAGATGAAACAAGATAAACTCGGCATGTAATCGATAGCACAATTACCCTCCCCTTATTGCTATGATGTTGGAATATTATGTAGAATTTTGAAAAGAGAGATACTACTAGGTTTTTCATAGACTGGGCCCGTTAATTGACGCAATCATTAATTCTTCAATTATGAATTGGTAAAATATCATGTCTGTTAATTTGGCCAGAAATATCATGGATTATAGAAGTAAAAGAAGTTTTTCCTCTAGGACAATACCCCCTTTTTACGTGAGTGCTTATCTTATGGACGCAATTTTATTTTTTTCATGTTTTCCTACCATGGGATGGAAATGGACAACCCAAGACCCCACTCCAATCTATATTTACAATGGAGCCCTTTGGGACTCGGATTTTCATTTACATTTTTACAAAATTTGCAATGGAGTCATGTTACCTATGCAACAAGTTATATTTAATGAGAAAGCCCCTAGGATTTCCAAAGAGGCTAGTATAGACATTTTTCTTGTTTCTAGATGGTTTGCTAAAGAAACTTTCACCTATGTCAGATTTTTCGAGAGTTATTCTTCTCCCCACGTCTTGCCCTATTATGTTCCTGACAAGCTACTTGCTATAGAAATTTCTCACTAGCTTGTAGTAAGTGGTATTTCTAAGAAACTCAATGATGCCAAGGAGGCCATTTGGCCTAATTTCCCTTTGTAGTGCGGTACTTTTTCACTTTTTGATATTGGTCATACATTCAAGGAAGTTTCAAATATTAATTTGTTAAATTTGGAAATAATGCCAAAGCGGCCATACGACCCAAATGATGTGATTAATAATTTCACCACAAAGCTGAAATTGAAACCTTTTCTGAAAGAGATAGATAGGTTTGATGAATTTTTTCAAGGCATTGAGAAATTCATAGATGTAC
Source organism: Pinus albicaulis (assembly GCA_034641835.2). Taxonomy (NCBI): domain Eukaryota; kingdom Viridiplantae; phylum Streptophyta; class Pinopsida; order Pinales; family Pinaceae; genus Pinus; species Pinus albicaulis. The sequence goes on from CM076578.1 coordinate 1,592,273,870, forward strand.
TAAAAAATGCATCTAGTCAGCTTAGTCAAAATGACTTTGAAGCCTTCCAAACATAGATAAATAGGAGATTGCAAATAATTGCTTTGGATTTATTATTTATGGAAAATGTCCACAGACCGACTCCAAGTATTAGCTTGGATAATGAAGCCAAATACATGTTTGAACATGAATCCCAAGAAAAATCTAATCATGAGTCAGGGAAATTAGAACATAATTCTCAGAATTCGGATCACTCAGATAATGAATCCGAAAACAAAAACAAGAGACCAGAAAAGGTAATTGATAAAGTAATCAAAGAGATTGAAATGCAAGAGGAAGGAGGAATTAATGGATCTAGATCATCTTCCCAAGAAATTCACCATATCCAGAATACATTTGATCAGGTAGAGAAGTCTCAACCAAAAAATATGAAGAATGAATGGGAAATTTTTTCCAAACCACTGCAAACACCACAACCAAATCCTAATACTGATCAATATACTAGTTTTCAAATGCTAGATTATTCTCAAAAATTAGTGGAAACTGCAATTCTGCTACAACGGGTACCTAAAACTTATGATCAAGAGATTATTCCTGCCTACCCTACATAGCAGATAGTTTTCTGGATTGAATAAATTCCCTCACTGAATTTCTTCTACTGTCCTAGTCATAAGGTTGTACTTAAGAGAAGAAAAAGGAGAATAATGTATGATATAGTTTCAAATCTTATAAATGAATCTATTGCAATTATGTGGAATGATGCTCTAGCTGATCCTATTGAACATTTAACCAAGCTATCACAGTTTGTAGGCGCATATGCTACTGCCACTATTGACAAGGCTACTGAAGTTCAATTTTTACTGAAGCAAAGAGAAGACAAAGTACAAGAGTTAGAGAGACTGTTAGAGAAATAAAATTTTAACTCCAACAGGCAGATGGAATTGAAAATGTATCAATTTCAAAAGGATTTTGAAAGATTAACATTGCAGCATTAGGTGTAACTTACAGAAAAGGAAACACAACTTGAAGAAGCAATGAACAAATTAAAAGACAGCCTCATGTACAACAATTCATAAGAGAAGCACTGGACATGAATGCAAAGCTAAAGAAACAGCAAGAAGTATTTTTCCAACAAGCTTCATTCACCCGCTCTTATTGTGATTCAAGTAAAATGTTGATCCACCAAGTCGCTAACAGGAGAATTGAGTGTGAGAAAATTGAAAAGAAGATTAATGAGTTCATTTAGTGGGAAGCATCTGACTTAGGAAAGAAAGCTGACTTACCTCAAATAGATAAATTTCACAAGGAAATTTTATTTGAAGATTGGAAATCATAGCTAAGACAAGCAGACAAGCAATGACAAAGGCATCAAGGTTAACAAATGAAATTACTGAATATGTTAATGAATAACTTTTGAAAGTTGAGCTTATCAAAGAGTCCACATCTGAAGTGATCTCAGAAATCAAGCCATTAGAAGAAAAGTGGAAACAAAGGAAAAAGATGCAGGAATAAATGATTTAAAAAGTAAATAAGTTTTATCAAGAAACTTATTGGAATTTTCTGATCAAACCTTATCATCAGTGCATCACTCTTCACTCATTAACTGATTCAACAAAGAAGTTGTAGTCAACACTTTCAAATGCAGTATTTAAGGGCTAGATCAAATCAGGAATTTCACAGCTAGGTCATCTTAAACCTATGATATATATTTGTCAACTTTGAGATCAAATCCACAAGGAGGATCAAAATTCATAGTTATATTGTTACTTTATTTTCCTATATTGTAGTGGAAGTTTTCTTTTTACGAGGATGGTTGTTTGAAACCTCCTCTATTTTTTTGTAATAATATATTTTTAAACATATTGTAGTTTAGTATTTAAACCCTTCTCATGAATTTAGAGAAGGGTCCAAAAATTTGTCAAAAACATTTGCAAAGAATGCACTTTTGTAAGTTTGTAAATGCTTTGATGGATTAATGGAAAAAAATCTGTTATCTTTTGACATTTGAATTTTTTTAACTAATGTTGCACTATTGTACTCTTTAAATTTCTTGAAAGTGAAGAGGAGCAGAAAACTACTGTCAGTTTATATGAGTAGGACATCGTACATATGGTACGTCTATTCATTTATATTAATTTTTTCTTTCTAGATTGACATTTATCTTTTTACTTGCATTATATATTTGAACTGTTATCATAAATTAATGTTAAATGCACTTTTGTACTAATATTTATCTATGATTTATTATCTAATATATAATCACACATATGAATGCGACACACATTACATAATTATTTTAATCAAACTATTTTGTTAAAATAATAATCTTTACATAATTTTCATCTCTTTCATCCGTTAAATAGTCTTCATTACTAATAGTTGGAAGATATCGTTTTGGATCCCATAAAGGAAGAAACACCCTGGGTATATAGTAGAATAGATATTTTTATATAAATGCATATGATAGATTAAAATAATTTCCCATTGCATGTTATATAAACAAAACACACCCTAAAATCATCCTTATTGGGAACCTAGTCCCTTCCTCCCCAGTCAGAGCCACCACACCAAATGGAAAAGGATTTTCTCTAATATCCAGACTGGGTGGTTTTCCCCTATGTTGTGGCAACAAAATTCTGAGGCCTCAACATTTTGGTGCTAGAAGGAGGACCAATTGTGAATGGAAAGAAGATCTGATCAATCTAAAAGTTAATTTAAGAGTATATATCCCTCTAGATCTCCTTCAACTTCTATAAAATTAGCTAGATCTAAATATTTAAGATCTGAAGTTCAACATCCTTCTCCTAAGTCTCCTAGTGATACTCAGCCCATACTATCTCTGAATTTTCATCAAAATTCCCCAGAAGTTCAGTATTTGATAGAAAATTTAGAGAGAGTATCCATTTCTGTTGAAAATTCTGAAACTTATCAATCATTAGAGATTAGTGTTTCATCCTCTTTACAACCCATAATAATATTAACTCGATTAGAAACTCAAAAGACATGAATTCCTCCCTTTGAATTTCCCATCGATAGTTCTCGAAGGAAGATAAAGAAGACTGAATCAGGGTCAATCAGCAATGAGTTATTATCTAATAATCCACCCCACTCACCTCCATTACCTCAACTCACCTCCATTACCTCCACTCACCTCCACAACTTCCATTCCAACAATCAGTGTTACTTTAACTAATTCTGGTACACAAAATACTACTCCTTCAACTAGTTCTATCACTTAGCCTGCCTCTTCTTCAACTCAAACTCAGTCCATTTTCCCACCCAAGGTCCAATAGCAGGCCAAGTACCTCCACCAAATGTACGACCATGGAAAAATCTAGGGGTTGTAAAAATGCCTACTCCTCTTCATCCTCTCCCAAAATATCCTAAAATATTATTACCTAAATTTAATCCTGATGATAGTCTTCTAGCTGAAGAACACATCCATAATTACATGCTAGCCATCAATCTAAAAGAGTTAGTTAAAGAAGACTATTTTGTAAGACTATTTCCATATACACTTATAAGATCTGTAGTATCCTGGTATTTTTCATTACTTGTCCACTCTATAAATAGCTAGAATATGTTTGAAGAACAATTTTATCTAAGTTTGGAGATGACATAACCACTGCATCACTCATCAATGATTTATCAAATCTAAAGGGTAAAACATGGGAGAAAATAAAAGATTTTAATTCAAGATTTAATAATTTTCTCAATAAAATTCTTGCTACATCAGTTCCTGGTGCAGAAGTTCAAATTGAGTGGTATATTTCATCTCTCCCATCTAATATAGCCATTTTTGTTGATAGAGAAAAATTGCCTACATTGGGAGAAAATATGAAAAAATATTTATTTGTAGAGAAATGCATAATCACTCTTGAAAAGAATAATTCCCAAGAAGACAGTAAATCAAAGAAAGTATCCTTCAAAGATTATTCAAAAAATAAGCCATCAAAAGACCCTTTCTATGTCGAAGGTCTTTAGAAATTTTTAAAGACTATGACAAATGAAATGACAGATATCAAGAAACAAGTTGCTAAAAGTTCTAGTTCAAAAAAGACTTTTAGACCCTTCAAGAAAAATCAGTCTTCTAATTCTCAACCACCCAATATCATATCTAATGTTGAGGCTAATTAGTATACAGATGAAGACTAAACATAAGAAGAAGAAACTTAAATATAAGAAGAAGTTGAACTAAATGGAATGTGGGATTTTATCCTACCAAATGCGGAACAACAAGAAGCTTTACCTGTGAGCACAAGGAGCAAGAATACCACTGAAGCAACGTAGACAAATCAGAAACGGAATAATTCAGCACCTGCTAAAGATAAAACAATAAGTAAAAATTCTACATCTAAGGCTACACGAACAAACCCTGCTACTTCATATGTTCCACCTACATCAAAGACAATGGTAGTCTCTGACACCATTGAGTATAATGTAGTCGAGGATATGAAAAATTCCATGGCCAACATTTCAATTCATGAACTTACTAAATTAAAATAGCAGCATAAAATCTTACTTATAGATTTAAATGCAATTCCTTCTTTAGCCTAACATGCTCCAGTAGTAGTCTAAGATGCTAATCAAATGGGTAAACCTCCTTCTCCTTCAGCTAAAATATATGGTACATATTTGATTATGATAGGTGATTGATCCATCTCTCATACTCCTCCATTTATTTTAACCTATGATATATTTAATAAAAATGTCCATAATTATTTAATAGACTCAGGGGCTTCCTCTAATATCATGCCAAAATCAGTATGTGCTAAGTTGAACATATCTCCTGAGAGTTATCCTGTTCATATAGTACAACTTGATAGAAGTAAAGTAGAGGTCGTAGAAGAAATAAATTCTGTCTCTATCATATTTTCATCAAACCCTAAGGTTCCTTAGATAATTGATATATTGGTGGCTGATATTCCTTAGTTTTACAGTTTAGTGTTAATCAAAGACTAGTTTGTAAAGCTTCATGGATATTATGCAACAGACTGGTTGCATATGTGACTACCACACAATGGAAAGCCAAATAAAATCTGGGTAGACCGAGAAAAATTCATGAATCATACAACCATTGCTATTGAAGGGATAAAAGAGCGAGTAGCATTCAATAATAATATTATTGGAAATTACTCGGTAGAATCATTTCTTGGAAATTGTAATGCTCAACCATCACCCTTTTTTGATAATGTAGTTATCTCTCAAATCGAGAATTTTTCCCAGACAAACACTTATAAATGTAAAAATTTGTAGATAAACTAGTAGTTAATTCTTTATTTTGGATTATTTATTTTTATGGCTCTAAATCATAAGATGGTGTAGGAGCTCGTTGTATTCTAATAAGCCCAGAAGGAGAAAAACCATGTTAGCCTACAAACTTGAATTCGATTGCACAACCAATATAGCAGAATTCGAAGCATTAATCCAAGGTTTTTTCAAAGCAATTGATCTCAACATCAAATATCTAAAAGTCCTAGGAGATTTGGAAGTCATTGTCAAACAAGTAATAAATACCATACATTGTCATTTTTGACATTTAAAGCATTACGAATCATTAGTCCAGGAATTGACTACTCATTTCTTACCTTTCAATATTTCTTCTGTACCCATAATACAAAATGCTAGTGCAGATCTGTTAGCTAATGTAGCATCGAAATTGATTCCATCTCAATAATTTAGTCTCAATAGATTTTCCATTGAACTGATCTTTAGAGAATCTATTCCTAACAATATTACCAATTGAAAAGTATTTAATAATGATTCTAATATCATAGATTTCTTTACATCTGAAGGATCTTATGATAATCAAATTCTAGATGAAAATGAACATGACACTCAGATAAAGAATGAACAAGATGAAAATCCAATTCCTATGTCAGTTGTCAAATTAGAAGACCTTTATGATCTAAAATATAGGTTTAAAAGAGTTACTAACTCTAAAACTCAAAATTTGACCTTAAGATTTGAGTTTGTAAACCTCGGAACTGATGATAAACCTCAAAATTTCAATTTAGTTCTTAGTCTATCTTCTGAGGAAATATTATCATTTGTCAAGCTATTAAGGATGTACAAAAGTGTTTTTTTTGTTGGGATTACACTCATCTTAAAACATATGACACTTATGTTATTCAACACACTATTCCTATGATTTAGATGAAAAAAATATACAACAAAAGTTGAGGAAAATTCACCTAAATCTTAAAAATCAAATCAAAACATAGTTGAATAAACTCCTCAAAGAAAAGAGCATCTTTCCAGTCAGACATTCTAAGTGGGTTTCAAATTTGGCTCTTGTCAGGAAGAAAAATGGTGACATTAGGATTTGTATTGATTTTAGGAATTTGAACAAAGCATGTCAAAAATAAAATTTTCCATTACCAACCATGGAACAAGTGTTGCAAACAGTATCTGGTTCTAAACTTATGTCTTTTGTAGATTGATTTTCCGGATATAACCAAATCCCCATACATACAGATGACAGATTAAAGACTACATTCAGAACTATGTGGGGAACTTATGCCTATCAAAAGATGCCATTTGGGTTAATAACTGCAGGTGCCACTTTTCAAAGAGCTAAGGACATATATTTTAGAGGTCTTATTAACAAATCAGTGTTTATTTATCTAGATGACATTACACTCTTATCTAGAGAAGCAACCAATCATGCGAATGACCTAAAGAAAGTCTTTGAGCGATGTAAAAGGTATGAAATTTCATTAAACCCAAAGAAGTCATATTTTTCTTTAGATGAAAGGAAACTTTTAGGATTCATTGTGTCTAAAAGAGGTATCTATATTGATCCTGAAAGAATCGAAGATATTAAAAGAATTACTTTCCCTCATAACAAGAAAACTATGCAGTCGTTTCTTGGACAGATAAATTTTGTAAAAAGATTTTTCCTTGAATTTTTGCAAATAGTTTTACCATTGAAAACCATGATTAAGAAAAAATTAGTCTTTAAGTGGGGACATAATGAAAGAGAATCATTTGATTTAATAAAAAATTCCATTATCAATGCTTCATTTCTGACTAGCCCCAACTTTCTTAATCCTTTTAATTTATACACCTTCTCATCAGATATGTCTTATGTTGTTGTTCTTACACAGCTTAATGACCAACAAATTGAAGCACCAATATCATTTTTCAGTTCGAATTGGCAAGGCGTAGAACTAAATTATTCATGTGTTGAGAAACAATAATTTTTTTTCTTTAAAGCTATAAAGCATTTTAGGCCATTTCTCCTCAAAACTCACACCAAAATAATAGCTCTATTCTCTGTAGTGAGACAACTATTGATGCAAAGAGAATTAGGAGAGAAAAGGGCTAACTGGGTTACTGATTTACAATAATATGATGTAGAAATTAGACCTTCTAAAAATTTTAGAGATGAAGGTTTTCGTAGAATGCTAACAGGAGCATCCCATTTACCGTTAGAAGTAGATTCAGGTAATAACGTGAAAATATCAGAGGTAAGCCTCAATGATGTGCAATATCAATACGTTGATCTCAAGTTTTATTTGAAAAATGAATATGCCCCGACTCAACTTAGTTATAGAGCAACACGTGCTTTGAGATTAAAGGCAAAGCGATATGAAATAATCCATGACATATTGTTTAGAAGTGATGCAGTGTATGCTGCACAAATCAGAATATGGTGTGGAAGAATAGATGTCACACACTCTTTCTACACAAAACCATCAGTTTGCAAAATTTTCAACATAAACCACTATCCATTACATAATATATATCGTATATTAACACAAAAATATACTCAAAGCAAGACCATATGCACAGAATTCCTCTTTACGGTTCCTACATCAAAATGGAGTAATTAATGTCTTATCGCACTTACAAACTGTTCCTTCTACTCTATTCCCATATTACATTTATGTTTTTTAAGTCTTGGTGCTGCCACTAATCCTGAAGTTCTGCAAATTTGATGAAGTGCTAGGCGACCACATGGTTCCACCAATTCACGTCGTAGCTAAATGAACTTTGAGTGCGAAGTCCATTTGAGTTGTTTGCATTTATTTGTGATCTGCAAAATCCATCTTCCACTTCACGCTGACTCCACTTCCACACTTGTGATGAGTTAAGATTCAAAACTTAACTAGTGTGGAAGGATATTTCAGTTGGATGTGATAACAAACTTCCACTATGGTCTGTCTGAGATTTATGTTCCCTGTTTTTACTTGATTCCTATGAGTGTCGCCTTGCACCTGCAATTCGATGGGCTATCTACTGTATAATTTAGTGCATACATTGTGTAAGAGAGGTTAAGCAAATAATTGAATAGAGAGTGAATGAAACAAAATGATTGCATAAAACAATAGAAATAATTTATAGTGTCAAACTCTTCTTTGGTAGAATATTACATTTGTTTCCCTCTTGGCTCTCGCTCTTTACATATTATTCACATTGTCACACTATTCCTCTCTATGCTCTCTTTTTGTCTTGTCTTCTTCTCTCGTTTTCCTATTATTTATACTTTAATCTAAAGCGGTCCTTCTTAAAATGGATATCTTCTAAACTACTCCAACAAACCAATGCCTCCCTATTCCTAAGCTCTTATCCTTACTTGGCTCTATTTCCACGTAGGGGAAAAACCAATTTCCAATTTTATTCCTAATTAATTTAAAAATACAAAACAACTAACTACTATCATAAATAAATAATAAAATAGTAATGCCAATGTTTATCCCTCTCAAATTAGCCACAACATGTGAACATATAATAACATTGTTGGCTAAGTCCGAATGCTCCTGCATCAGACTTCCAGGGTAAAAAAAATTGATCCATCAATGCTTCAAGATCTGCTCCAAACTTCTATAGTTCTGTTGTAGTCATCCAACTGGCATCTTCCATTGGTTGTCTTTTCCATTTGACTAAATACTGATAATAGATCTGTCCCCTGGTTTTCTTTCATACTCTTTTCTCCAAAATGGCTTTGACTTCCTTCTTTTCTGTTTTTGGCATCTGCTCCTCCCAATTTACCGTCTGGTTTTCTTCTGCCGTAGAGTCTTCTTGTAGTTATTCCTCTGGTCCTTTGTATAGATACAAATATGCAACATTAGATATTGCCAATATTCCAATTCTTGTTGGCAATTCAATTTCATATGCATTTAAAGAAAATTTCCTTAAAATTTTACATGGTCCTATAATCTTCATCCTTAATTTGTTATAAGTTTTAACATGAAACCTTTCTTTTTTTATATATACCATGACTAGGTCACCCGCTTGGAATTCCTTTTCTCGTCTCCTCATTTCAACTCTCTCCTTGTATTTGCTACTACTTTCCTGTAATCTGTTTTTGACATCTTCCTGTAGTTTCTGCATCTGTTCTGCAAACTCTTCATCCTTTGCGCTCCTCACCTCTTATTTTCGCAGATCTCCGAGCTCATACACACCTCTTGGATTCATTCCAAAAAAAATCTGGAATGGACTCATACCAGTACTTCTATTTGGAGTATCATTATAAGAAAACTCATCCTGAGCAAGTACTAAATCCCATTGCTTAGGATTTTTATACACCAAGTTGCTCAATATGTTTCCCAAACTTCTATTCACTACCTCAGTCTATCCATCCGTTTGAGGGTGATATGTTGAAGTAAAACTAAGGTTGTTACCAAGTTTCTTCCACAGAGTTCTCCAGAAATGTCCCACAAACTTGGTATCCATGTCAGACACAATAATTACAGGCAATCCATGTAATCTTATAACTTCTAAAAAAAATAGATTAGCAATATGTTTTGCATCACTTGGTTTTTTGCATGCAATAAAATGAGCCATTTTAGAAAATCTATCCACCACAACATAAATGGAGTCATTTCCTCTTTGATTTTTTGGCAGACCCAAAAAAAATTCCATACTATCTGCATCTCATGGTCTGTCTGGTATTGGTAATGGCTGATATAATCCTATATACTGAATTTTCCCCTTAGCATGCTGACAAATCTTGTATTTTTCAATGAATCTTTTAACATCAGTTTGCATCTTTGGTCAGTAATAAAAATTATTTACCTGAGAAAAGGTCTTGTCTTGTTCAAAATGTTCAGATAGACCTTCACTATGTTTCTCTTTAATTATTTTTTCCCTCATAGAACATTTGGGAATGCATAATTTAATACTTTAGAACAGAAATACTCCTTGGAAAAGATAACCCAACCACTGGCTTCTATTATGAATTGTTGGATTTTGAACAGCTGCATAAATTTCTTTAAACTCTGCATCTTATTTATACATGTCAACCATTTCCTCAAATCCTACAACACCAACTTTTAATTCCTGCATGATTAAATTCACTATGGTCAAAGCATCAACAAATTTTCTCAATTTACCACAAGTATTCTTGATTACAAAAGTAAAAATCTGCAAATATTCTACCCATTTGGCATGTTTTTGATTCAATTTTGGCTGGTTGTTTAGAAACTGTAATGCATGATTATCAGAATATAATACAACTCTTTTGGTAACAAATAATGTCTCCATTTTTTAAAGCTTGTACAACAGCATAAAAATATTTGTCATAAGATGAATATTTCTTCTTTTTTTCGTTCAGTTTCTCACTAAAGTATGCTATTGGTTTCTACTCTTCACTTAAAACTGCTCCAATCGCAATTCCACTAGCATCAGTTTCAACTTGGAAAACTTTCTCAAAATTTGGCAAAGCTAAAACTGGTTTTTCTGTTATTTTCTTCTTCAGCAACTTAAAGTTTCGATCTGTTGTTTCTGTCCACATGAATGACTGGTTATTTTCCCTGATTGTTTCAATAATGGGTGCACAAATCTGACTAAAGCTTCTGATAAATTTTCTATAGAAACTTGCAAGACCGTGAAAGCTTCTTACATCAAATACGTTTTTAGGAGTTGGCCAATTAAAAATTGCTTGGATTTTTTCCGAATCCATTTTCAAACCATACTTAGAGACTACAAATCCCAAATAAATTATTTCTTCCTTCACAAAACTGCATTTTTTAAAATTTATTAGCAGCTTTTCTTTCTAAAAAGTTTTTAGAATTGATTTAAGATGTTCCAGATGCTCTTCTCTACTTCGACTGAAAATTAGAATATCATCAAGATATACAATTACAAACTTGCCTACATATTCCTTCAAAACTTCATTCATTAACCTCATGAATGTACTGGGTGCATTAGTGAGTCCAAAAGGCATCACTAACCATTCAGACAAACCACTGTTAGTTTTGAATGCAGTTTTCCACTAATCCCCTTCTCTAATTCTTATCTGATGATAACCACTCTTCAAATCTATCTTAGAAAAATATTTCGAGCCACTCAAGAAATCCATTAAATCATCCATTTGTGGTAAAGGAAAACAACACCTGATGGTGATTTTATTTATGGCTCTAGAGTCTGAGCACATGCACCATTCACCTTCTTTTTTAGGCTGAGTACTGTTGATACAGTACATGGACAGAGGCTTTCTCTGATTAATCCTTTATCCATCAACTCTTGCACTTGTCTCCCAACTTCTACATTTTCTTGCGGAGTTAACCTGTATGCTGATTTATTCCTTAAACTTGCTCCAAGGATTATATCAATGTGGTGACTAATACTCCTGATTCGCAGTAACACATTTGGAAACTCATCCACAATAATATCAGCAAAATCATTCAACAGATTTCGAATTTCTTCAGATAAATCTTTTAAATTTGTAGAAGTGAAAATTACCTTGGGTCTCCCTACAATAGAAAAATGCATCTCCTCGCCTTTCTCAACTTCTTGCAATAGGGCTTTACCACTCATCAACATAACGTTGTTTCCAGATGCTTCTCCGTCAGCTTCAGCCTTCAATGGCAACAGTGTATGTTTGTTTCCATCTTTCTCGAGAGTATAAGTGTTTCTTTTTCCATCATGTATGCCTTTACGATCAAACTACCAAGGTCTTCCCAGCAATATGTGACATACATCCATCGGCATTACATCACATAAAATAACATCCTTGTAAGTACCAATATGAATTTCTACCTTACATTGTTCGGTTGCTATAATTTGATGTCCTTTTTGGAGCCATGATACTTTATAAGGAGTAAGGTGTATTGTTTTTTCCAACTTCAATTCGTCCACGATTTCTATAGAAACAAGTTTATCAATACTTCCACTGTCAATTACCAATTTGAAACATTTATCTTTTGACATACATATAGTTCTAAACAAATTCTTTCTCTGAGCTGGTTCTCTAGCTTCTTTGGCTGCTTTAAGCAATATCCTTTTTAAGAAAAAATATTCTCTGGCTTCAAGTGGTTCCTCTTTAGTTGTAGTCTGAGGAATTTCTTCCCTTGTTTTAGCAGCATTCACATTTCACTAGGTCATTGAATTATTTTGAGGACATTCCCATGACCCATGTCCCCACTCACCACATGTAAAGCACCAAATATCTCTTCCTTGGCCTCTATCTCTAGGTATAAACCTTCCTCGACCAGAGTATCCTCTCTGTGTTGATATATTACTCGAACCTCCTACTTCATTCTGGGAGTGTTAAAATTTGGATTTAAATGTTCCTCTTCCTCTTGCCAGACTCTTGCCTCTGTTCCTCTGACTTTGTTTGCGCAACATTTTCTCATCTGCCCTCAAAGCTTCTTGATAGGAATCCTCATTTGTCTTCAAATTTAATAAGCTGATTTCATCCTGTATATCATATCTTAAACCATTTATATATCTAGCTACCTTCTCTATATCATCTTCAACATGTCCTGCTCTAATACTCGGCTTATAAAATTCTTCAGTATATTCTTTCATAGTCGTTCCTTTCTGCTTCAAGTTTTGCAATTGTCTAAAAAGATTTAACTGATAATATTTCAGCATGACTTACCTTTCATTTTATCCACTATTTTTTACCATTTCTTGATTTTGTGCTTTCCTTTTCTTTCTCTAGATAATTTTAGTTCATCTCACTACATGGCCGCATGCCCCTTCAATATGGTGGTTGCAAACTTCACTTTCTTCTTGTCATCGACTTCTTCATAATCGAAATATTTGTCTAATGAACTGATCTAGTCCATTAGTACTTCCATAGTAAGGTTACCATCATATAAAGGTACTTATACCTTTGGTATTCCATTGGATTTTGCTAACATCTTGATAACTTTATCTACCTCACTTTCTTCCTCTACTTCTTCTTCGGTAGTTTCTTCTTCATCTGCACTGACAATCACATCATCTGTTTCTCTCCTCTGAGTAGTCTCCACTGTCTCCATCCTTGTATATAGGTGTCGGATCTCTTCTAGTAGAACTAAATTTGCTATAGGTCTCCCCCGACCTATTCCAGCTCCTCTTCTGGGCGGCATCCTCTTCAACTTTCAAGAACATACTTAATCTACTCTGATACTAAATTATGTAGTGTATGTTGCACAAATCAGAATATGGCGTGGAAGAATAGAGCTCACACACTCTTTTAATACAAAACCATCATTTTTCAAAATTTTCAACATAAACCACTATCCAATACATAATATATATCGCAGATTAACAGAGCGATATACTCAAAGAAAGACCATATGCACAGAATTCCTCTTTATGTATCCTACATCAAAATGGAGTAATTACCATCTGATCACACTTACAAACTGTTCCTTCTTCTCTATTTCCATATTAAATTTATGTTTCTCAAGTCTTGGTGCTACCACTAATCCTAAAGTTTTGTAAATTAGATGAAGTGCTAGGCGACCACATGGTTCCACCGATTCACATCGCAGCTAAACGAAGTTTGAGTGAGAAGTCCATTTGAGTTGTTTGCATTTATTTTTGATCTGCGAAATCCATCTTCCACTTCACACTGACTCCGCTTCCACACTTGTGATTTGTTAAGATTCAAAACTTAACCACTGCGGAAGGTGATTTCAATTATATGTGATAACAAACTTCCACTGTGTTCTATCTCAAATTCACGTTCCCCATTTTGACTTGATTCTGATTAGTGCTGCCTTGCACCTGCAATTCGATGGGATGTTTACTGTATAATTTAGTGCATATGTTGTGTAACAAAGGTTAAGAAAATAATTGAATAGAGAGAAAATGAAACAAAATTATCACATAAAAACAAAAACAATAGATTACAGTGTCAAACTCTTCTTTGGCCAAATATTACATTTGTTTCCCTCTTGGCTCTCGCCCCTTAAATATTCTTCACACTGTCACACTATTCCTCTCTATGATCTTTTTTTTTCCTGTCTTCTTCTCTCATTTTCCTATTATTTATACTTTAATCTAAAGCGTTCCTTCTTAAAATGGATATCTGTTGAACGAATCCAACAAACCAATGCCTCTCTATTCCTAAGCTCTTATCCTTACTCGGATTTATTTCCACATAGGGAAAAAAAACCAATTTCTAGTTTTATTCCTGATTAATTGAAAAATACAAAACAACTAAATAGTCTCATAAATAAATAATAAAATAGTAATGCCAGTGTTTATCCCTCTCAAATTATCCACATGTGAAAATATAATCACATTGTTGGCTAAGTCCGGATGCTCCTGCATCAAGAAGAAACTTTGATTATGTGTTATTAAGATGCTTAGAGAAAATTGAAGTAGAGAAAGTTTTGCATGAACTCCATGATGGAACAGGTAGAGGACATTATGGAGGAAATACAACAATGCATAAAATCCTGCATGCAGGTTACTATTGGCCTACACTTTTCAAAGATGCTTAGGAATATGCAAGAAAATGCAAACTTTGTCAAAGTGCATCATGAAGACAAAGGAAACCATCTTTTCCATTACTTCCTGTTAATATCAAACAACCATTTGAACAATGGGGATTATATATCATCGGTGAGATCATTCCTAACTCTTCCAAACAACATAAATATATTCTCATAGCTACATATTATTTTAATAAATGTGTGGAGGCAATTCCACTAAAGGTAGCCAACTCTAAGAATAGTATTGAGTTCATTGATCAATTTATCATAACTGGGTTTGATTTACCTACTTCTTTAATGTTTGATAATGCATCTTATTTCTCAAGAGTTACTATGATAGAATTTGCAATCAAAAGAGGTTTTAAACTTAAGTATTTCGATAATTATTATCCTCTAGGAAATGGTTTATCAGAATCCACAAATAAAAACCTTATTAGAATCATCAAACGAATTGTTGACAAAAACCAACAAAATTGGAAAAATTCATTAACATTTTCTCTTTGGGCAGACCGAATAACTCAGAAGGCCTCCATTGGCACTTCTCCATTCAATCTTGTTTATGGAAAATAAGTTTTTCTTCCTACCAATGTAGTTATTCATTCTCTTGACTTAGTTCAATTTATTAATGAATCTCCTTCTTCTTCCTTGCAAGTAAGACTATTTCAAATTCTTAAGCTTGAAGAATAAAGAGAAAAAGATAAATTTACTCATGCACATCATCAAAAAATAGTAAAAGATTAAGGTGATTCAACTTCCCTCACTCCAGAAAAATTTCAAATTGGTGATCTGGTATTTAAATGGGACAAAGCACATGAGGAAAAAGGTAAACACACCAAATTTAAAATACTGTGGCTACGTCCATTTCAAATCATTGAAGAAATAGGCCCATCAACATTTCTATTGCATGATCTATCAGGAAAAAGAGATTTGTTGTCTGTCAATGGGTAGATTTTAAAGAAATACTTTTCATAGGAGTTAAACCCTTCTATTCCTTGTATATTTCTGTCTTTTCTTTTCCTGAGGAAAATAAAAGCTGCATAGTATTGATTTTTGGCTTTTCAAGTAAACATATCAGAAAATATTTTTTGATTTATCGCTTATGGAAATAAGAATTGTTAAGGAAACAATCAAAAGATTCAAATATCAAATAGATGTTATTTTACTGAAAGATGAAATTTCATTGAATCTATGTATTCTATGATGAACTCTCATCTTTATAAAGAATGGTTACTCTGTTATCAGTCAAGAGAATCTTTAACATAGTAAAGACTCTTTTACAGACAAGAAATCTTAAAAAACTCTAAATTTTAGCATCCAGAATCCTCAAAAGGACCAATGGTTCACCCCATCTAGAAAAATTATCAATTTTTAGAAAGAAATTCAAAATATTATATGAAAAATCTTATAAGATAATAAGTCTCATCAAGAGCTTGTTTACCATGTTCATAGGGAAATAGTTGAACTGACATTACCAATACTTCCTACCAATGCATGGTAATGACTTGAGATTATATCAAAAGGACAAGGGGTTTCATCAAGAGCCATCTTGATCAATTTAATTACAACTAGTGAATGGAATTTTCAATATTCAGTTACCAAGCCAAGACAATGGCTTTTAAGTAAATAAAAAAGCAATAGAAAATATCTACAGAAAAAAATAAATAAATAAATAAATAATTCCAAAAGAGATCCAGTATATAAAGTTGAAATTTATTTTTGAAGATTGTAAGAATACTGGATGGGATAATGAATCATTGTTGGGTAAAAGGTAACCTTGCAAAATCTTAAATTGCCTATTGGATCAGAGGCTCTACCTATGATAAAAGAGTATATATTTATAAAGTTAATCTGAAAGAGCCACCTGCCTCATCTTTTTTAACTTAGTAAAGACTGATATAGATACTCATACTTTTATTTTTAAAGAGGAATTCTTCTGAATTATAATTAAGAGAAATTTTGTCACTTAGTGAGATGTTATTTATTTAAATTAATTCTTTCAACTACTTTTATTTTGAAAATATTTTTAGAAATTTCAAAAAACTAATCAGAGATAGTTGGTTCTCCCAAGTGAATCGCCAATTGTTGTACTATACAACAGCCCCCATTTAATTTCACCAAATGTGGACCCTTTAAAATAAATAGAAAATTTATAAGCTTGATTTTATCTTAGCCTAAGTCTAAAACTTTAGGAAATAAAGTTTCTTTCCCTTTTTGCTTTGATCTCTTAGCACTCATTGCAAATCAAATAACTTATAAGTGAATAATTTAAAACATAATAAAGTGTTGCGACCTGCGATATGCATTATAATCCTTTTTCGAGTTATATAAAATTCTCGTTACAGATTCTTTAAACACAGCTTTAAAAATAAATCACATCGCGACTTTTAAAAACAATCAACTTATCACAATTCGGTAAAGGTTACGATGAGTCGGACCCGAAGAATTAATAAAGCAACAATCGTTAACTTCAAAGATCCAATAAAGCGCATCAGCATGATTCCTTAGTGCACTTCACATTTTACAGTGAATAACCAAGTGTAAGTTTTATTACCGTATGAAAATTGCGATCTGCGATTTGAGCAGATCGCATTTCGCGAAATTCATCAGTGACAAATAACATAACTAATAATAAAATTTTAGATTTGCGATATGTGATATTGATACTTGTTATTCAAGTCTGAAAAAATGTTCATATTTAATCAACCATATATAAGATCTAACGTCTTAAATTGATAGAATATACATATTACGTAAAGGTGTGTAAGAGATTTGTTAGGAAGAATTATGGGTGATTAACGACATTTAATGGGATAAAGGTTCGAAATATTGATATCTACTTCGAGTGTGTTTTGAATGAATTAGCACTAGATTTTTTATTAACTCTGTCCTTCTCTCCATTCATCTCATATCTAAGTTTGCTCTATTTACTTCAATCCATGAAACTGTCTAACAGAGTAAGGATAACTAGAATGAACAAGAAAGGCAAGGAAATTTCCCAAACATCAGCTGTTGAAGACTCAGACATTTCTCCCTTATTCTGAGATACCACTTGCAACAAGGATTTCGGCAGTTCCTCGTGGGAGGAAATGTACCAACTCGTCAAAGATGAACAACCAAGGGTAATAGCCAAAATATCTACAACAAACATATCATTTTCCTCAGACCCATCTTATTTCGACGTTGCATGCTCATTTCTTCACAAAGTAGCAACGAGGCCGAAGATTATCTGCTACACAGATATGCTTAAGTGGCAATTAACCACCTTAACATAGAAGATAGGACTTTCAAGAATTCAAAGCTGGAGAATATTGGTTCATTCATGGCAGAATATTTGAGGACAATGTACCACTTACCCATCCCATAGTAGAACTATGACAAAGCTTTTTTCCAAATTGTTGTGGTCCCGTGATTTGGAAAATTGGTATACCGAATGACAAGGCAACATGGAACCAGTCTTTAGAGTTCTAGGACCTAGCCTTCCTAGACTCAGAGAGGGATCTCTCAAGTTGTTTAGAGAAGATGTGTGATTGTTTGCTTTTAAGGGTTTATATTAGGCTAGTTATTAATTATGAGGATTTGTTGTTTGTTTTGGTTGGGAATGATGACCAGAGAGCATAGGTAGAATGAGGAAATCTCTAAGTCATTTGGCAATGGATTCAAATGGAATTCATGATAAGTTCATTAAAGGATTGGGGAGTATCATAGGGAAAATCTAACTTGGCCAGTGAATCTTCAAATTTTTTAGGATAATGAGATGAAAATTAAGGATAAGAACGAAAAGTAGGACAAAGGGAAATTAAGAATCCTTTATCATGTACTTTAAACAAGAGAAATATTTCAAGGTAACTGTTTGAAGCAGGCCAAAGGACAGGCCAAACCATAGACTTCCTTGGACAAAAATTTAATAAGAAAACCTTTCAGACAACAATCCAGCAATCAAAGGACTACTTTCAGATAAAGAAAACATATAAGATAACAGTGAGAGTAGCCTAAGATCAAACAGAAATAATCTAATATTCTTTTGACTATGTCTCTAGGGATCTTTAAAGAAACCTTTTGAGGCAGTACAAAGGACAGGGCACACCATATAATTCCCTGGTTTAGACTCTAGTAAGCATACTTTAAAGAAGATCTTAAAAACAATATCTCAATTTGTACTCAAGGAGCAAGGACTCACCACAAATTTTTCTGGTTGCACTCTATTGAAATCATTCCTAAAAACAACATCTCAAGTCGTACCAATGAACATGGACTTACCAAAAGATAATTCCTTGGTTATAATCTATTGAATCATTTCTAAAATAACAATCTAGATGGGACTGGAGGGCAGTTAAGAATCCTCCAATCAAACATTGCAGAAGAAAACATTAAGACAGTGAAGAGAAAACAAAACTAAGGTGCTTTCAAAAGACTTTTCTTAGCCTAAAAATTTTCTGTACTGTAACAAAGAAAGATGGAAACATAATGAAAACAGGAAATTACAATAAAATATTAGAAGCACTTCACCAATAGCCAAGCTCAGGGATCCAGTGATCTAGCCTCCTCCATCAACAAACAAATCATGGCATTCACAAGTTCCAAGACATCAACTTTCCTTCAGCTTCCAAGAGACTATGTATTACTTAAAAGAGTCATCAATTTCCAACAATGTTGAGAAACCAGCTCCAAAAATAGAAGAAAAGAGATATCAACGCCTTATAAATAAGCCACTTCGAGGGGGCAACCTCCAATACATTAGATGAATGAACAATTATTGGATGATAAAAATTACAAAACCTCCTTTCTATATATAGGAGTCCATGGGGCCACAATGTAATCCTAGTGGGGCCACAATGTAATCCTAGCCGACCTAACAATAATAATTTAAGGGCAATAATAACAATATGGGGGTTACAACGGTACAATAATAACAATAAGGGGGTTACACTAACAACAATAAGGGACTATACTAGTAATATAGGGACCTAACATGCCCCTCTCCTTAAAAAAAGTGTTTTCCTTAATGCTTGAGTAGCTCTGGGTGCTTCTGTATAAAATTCTCATCCTCTCATGTAGAATCTTCAGTGGGTAAGTTCTTCCACTTGATGAGATACTCTGAAATTGATCGGTTCCGTAGCTGTCGAGTTCTTGTTTCCGTGACTGCTTCAGGTTCTAATATGATTTTTCCTTCCTCATCAAGTTCTGGCAATATTGTTTGAACTGGAAGATTTTCACCTATAACCTTCTTTAAGCATGAAACATGGAAAACTTGATGTACTCGTGAAGAAGCAGGAAGCTCCAATTTGTATGCTATAGTACCAATCTTTTGCAACACCTTGTAAGGACCATAGTACTTTGGCGATAATTTATTATCCTTCTTAGCTTGCTTGAGGGACATTTGTTTGTATGGTTGTAGTCATAAAAATACCCAGTCTCCTACATCAAAACTTCTCTCACTGCGATGTTGATCTGCCTGTTGTTTCATTCGATTTTGTGCCAAATTCAGGTTATCCTTTAAGAGTTGGAGAACTTCTTGTTGATGCTCGATGTGATCTTCCACTGCTTGAACCTTCGAATTTTCTCTTAAAGATGATATGATGGATGGTGGATGATATCCATAAAGTGCCATAAATGGGGTCATTTTTGTTGCAGTATGGAAGGAAGTGTTATACCACCATTCATCGAGAGGTAACCACTTGACCCATTGTGTTTGTTTATCAGATACAAAACAACGAAGATATCCTTCAAAACATTTATTTACTATCTCAGTTTGACCATCAGATTGAGGATGATAAGATGAGCTATGAGCTAATTGAGTACCCAAACAAGAAAATAACTCAGTCCAAAAATTTCCAGTAAAAATGGGATCTCTGTCGCTCACAATAACCCTTGGGCTTCCATGTAGCTTTTGAATTCTATCCATAAATGTAGTAGCAACTGTACTTGCTTTAAATGGATGAGATAATGCACAAAAGTGTCCATACTTGGTAAGTCTATCAACTACCACCATGATGACACTCTTTCCTTCGGACTTAGGTAAACCTGTGATAAAATCCATTGAAATCTTCTCCCAACGTTGACCTGGAATGGATAAAGGTTGTAGAAGTCCTGGGGTCTTAATTGTTTCCACTTTATTCTGCTGGCAAACCAAACATTCCGCCACAAACTTTCGAATATCAGATTTAAGGCCATCCCAAAAAAATTCTTTCTTCACCCTGTGGTAAGTTTTAAAAATTCTGAGTGTCCTCCTCAAGGAGAAGTGTGCAATTCCAGAAGAATCTTTTGTTTTAGTTGGGAATTCTTACAAAGATATAAGCAATCTTTGTACCATAAGGAATCATTTTTCCAACTAAATGTAACAGATGTACTAGGATCTTGCTGCAACTTTTGAATGAGTGTCCATACATCTTTGTCCTTCTTCCATTCATCTCTTGCTTCAGTTATCCAATCTGGTTGGATAATAGAAATGGCACAAAGCAATGCTTCCACCTCTTCATTCTTTCTTGAGAGTGCATCTCCAACAACATTAAGCTTTCCTTTTTTGTAGATTATTTCAAAGTCATAACCCAACATCTTTGTGACCCATTTTTGCTGCTCTTCTGAAGATAGTCTTTGTTCCAAAAAGTGCTTAAGACTATCATGATCAGTTTTTACCTTGAAGTGTCTTCCCATTAGGTAAGTTCGCCATTTCTTTAGTGCATGCAGTATTGCTAACATTTCCTTCCCATAAATAGGTTTCTGTAAATACTTTCCTTTGATTGGATGACTTTCAAAAGCAATGGGTCTTCCTTCCTGCATTAAAACTGCACCAATTCCATTTCCTGAGGCATCACATTCCACAATAAAGGTTTTTGTGAAGTCTGGCGTAGCTAAGACCAGTGCTAGGCACATTGCCTCCTTAAGATGTTCAAAGGCCTTAGTTGCTTCAGGAGTCCATGAAAATGCATCTTTCTTCAATAATGTTGTTAGAGGTGCTGCTATTCTCCCATAATTCTTAACAAACTTTCGATAATACCCTGTTAACCTGAGAAATCCTCGCAACCACTTTATGGTTGTGGGGACTTTCCATTCCTTAATGGCTTTAATTTTGTTAGGGTCTACCTTAACACCCTCGTGAGATACAATATGACCCAGATATTCCACCTCTTGTACTCCAAAGAAACATTTGGATGTTTTTGAATATAATTGTTTCTCTTGCAATAGTTTGAGCACCCTGTCAACATGTTGAACATGATCCTTCCAAGACCTGCTGTAGATTAGTATATCATCAAAAAATACTAGCACAAATTTTCTAAGGAAGGGTTTGAAATGGAATTCATCAACCCTTGAAATGTAGAAGGTGCATTGGTAAGGCCAAAAGGCATGACCAAAAATTCATAATGACCCTCATGAGTTCGAAATGCTATTTTTGGAATATCTTTAGTCTTCATTCTAATTTGATGATATCCTGAACGAAGATCCAAATTGGTAAAATAAATTTCTCCGTGTAATTCATCCAATAATTCATCAATCACAGGAATGGGAAATTTATCTTTAATGGTGAGCTTATTGAGCTCCCTATAATCCGGACACATTCGCCATGATCCATCCTTCTTGTGTACCAATACTACAGGAGCAGAGAAAGAACTTTGACTGGGTTGAATTATACCCGCCACTAACATTTCTGCAATCATACGTTCAATTTCGCTCTTTTGGAAGTAAGGATATCTATAAGGCCTGATGTTTGGAGGAACACTTCCTGGAATCAAATGAATAGCATGTTCATGATCACGAATAGGTGGGAGTCCTTTGGGAGTTTCAAACACCTTGGAATGATTGTCCAAGACTTGTTGGAGATCTGCAGAAATAGATGATTTTGATGTTGGAACTTCTAGTGAGCATAACTGTGCAATTACGCCTCGTTGTTCTTTCTTTAGAAGCTTTTTCATGACATTAGAGCTTATTATCCTTCCTGGCTTCCCCACAATACCCCGTAATTCGACTTCCTTTCCTTCTGAAAAAAATTTCAAGAAAAGTTCTTGAAAATTAAAAGCTACCGTCCCCAAAGATTGCAACCATTGTACTCCTAGTACAACATCAGCACCTCCCATAGGAATGGCAAGCATTGGAATAGTCAATACATATTCCCCCATGGTTAGCTTGATATTATGGCATTTTCCGGAGCAATTTATAGTTCCTCCATTTGCAACCATCACTTGACATTCTGGTGCTGGGTATAGGAAACAATTTAATTCCTTGGCTACCTTACAATGAATAAAATTATGGGTGCTACCTGAATCAATCAACACTATTACCTTTCTCTTCTTGATTTGTCCTTTTATCTTGAGAGTTTGAGGAGTGGTAATTCCTGCCAGTGCATTACATGATATGGTTGGATCCATTTCTTCCTCTTCTGGGGCTGGTTCCTGGTGTATATCCTCTTCTTGTTCATTTTCTTCTTCCTCTTCACAATCTATGTAAAATAATTTCTTCTCAGGACACTTATGACCTTTAGTGTATTTGCTATCACAACTGTAGCAAAGCCCTTTTGCTCTTTTTTCTTCCAATTGTTGTGGTGTCAACCTTGTAGGTTGTGGAAATCTAGACGTAGCAACACTTCCTTCTTTATAGAAGTGAGTGGTAGGCTTCCTTGTCGCCATAACTTTACATTCAATTTTTCTTGCCAACCTGAATGCCTTCTCCAATGAATCTGGTTCCAAAATGCGAACTTCATGTTGTATGTTATCCTTTAAAGTGCCTATGAAGAGATCAATCCTGTGTTCCTCTGGAATATCAGTTACCCTTATATTCAATTTTTGGAAGTCCCCAATGTGCTGCCCCACTAAACCCTTTTGTTTGAGATTTATCAATTGGCTAAAGAACGTGTTGCTCTTTGTATCCTCATAATGTGCTATCATTTCCTCCGTAAAAATTGACCAAGTGACAATTTTTTTACGGGAGCAAAGCCATTGATACCATACAAATGTATCTTGTTCTAAATGTAAAGTTGCAATGCGTACCTTTTGTGTGTTTTGCACGTTATGGAGATCAAAATATTGCTCCATCTGTAGTATCCATGTTACAGGATCCTTTCCATCAAACTTCCTCATATCCATTTTTGGAATATGGTGCTTCTTCCCGCCAACATTAGAGTTTATGAAGTCACAATTAACATTTATTTTGTTCTCATCATGAGTTACCTCTACTATCTTTTCACCATTAGGAAAAATTTCTTGTATCAACTTTGTCAAACCTTCCATATCTGCTTTTAGATCATTCTTCATGTTTTCCATGTTGTCTTTCATTTTTTCATCGATCTTAGCTTCCATGTCATCCATCTTAGATTCCATGACATCTATCTTAGATTCCACGCCTTTCTTCAGACCATCCATATTATTATTCAAACCATCCATCTTCGCTTCCATGCCTTTCTTCAAAACTTCCATTTCATTTTTTGTTTCTCTTTGTGAGAGCGCAATTTGGTGCACTTGCTCTTGTAATTTTGATAGATCATGTTTCAATGATTCATCCTCATGAGTCATAGTAGAGCCTTCTGAAGGCTTAATGGGTGTTGAATTATTTTTACGGGGCATTTTTTAGAACCCAATACTTATATATATTCTACAATATGCCCTTGGAATCAATTCAAATTGATTCTTCAAACAAGACTTATGCAATTCAGAAAAAAATACACACCTTTTTCTTGCTTTTGAGGAGCTCATTATTGAAATTGGATTATCTTTGTGATTATGGCTCTTCAATAACTAAAATTTGGCAACTGAGGTAGCCCTCTAAATTATCTTTTGAATGCCACAGGTCTGCCTTGATTTGGAGTCTCCAAGGCAAAGTTATGTCCAATCTCCCACAATGACCTAATTATGGATTAG
Source organism: Pinus albicaulis (assembly GCA_034641835.2). Lineage (NCBI taxonomy): Eukaryota > Viridiplantae > Streptophyta > Pinopsida > Pinales > Pinaceae > Pinus > Pinus albicaulis. Next base: position 1,592,298,357 of record CM076578.1, read on the forward strand.
TTCAATAGAGAGAACTTGTACGACTTGCCACGTGTCACTGTTTTGTATTTTAGCTCTGAAATTGATAGCAAAGAAACTAAATTATGTGTGATTGCAGCTAATTTTTACGGCATTCCAATCCGATGCTCAGAAAGAGAGTTATGAATATTTTCCCATGATCACCTCTTTGAGATGAAATCCAGGAGCCTGAAAAAGCACTACCTTCCACAGATCATATCTCCGAAAATATTGTGAACCAAGCTCTGAAATGTTTTGAAAAGTTTCCTCAGGATTTCAAATTCACATCCTAAAAATTTCATATTTTGAACCTTCGTAGAAAAAATGTTATAGCGGAAATTCCACGATGACTTGTTTAGATTAAATTGAGGAGCCTGCAAAAAGACCTAATTTCCATAGATCATATCTCCAAAAATATTGTGAACCAAGCTCTGAAATGTTTTGATAATGTTCCTCGGGATTTTGGCTTCGCACCCTAAAAATTTCAGCTTCTAAAACTTCGTAGAAAATTTTTTATAGAAAAAATACCACGATGACCTGTTAGGGACAGCAAAACCCTAGAATCCAAAGCTCTGATACCAAATGTTGTGAAAATAGCTCCAAAAATAGAATAAAAGAGATATCAACGCCTTATAAATAAGCCACTTCGAGGGGGAAACCTCCAATACATTACATGAATGAACAATTCTTGGATGATACAAATTACAAAACCTCCTTTCTATATATAGGAGTCCATGGGGCCACAATGTAATCCTAGTGGAGCCATAATGTAATCCTAGATGACCTACCAATAATAATTTAAGGGCACAATAATAACAATATAGGGGTTACAGGGGTACAATAATAACAATAAGGGGGTTACACTAACAACAATAAGGGACTATACTAGTAATATAGGGACCTAACAACAATACAATGAGTTCAGATGCAGTATTTATGCTGCAAATGAGGAGGTGAAGCCTAAGATAGGGTTTGAGTATCATTTATTATAGAGTAAGTGCATTCCTAACCTTGAAAACCATGCAAGGCTTAAGGCAGGAATATCTGCAGCTACTTCTCTGTTTCAATAACTCTTATCTTATCTTTAAAGGAAGAATATGTGAAATGTTTGACTTTAAAGGATTTGTAATAACTTTGCAATAAATATTGAGCTGCTTCAAAATATCTCTGACTGTGTAATAATTTCCCATTGCCTTTATGAAAATAAATCATGTTGTAGGTGGTAGTTTGGTCTTTGGAGGAATCAATGCTTCTTGATTTTGTCATTCGAAGTTGTCTTTGGGTTAATCTGTCTTTAATTTTAATAATAGAACTTTGTATTATGCCTTTGAACCTTGATTTAGCCTTTATAATATGTTTCACTGTATGTTCTTTAATCACTGACTCACTTTTTATTTATTCTTCTTTTTAAACCTTCAACTTTCATTCTTTAATCGTTGTCTTCGTGGCTAATCCTCTATGTTTGTGGCTTCAGATTTAGAATTAGCCCCTTAATCCTTCCAATCTTCATTTCATTCATTGCTTCTTCTGACTGTAATTTATTTTACGTGTAGGGGAGGTTTCTTGGTGGTATGAGCGTTTATAACCCATCAATGATCATGTTTCATTGAGGGTAAACCGTTATACAACCCCCCTGGATTTCTTTTATGGGAATTCACCTCTCTGATCGTCATCCAGAGGTTAATTTGATCATTCCTCGATAATTGGAATGCTCCTTGACCATCCCACCATTAAACATGCACATAACAAAAACACATGTTACCTTAAAACCTAAGAGGAGTGGTAAGACTGTGTTTTCAGGGTTTGAGGGTGGTCGGGAGGCATATTGCAGAGGAGAAATGGAGCATAGGGTAAGGTTCCGTATGCGGAACTTGGTGAAATTTGAACAGAGACGAGGAAATTTGAATTTTGGTGCGGGGAAGGAGAAAGTAGTTTTGGAAAACCATGACGGTTTATCGTGCGTGTAGAAGGTGGTTAGCAGTTTTGAGTGGGGTCTATGCGATTCCATTAGGTGATTGTTGCGTGGTAGGGTAAAAACTGCCCATTTCGCGTGGGTTGAGAGTTTTATCCTTTATCGCAAGTTTTTGCGCAATATTTATTTTGGACCGTCAGATCTCGGGGAGCGAGATCAATGGTGTGGAATGAGTTTGGGAGCGAGGTGTAGGGTTGGGGAGTGGAGCTCGCGGACAAATGTCAGGCTGTGGTTTGGCGGTAGGGTTAAGTGGAAGGTGGGGCCCAACCTGATGATGTGGACGGATTTGTCATGTTGTGCGAGGTTGCTTTAATGCAGGATTAAGGGTAAGGATGTGATAGCCGTCGAATCAGGGCCCAAAGCTCCAGATTGACAATGGATGTGGCTCGATGAAAAGATGAAGTGGGATGGGGGAAAAGTGGGTCCAATTTAATTTTTCAAAGGTTAGGGGGAGGATTATAAGGTTCGCGGGGGTGTATAAAGTAAAAGGGGTAGAGGTGTATTTTTAAATGGGTGGGGCTAAGATATAGCGGAGGGTCATGGTCTCATGGGAATATGGGGCTAAGGCTTTAGGTCGAAAGGGGCTTTAAAGGCCTATTTCACAAAAGGGTGGGTTTAATACTAAAATAGGGTTTTTGCAAGGTTTTTAAAGGGTCCGATAGGCTAAAACGTTAAATTTAAACAATGAGAAAAGGGATTTTTTCATTTTTTAAGGTTTTTTAGACAAAAATGATGAATAAGGGGGTTTACGATGGGCTTTTTAGGGGAAAGGAAAATGGGTTTCAGAGGGGAAAAAATGGGATGACTGAGGGTGTAGGTGAGGTGCTAAATGAGGTAAACAGGCCCAGAAAATGAGGTTTTATTAGAGTAGCAGGGTGAAATTTTGAGAAGGCAAAAGATGAAGTTTTTAATGAATGAGTTAATATTAGGATGATGACGGAAGTGAGATTTCTAGAACTTACAATGTTTCTCAAATATTGTTTCTAGAAATATGGGGATTATAACTCAGTCATGTTTTGATATCAGCAAAAATCACTGATGACTAACACAAATATTTCCAAAGAAACATACAGACCTGATGAAAGTTATAAAGGGATGGAAGGATGACCAAGGCAAGGTTAAACGGGACAAACTCAGTATGTACCCGATATCACAGTTACCCTCCCCTTATTGCTATGATGTTGGAATGTTATGTAGATTATTTGCAAAGCCATATACTACTAGGTTTTTCGTACACTAGGTCCCATTAATTGATGCAATCATCAATTATTCAATTATGAATTGAGAAAATATCCTGTCTGATAATTTGGCCAGAAATATCATGGAATATAGAAGTAAAAGAAGTGTTTCCTCTAGGTAAATACCCCATTTTTACATGAGTGCTTATGTTATGGATGAAATTTGATTTTTTTCAAGCTTTCCTACCATGGGATGGAAATGGACAACCCAAGACCCCACTCCAATCCATAGTTACCACAGAGCCCTTTGGGAGTCACCTATGCATCATATTATATTTAATGAGAAAGCCCCTTGGATTTTGAAAGAGGCTAGTACAAACATTTTTCCCATTTCCAGATGATTTGCCGAAGAACTTTCACCTATGTCAGAGTTTTTGGGAGTTATGTTTCTTCCCGTGTCTTGTAAGCTACTTGCTAGAGAATTTGCTTACCAACTTGTAGTAAGTGGTATTTCTAAGCAACTCAAATATTCCAAGAAGGCCATTTGGCCTAATTTTCCTTTGCAGTGCGGTACTTCTGCACTTTCTGATATTGGTCATACATTCAAGGAAGTTTCAAATATTAATTTATTAAATTTGGATATAATGCCAAAGTCTCCATATGAACCCAATGATGTGATTAATAGTTTCACCACAGAGCTGAAATTGAAACCTTTTCTGAAAGAGATAGATATGTTTGAAGATTTATTTCAAGGCATTGAGAAATTCACAGATGTACTAAAAAATGCATCGAGTCAGCTTAGTCAAAATGAATTTGACGCCTTCCAAACATATAGAAATGGAAGATCGAAAATAATTCCTTTGGATTTATTATTTATTGAAGATGTCCACATACCGACTCCAAGTATTAGCTTGGATAATGAAGCCAAAGAAATGTCTGAAGATGAATCCCAAGAAAAATCCAATCATGAGTCAGGGAAATCAGAACATACTTATCATAATTCGGATCACTCAGATAATGAATCCGAAAATAGAAATGAGATCCCAGAAAAGGAAATTGATAAAGTAATCAAAGATATTGAAATGCAAGATGAAGGAGGAATTAGTGGAGCTGGATCATCTTCCCAAGACATTCAACATATCCAGAATGCATCTGATCAGGCAGAGAAATCTCAACCAAAAGATCTGAAGAATGAATGGGAAAGGTTTTCTAGAGCACTGTTAACGCAACAACCAAATCCTAATATTGATCAATCTACTAGTTTTCAAACACCATAGCATTCTCAGAAATTAGTGGAAAATCCAATTCCACTACAATAGGTACCTAGAACTCATGATCAAGAGATCATTCTGGCCTACCCTATAGAGCAAATAGTTTTATATATTGAAGAAATTCCCCAATTGAATGTCTCCTACAGTCCTATTCATAAGGCTGTAGTTAAAAGAGGAAAGAGGAGAACAATGGATGATAGAGTTTCAAATCTTACAAATGAATCTTACGTTCTATGGAAAGATCCTCTGGTTGATCCTACTGAACATTTAACCAAGCTATCATGGTTTCCAAGGGCATATGCTGCTACCACTATCGACAATGCTACTGAAGTTCAATTGTTACTAAAGCAAAGAGAAGACAAAGTACAGGAGTTAGAGAGACTGTTAGAGAAGGAAAAGTTTAACTCCAGCAGGCAGATGGAATTGAAAATGTCTCAATTTGAAAAGGATTTTGAAAGATTAACATTGCAGCAGCAGGTGCAACTTACAGAAAAGGAAACACAACTTGAAGAAAAAATGAACAAATTAAAAATCCTGCCTCAGGTAGAACAATTCATAAGAGAAGCACTCAACATGAATGCAAAGCTAATGCAGCAACAAGAAGTATTTTGTCAACAAGTTTCAATCACCATCTCTTATTGTGATTCAAGTAAAATCGTGATCCAACAACTGGATAACAAGAGAATTGAGTGTGAAGAAATTGAAAATAATATTAGTGAGTTCATTCAATTGCAAGCATCTGAGTTAGGAAAGAAAGCTAACTTACCTCAAATAGATAAATTTCACAAGGAAATTTTATTTAAAGATTGGGAACCACAACTAAGACAAGCAGATAAAGCAACGATAAAGAATGCACTTCTGTAGGTTTGTAAATGCTTTGATATATTAATGGAACAAATTCTGTTATCTTTTGACATTTGAAGCTATTTAACTAATGTTGCACTTGTACTCTTTAAATTTCTTAAATGTGAAGAGGAGAAAAAAACTATTGTCAGTTTATATGAGTAGGACTTCGTACATATAGAGGCTTCTATTCATTTATATTAAGTTTTGCTTTCTATATCGATAGTTATCTTTTTACTTGCATTATATATTTGAACTGTTATCATAAATAAATGTTAAATGAACTTATGTACTAATATTTATCTATGATTTCTTATCTGATATATAATCACACATATGAATGTCATACACATTATATAATTATTTTAATCAAACTATTTTGTTAAAAGAATCATATTTACATAATTTTCATCTCTTTCAATTGTTAAATAATCTTCACTACTAATAGTTGGAAGATATATTTTTAGATCGCATAAAGGAAGAAACACTCCAGTTATATAGTGGAATAGATAGTTTTAGAAAAATTCATATGATAGATTAAAATAATTTCCCATTGCATGTTATATAAACAACACACACCCTAAAATCATCCTTATTTGGAAACTGGTCCCTTCATCCCTAGTCGGAGCCACCATACCAAACGGAAAAGGAATTTCTCTAAGGTATGGACTGGGCAGTTTCCCCATGTTGTGGCAACATAATTCTGAGGCCTCAACACATTCTCAGAAGTTAATGGAAATTGTAATTCCACTGCAGTATGTACCTAAACTTCATGATCAAGGGATCATTATGGCCTACCTTACAGAGCATATTTTTTTACAGATTGAAGAAATGCCCTCACTGGATGTCTTCTACAGTCCTAGTCATAAGGCTATAGTTAAGAGAAGAAAAAGGAGAAGAATGGATGATACAATTTCAAATCTTACGAATGAATATGTTGATGTTCTATGGAAGTTTTACACCAATTTTTGGTCATTTAACCTCTGACTATTAGATGGACTAAATTACACCATATAAGAGTAATTTTACCATAGTAAAATTGTTCTCACTATGAAAAATAATTTAACAACCCATAGTTTATTAAGTTATTTTTGGTCTAAACAAGAAACCCCATGAGGAATAATTGAATAAATCCTTAATTGTTTGATTTTCCTCAAGGTATAATTAGTTAAAACACTGTTTAATTAATATTCTTGGTCATATTTAACCCAAAGTAGGAAAATTACTTAGAAAATTTATTATTTATCTTATTATTTTATAGGAACCATTAATTAAAACATTATTAAATAATATTCCTCGTTAAATCTGACTAAATCATTTATAAATAATTGAATAAATAATTATTTATTTAATTATTACTTAACCACATTCTTAAAATAATAAATAAATCATTTGTTTATTTATTATTTCTAAATAAAGGGATTTGACCAAATTTAGATTCTTTTCCCCCCCAACAAAAATAATAAAATATTCCATAAAAGTTGGATCTAGATTTCGTTAATAATATTTTAATTATGCACCAATATCCAGACTAACTCAATATTTTGTTATAAATAGAAAGGTTTTTCCATTCATTCACTAGCTTTTGTTGCCAAGAGATCACTCTTGATCTATACTTTTGGTCCGACTTTGATCCTCCCATCATTGTCATATTTTTCTACTTTTTTCTTGTGAGTTTCCTTTGAGTTCCATTTTTTTTGGGTTTTTTGCACCATCAAGATGTTAGTCATCAGTAATTTTTGCTGATATCAAAAGATGACTAAATTATGATCCTAGATTCCTAGAAACAACATTTGAGAAATATTGTGAGTTCTAGAAATCTCGCTTCCTTCATTATCCTAAAGCCTAACTGTTTCACTAAATTTCTCTATCTTTGCCTTCTCAATTTTTACCCCACTCCTCCAAAGAAACTCCATTTTCCAGGCCTAATGATTTCATTTTTATTCCTCACATCCCACTCTCATTTACTCCCTTTTTCCCTCTACAAAACCCATTTTTCCCTTCCTCAAAACCCTCATAAAATCCCCTCATGCATCATTTATCCTTTTAACATATTAAACAATGTAAATTTTCTCTTTTTACATTGTTTAAAGTTGAGTTCTTATCTATCAGGTCCTTTAAATTTTTTCATAAAGCCCTCTTTATGCTAAAAACCCTCTCTGTGTATAAATCAGTCCTTAAGCCCCTCTCTTCTTAAGCCCCAGCACGTCACACCCATTAAACCTTGTCCCCCTCTTATTCTTAGCCCCAACCACCTATAAACTACCCTTCCACCCCTTTCATTTTATTAAACCGTTTTAAATATTATAAAGCCCCTAAACTGTGAAAAATTAAAAGGTTGGCTCGCTTTCCCTCACCCCACCTTTTCATTTCATCAAACCAACTCCACTGTTGATCAGGATCTGTTCCCCCCATCCAACAGTTGTGGCATCCTCAACCTTACCCCGCATTATTATAACCGTGTGCTACCCGAAAAATATCTCCAGGTCACCTCGCCCCGAGTCCCACTTTCCACTACCCCCCGACTCCATTCACATTGTGCCACATGTCCCCAGGCTCCACCCCCCAAATCTGTTCGCCGCTTCTCAAATCATTCCGCACCGTCAATCTCATTACACAAGATCTGATGACCCAAAACGCATATCGCATAAAAATTCGTGATGGCTTTAAAAGGCTTTAACCCATGAGAAATAAGTGGTTTCCACCGACCATTTGTCGCTCCCTAAACCATATCGCATCCATTTGGTTTAAAACCATTTACCACCCATTTCGTGCACGATAAACCACTTGTGGTTTCTCGAAACCACTTTTCCTCTCCGCGCCAATTTTCAAATTTCTGTCAGTTCTGCCTCTGGAACCTTACCTCCTGCACCCTCTCCTCCTTCGCAAATGCCTTCTGACCACCTGAAAGCCCTCAAAATGTAGTCGAGCTCACTCCCTCATGTTTTTAAAGACTAATGGTTTGTGTTTGTGTAGTTTTTAATCGCAGAAAAGGTCCAAAATGTCCTACAATCCATAAAATATGGATAAAACCTTGGGTGATGATCCAAGGGTCTTAATCTATAATTGGGAAGATCAGAGGCCTTCTCAGGGTTTGATTGATGATAAATAATTCTCATAAATGAATCAGAAACCCTCCAGCTACAAAGAGCAGCCTCCCCTGCACACAGAAGATACAAACAGTCAAGAAACAGCAAAGGAAGAAAGAAGAAGAGTTAAAGAGCTAATCCTAATTAATGGAAAATACAAAGGATTAGCCAAATAAAATAGAAGATTAAAGAAAAAAAAAATTGATAAAGGTCAAAGGAAAGAAAGAAAATAGTAGAAAGATGAAAAGGTAAAAGCAAAGGATCAAAAGAAACAAGTCAAAAATCAAAGGAACTGAACAGAAAGATCAAACTGATTAAAGAGAAAAGAATAAAGAGCAGACAACAAAGCATAAAGATAGATTTTAAGGCTTAAGACAAAGATTAAAGATAAAACAATGGATAGATTAACCTAAGACAAATTCAAATGACTCATCTCACAACAGTTATTCCTCTCAAAGATATTTTTTAGCCACCTAAGTGCTTTGTTTCCTTCAAGAAAGCACTAGGCAGTTATTAAGCTGAGTCAGAGTTATTATATCTGTCAAACAGTTATTGTAAAAGTTATGAATAGGCCTTAAAGTCAACATATTCACCTACTTTTCCTTATAAGTTAAGATAGAAGTTATTAAAATAGAGAGGTAGCTGCAAATATTCCTACCTTAAGCCTTTCATGGCCTTCAAGGTTAGGAATGCACTTAATCTGTAATAAATGATACTCAAACCCTATCTTAGGCTTCACCTCCTCATTTGTAGCATAAATGCTGCATCTGAACTCATTATCTTGTTGGCATTTGATGACTCTCTAAATTAATACATAGTCTCTTGGAAGTTGAAAATAAATTGAAGTCTTGGAACTTATGGATGTCTTGATTTATTTGTTGATGGAGGAGGCTAGATCATTGGATCCTTGAGCTTGTTTTTTGGTGAAGTGCTTCTAATTTGTTATTATTATTTCATGTATTCATTATGTTTCCATTTTTCTGTGTTGCAGTAGAATAAAATTTTTAGGCTAAGAAATGTCTTTTGAAAGCACCTTAGTTCTGTTTATTCTTCACTGCCTTAATGTTTTCTTTTTCTATGACATTTCAGAGAATTCTTAATTGCTCTCTGGACCCCCTAAGCTTGTTTATTTCTTAAATAGTTGAATACAGTTTGTTTCAAGCATGATTTATGGTTTTCCCTACTTACTTGCTTCCACTTAAACATTGTTTCTGAAGTCTCTCTCTAAAGTACCATTCTTTAAAGTCTTCCAAAGAGGTTTTGTTTCAATCATACCCTTTGTACTTGCTTAAATAATTGTTTTAGAGATCTTCATAACTATAATCAAGGATGTTTAGGAGTTCCCTCTTCTCTGATTATAGTTATATGTGTGTCTTAAGTGTTTTCTGTCCTTGAAGGTGAAATCACTAGAAGTTAAATGAGTTTCTCGCCTTCTATATTTCATTGGAAAAATTTGTCATGAATTATTACTTTTTGAAGTGTGGATTGTAGAATTTAT